>CM066229.1:20743812-21343812 GCA_033675125.1 Athetis lepigone | reverse complement strand
CGTAACGACACGAAACAGAAGAAAAGTCAAAGATAATCTTTAGAAAGTGAATATAAATTGAAAAAGAGACATTGGTACTTGTATTTGAACCAATAACCTCTTATACTGGGCCTGTACACCAAACCTTACGAAGACCAATAGCGACAGCTGGCTGTCGCGCTGCTAATATCTTTCTTTTGTGTCTCGAATCACATGTGTTCAAAGCTTTAAAACTTCTAAGTAAAAAGTAAAATATATCTGTGCAAACGAGTATTCTCAATTTAAAAATCGATTTTGTTTCCGTTACAGAGAACGAGCTAGGCTCTAGGATCAAATAAAGCTTAGAGAATTGCGACAAACGTTTTTGTACCTAAAAGTAATATTCTTTCACAATACTCTTTGGCCCAGTTGAACTAGGATGAGGCTTACAGTAAATCCTGCTAATATTATAAGTGTGAAAGTTTACACGAGTATGTGTGTATATGGTTTCTGCTCTTTCACGCAAAAACTACTGAACGGAATTTAATGAAACTTTACAGAAATAAAGCTTATATTAAATTCTACTAACATAATAAATATGACAGTTTTAATGTGTGTTTGTGTAGAGGTTTGTTACTCTTTCACGCCAAACTACTAAACGGATTTTGATAAAACTTTACAATAATATAGCTTAAACATCAGAATAACATATGGGCTACATAATATCACACTATGACCAACGAGCGCGAAGCAATAAGCAAAATATAACGAAACGCAGGTGGAACCGTGTGGGACAGCTAGTTTGTATATAATGTACTAACTATCCCCCACGATTTCACACGCGATTTAGTATGCATTTGAAAACGGTGCTAGTAAATATAAAGAAGTTTTATATTACATTTTCAATGCACATTATGTACCATTGTTGTAATTTAGTTGAAATTCAAAAATATTTATTTATTTAAAACTTTATGTACAAACACCGTACAAAGGCGGACTTAATGCCTTAGGCATTTTCTACCAGTCTACCTTAGGGTGATGCAGAGACAAAACATAGTAGGTGCAAAAAAACAGAAAAATAACAGGAAGTTAAAATTAAATATATATATTATATTTAAATATAATACATAAATAAATATATAAATACATATATACATACATACTATATATACAAAGTAGAGAGAGATATAAATAATAAACCAATACATGGAGAAATACAACAAACTAACTGTGAGACGAGTCTGCCAACTCCTTAAGTAAATGTTCTCGAACTTTTACTTTGAATGTGAACTGATTGGTAGCCATCCTGATATTTTGAGGAAGCGCATTCCACAGGAAAACCGCTTGGATAGGAAAAGAAGATTGAAGGAAACCAGAACGGAAAAAAATCCGAAAAAAATCATGAATCATATCAGAAATATTCATGTTTAGTGTAGACCAACGTCACGTTTAAGGAGAATTTATACAAAATTTCATGCTTCATTACCCAATGGTCTTAAATGTGCGTTGAAACTTTTAAACACTGAATCTGACTATCATTATGTTCCTAAACACTCATAGCCCTCCATCTGGCGATTGGTATGCTTTGTTGACCAGGCCAGTTGAGTTAACCACAACCATACCACAGATAAAACAACAAAATGACGTGGCAGTAATATGACACCCGACAATAATGACAGCTGTCAGATTGACATTTCGTCAGACCACAGGATAGATGTAGATTTTAGTATTATTAATGTCTCCTAGTAATCTTGTACAACTTTCAAAAAAGATTTTAGGGTTTATAATATTTTCTATCGACAAAGTGAGCTTCAAAGGTTGGTCCTCAAATCTTATTTCACCAATTCGTTTTGATGCCCGGACGAGTATGCAAAAAAATGCTCATAATATTTTATTGATATTACCAACAGCTAGTGCGTTTAGCTTGATCAATTCAAGGGTTTATGCGGAAGTAAATTTGGCCATTTTTATGAGGTCTATTTGGCCTCCAAATCGGAGGGGAATAGATCCATCACTTTGCTCTGGAATTACGGTATGCTGATTTTTGGAACAGAGTAAGATCGTAAAATATTTTGGTTTAGTGGAACTTTGTGCACTCTTGTTACTCTTTATTAAAAACTAGGTTTTATATCATACTGTCAAGTAGATTTTACAAGTTTTCATATTGTTTGACGATAAGCTGAAACTTCATAAGCTTAGCAAGTTTAAAACAAATATTAAGGTTAGCAATATGTGTAAACAACATCAAATGTACCTTTAGATATAGAAATATCATTTGCAACGATGATTAAAAATAGGTATATAATCTTAAGTAAATACAAAGACAATATAAACTAAAAACCTTCTCCTAACATTAAACGGACAAACACAACAATCCTCCGCAAAGTTATAAACAGCTTACAACAAGAAAACTACTTTACAGTGAAACTTTCCTCCTTTTAACACAATAATTTTTACTTACATTGGCAGCGAAACTAAGTTATACAATAAAATCAACCTGACACAATAATGTGAAAAGTTGAAATTTTTATCGGAACGTAAATCACTATTAAACGGTTCAGAGCCACGTATCTCTATTTTCCAAAGTTGCAATTTTAAAAATGTTATTTGTCGCGAGATTGGCAACATTGCCTGGGGCATTTGCAGGGCTGCTTCTGGAAAAATAGTTCGTATTTCTTAAGAAATGCTTGCAGTTGTGACAGCTGGTTGTCTATTGTTTGCCCGAAGATTATATGCCATAATCATTATTTTCCCGAATTTCATTTACCCGAATTTCATTTGCCCGAATGTTTCATTTGCCCTAAAAGACATATGACATACTTTTAATTGCCCGAATTTTAGATACCATAAGATACGAATGCCATAAGTATTGTTTGCCATAATTTTATGTGCCATAATAATTATTAGACATAATATTTAAATGGCATAACAAGTATTAGACAAATATTTAAGCCCCGTATTGGTTTTTTTTTCTGTGCATGGTTGATGGTGGGCTAGGTCGACGGAGCCCCGCTTCGCGGGGCTCCTACTTCTGTGTGGTTTATAAAAAAATAACCACGAAGGGGATGGCGGGGTCTATTCGCTCGCTTCGCTCGCTCACACGACCCCGCCATCCCCTTCTAACCTAACCTGTCCGAGTCGGGGTGCCCTAAAGTCCCAATTGCATCCAATTTCTCTTGATATAAACAACCGTTATACACCCGATGTCGATGGCAAATTATGTTATGGCATATCATAATTATGGCATGTGATAATTAGGACATGTGATAATTATGGCTTACAATGATTATGGCAAATGATGTTATGGTAAGTGACTTTATGGGAAACAATGATTCTGGCACGTGACTATTATGGCAAATGAGAGTAGGGCAAATGAGTATTATGTCGTATGATATTATGGCTGTTGACTATTATGGCAAATGAAATTAGGGCAAATAAAATTCGGGTAAACGGCGGTATACCGTGACAGCTTATTTTAAATTGCATGACTTATGCTTTTAGGTGTCGAAAACAATGCAGAGAAAATAGCTGAGAGTTTGCTGTTTAACATTGCACACATTTGCAGATTCAATGTGATCATAATTTTTTTATACATAAAATAGGATTAAAAGTGACATTTAAACAATTCGTTTGTCTTTTTGATCCAAAAAAGGGGTTTTTTACGTTCACGTACATTTTATTTTGAGAGTGCAACCTAAAATCTTCCTATGATTTCATCTAAACAAAATTTAAAACCTAGGAAAAGAAACTAAATAGGTACAACATTCGCATGTTTCTTTACCTAGATTTTTGAGTTGTGATAAAAAAAAAACTTGTATCGCCTCCATATAAAGATCGTATGACTGTATTTCCAAAAATCAGACCAGTAAATACTTTGACTTTGATTTCGAGATTAGTATTTGGTTAACTCCCTAAACCGATTGGGTATAGTATGGGTATAACTACACAGTGCAGCCTTCTAGATACAAAATGCAGTAACTATTAGGTGCATGTGAGCAAAGCCTTTTGCTTAACTTCGGGCATGATGCCAACACTAAGCTCCATGTAATTATTGCGAACAAAAAGTCGTTTCAAACATGCAAAATGTTTCAAGTTATTTATTATGAATAGAAAGTTTAATTAAATGTACTGTAGAAACAATATGAGAAATATTCAAGTTAATTTACTAAGTTCCTGTAGTTTTACTACTTTCAAATATTTTCACTACCCAATTAAAATTATACTATATTCCTGTTGTGTATACCTATTAATATTTTGGCTACACTATCGCATTGGGTTAATCTGTAAAGTAGGGAACCCAATGATAGCTGTAGGTATGTCTAATATAAATAAATGAATAATTGGATTTGCATGCATTAGCATAAGTTCCTTATACGTACTGTAATATAGTTATACGTTTATATTGCTGTTGGTGTACTTTAATAAAAAATAAATATATTTCAGTACGTTAGTCCGGCACGTAGATAGATAGATAAAAAGGCGGTGTTTAAGTTCAGGTTTCCTCGCGATGGTTTCCTTCACCGTTGTCAGGAAATTCTAAGACAAATCAGTGATGTCCACAATATTCTAAGAAGCCGTATTAACACCTGCCTATTATTTATTGAACTCGCAAATACCTTGACAAGGTAGCCTGGCAAACCACTGAGATGGTTTAGTGGTTTTGATTACATTTTACCGACTTTCTTTTTTATTCACTTGTGAGGTATAAATTGGGGACACAAACGACACTAATTATTTAATTATGTTGATTTAGAAGCTTGATTTTCACACGGCTCTTAAGGATTGAAGACCACAGAGTTTGATAGCAAATTCAAATTAATACCTTTGTGTCCTTGACTAATATAGGTCTTGATAGACAGACTGACGGACAACGAAATGGTCCTATAGGTAGAATAAAAATATTTATTCCTTTAAAATTATCGTAGCCGAAAAAGGGCAGTCTGACCACTTTCTAATCAGCGACTGTATTAACATGAGGAATACGATACGTGAACTGCTACAAAACATAAAAATCAAACTAAAATATACTAGAACATTCGATCAACCCTGTGCCGCCATCTTGCATTGCCTTCCCGCCATTTTCCATCGCCATTACGCTACACCCGCCGCGTTATTGCGATATTCTTGGGTTTTTTATTCATCTTCACAAACAAACAGACAGACAGACCGTCAACCAAATGTTCCTCTAAGGGTCCGTGAGAGAAAACTTTTTAAAAGCACGCAATCTTGAAACAGACGAGTCACTTTCTAATCAGCGACCACATTAGCATCTAATAACCGACACGCGGACTGTTTCAAAATAAAAATCAAACTAGAATATACTAGAACATTCGATCAACCCTGTGCCGCCATCTTGCATTGCCTTCCTCCGCGTTATTGCGATATTCTTGGGTTTTTGATTCATCTTCACAAACAAACAGACAGACAGACCGTCAACCACATGTTCCTCTAAGGGTTCGTGAGAGAAAACTTTTTAAAAGCACGCAATCTTGAAACAAACGTGTCACTTTCTAATCAGCGACCACATTAGCATCAGTAATAACCGACACGCGGACTGTTTAAGAATAAAAGTCAAACTAAAATATACTACAACATTCGATTAACCCTGTGCCGCCAACTTGCATTGCCTTCCCGCCATTAACCGCCGCCATTACGCTACACCCACCGCTTTATTGCGATATTCTTGGGTTTTAGATCTATCTTCACAAACAAACAGACAGACAGACCGTCAACCAAATGTTCCTCTAAGGGTTCGTGAGAGAAAACTTTTTAAAAGCACGCAATCTTGAAACAAACGAGTCACTTTCTAATCAGTGACCACATTAGCATCTTATAACCGACACGCGGACTGTTTCAGAATAAAAATCAAACTAGAATATACTAGAACATTCGATCAACCCTGTGCCGCCATCTTGCATTGCCTTCCTGCCATTTACCACCGCCATTACGCTACACCCGCTTTATTGCGATATTCTTGGGTTTTTGGGTCATCTTGGACCGGTGAAAGCAATCTGTCTGTACTTATGTAAAGTTAAATTGGTCCTTGTCCCGTGAGGTTTCTTATGATATGTGGCAAAATGTGTGTTTAGAACCGGTAGCGTACTTATGCAAGTCAATCAGACCATTTTCATGGACACTTTCTAACTATTTTTTTCCACCCTGAAGGTTGAATTACCAAAAAAAAGTTTCTAGTTTTCGACTAATAGTATTTTTGGTAGATATCAATGCACAGCCAAAACTGCTGTATTTAGAAACAAGTAACACACAGAAGATTCTTTTTAAGAGGTTCTTGAGAATTCAAACCCCGACGGGCTAAAATAAGGGATGAAAGTTTAAATTTGCATAATGTATGATTTGTACAAGTTCAACAAAACTTTTAATTTTAATAGGCGGGCGAAGCCGCTGGGAACACTAGTATCGTATAAATCGATAAACAAAGAAATTGAAATAACATTATCTACGTAAAAATAACATTTGCAAACTACGTAAGCAAAGGTGAACGCCCCAAAGAAAATAAACTTTGAATAAGTTGAGTGTCTGACGTCGCTGTGCGAAAATATAATGTTTTCTTTTCTATCGTACCTGTAAGTGTTTAGAGACTTATGTGGCAACATCTAGCGCCTCACACGTGAACTATATGTGACATCCTACATCGCGCAAAAAGAGTTTAATGTGAACTTTATACAACAACCAATCCCGATAAAAAACTTCGGACAGTAGACGCAACTCTCTTCTGGTCAGAGAAGTCGTTTTGGGATCAAACCAACGGTACTCAGAAAATCAGCCAACCTACGGATTATGTCAATAGGGTATTTACCATACTCATATTAAGCTATTGCTATCTGTCTTTCTTTAATAGACTTCAATTTTACCACCAATGCAGTAAGTTCAAAATTGATGAAAAAATTTAGTCATCAGGTTCAAAGTTGATAGGGTTAGACCACGAAGTAAGTATAACAGACTTACTCCGTAGGTTGGACGGTTTCGGGTAGCCTGCAGCTTCAAGTGCTAGCGTTTGAATAATGGCCACATAATTAATTTCATTGAGTAGAATGCAGTTAGATTTTTTTATAGAATTTGTAGCACAATAACACCGACTTACCATACTCATATTAAGCTATTGCTATCTGTCTTTCTTTAATAGACTTCAATTTTACCACCAATGCAGTAAGTTCAAAATTGATGAAAAATTTTTTACCGTTTTTTACCGTTTCAATAATGGCCACATAATTAATTTCATTGAGTAGAATGCAGTTAGATTTTTTTATAGAATTTGTAGCACAATAACACCGACTTACCATACTCATATTAAGCTATTGCTATCTGTCTTTCTTTAATAGACTTCAATTTTACCACCAATGCAGTAAGTTCAAAATTGATGAAAAAATTTAGTCATCAGGTTCAAAGTTGATAGGGTTAGACCACGAAGTAAGTACAACAGACTTACTCCGTAGGTTAGACGGTTTCGGGTAGCTTCAAGGGCTAGCGTTGGAATAATGGCCACAAAATTAATTTTATTGAGTAGAATGCAGTTAGATTTTTTTTATAGAATTTGTAGCGCTGGGCAATACACAATAACACCGACTCGTCATCCTCCTACATACGTTCACATTACGTATTATACGTCTAACATTATAATATCCAGCTGTATTGTTACACATACTTGCATAATAATTCACCTAGCACAATGCTTTAATCAGCGCTCACATGAACAGCTAATCGGTTTAACAAAGTCGTAGTGACGTCATGCAGACTGTGCCAAGATACCTACACTGTGTACATTCCCCTGGCTTCATGTGTATTGTTTCAGATTTACAATGTTAGGATTAGTAAAGGCGAAAAAGATTATGAGTATTTACGAGATTTTCTCCCTTGTTTGGAAAATGTTTTGGTTGGAGTGTACGTAACGGGGCACTGAGGAAAAAACACTTAAAAAAATTTTGATGAAATTTTCAAACTTAATAATACTTTCTTTTTATGGTTTTATCGTATGGGGGACATCAAAAGAAACAACTTTTTCCCGGGATTTTTTTTTGTGAGGTCAATGACCGCTGAGATAGGAGGCAAAATCTAACCCTCATTATTAAGGCGTCTGGGACTTAGAAAATTTTTCTTTTTGACGAAATTTTCAAACTTAATAATACTTTCTTTTTATGGTTTTATCGTATGGGGGACATCAAAAGAGACAACTTTTTCCCGGGATTTTTTTTTGTAAGATCAATGACCGCTGAGGTAGGAGGCAAAATGTAACCCTCATTATTAAGGCGTCTGGGACTTAGAAAAATTTCACCCAAAAACAACGCCTAATCAAGCCTTCGGGATCCGGTGGGATGTGGGAGTACTAGGGTGGGGAAACACCGGGGGGCGACCTTAAGGTTAATGACCTTGACCCTAGGGTCAAGGTCAAGGTCAAATTCATGAAAACGCAGGAAAATTACGAGGAACGCTTGAGGTCAGTGACCTTGACGCAAGGTTGATGACCTTGAACTCAAGGTCAAGGTCAAAATTCATAAAAAACGCAGGAAAATGCGGGGAACGCTCCAGTTCAGTGACCTTAACGCCAAGTTCAATGACCTTAAACTCAAGGTCAAGGTCAAAATTCATAAAAAACGCAGGAAAATGCGGGGAATGCTCGAGCTCAGTGACCTTTACGCCAAGTTCAATGACCTTGAACTCAAGGTCAAGGTTAAATTCATAAAAGGCAGGAAAATGACTGGGTTTTTTTTTTGTGATGTCAATGACCTCTGAGATAGGATGCAAAATCCAACCCTCATTATTAAGGCGCCTGGGACTTAGAAAAATTTTCTTGACTGACATGACCGCTCCAGGACCCGATGGGATATGGGAGGGCAAGGGCGGACAAACACTGGGGGACACTCAACATGACCTTTACCTCGAGGTCAATGACCTTAGCATCAGGGTCGATGACCTTGACTTCAAGGTCAAAGAACAAATATGAGAGTAATGCAAAGGGCTTTTTGGGGTGCTAAGGTAAAAAATGAGGTCGATTTGAGAATCCAAGATGGCGGCCGTGACCTTTCTCACAATATGCATCATGGGTGTCGTTTTCCTGGTTTCTTGGGGTGCTAAGGTCAAAAATAAGGTCGATTTGGAAATCCAAGATGGCGGCCGTGACCTTTCTCACAACATGCATCATGGGTGTCGTTTTCATGGTTTCTTGGGGTTCTAAGTCTAAATTAAGCCCCGCGAAGCTGGGCTCCGACTGCCCTTTAAGCAAACTAGTCCAAGAGCGAGCGAAGCGAGCTCGGGACATGGGGCACCCCGACTCGGACAGGTTAGGTTAGAAGGGGATGCCATCCCATTCGTGGTTATTTTTTTTATGACCATTAAGCCCCGCGAAGCGGGGCTCCGACTGTGCCCTTTAAGCAAACTAGTCCAAGAGCGAGCGAAGCGAGCTCGGGACATGGGGCACCCCGACTCGGACAGGTTAGGTTAGAAGGGGATGGCGGGGTCTAGTGAGCGAGCGAAGCGAGCGAATAGACCCCGCCATCCCATTCGTGGTTATTTTTTTTATGACCACTAAGCCCCGCGAAGCGGGGCTCCGACTGTGCCCTTTAAGCAAACTAGTCCAAGAGCGAGCGAAGCGAGCTCGGGACATGGGGCACCCCGACTCGGACAGGTTAGGTTAGAAGGGGATGGCGGGGTCTAGTGAGCGAGCGAAGCGAGCGAATAGACCCCGCCATCCCATTCGTGGTTATTTTTTTTATGACCATTAAGCCCCGCGAAGCGGGGCTCCGACTGTGCCCTTTAAGCAAACTAGTCCAAGAGCGAGCGAAGCGACCTCGGGACATGGGGCACCCCGACTCGGACAGGTTAGGTTAGAAGGGGATGGCGGGATCTAGTAAGCGAGCGAAGCGAGCGAATAGACCCCGCCATCCCATTCGTGGTTATTTTTTTTATGACCATTAAGCCCCGCGAAGCGAGGCTCCGACTGTGCCCTTTAAGCAAACTAGTCCAAGAGCGAGCCTTTTAAGCAACTTTTAGTGATCAAGGTTATTCATGACGTCAAGGTCACTGACCCCTAACGTTCCCCGTCATATCCCTGCGTTTTTAGTATTTGACCTTGAGCTCAAGGTCATTGATCTTGGCGTCAATATCATTGACCTCGAGCGATTCCCATCATTTTCCTGCGTCTTTATAAATTTGACCTTGACCTTGAGTTTAAGGTCATTGACCTTGGCGTTAAGGTCACTGGCTTCAGGTGTTTCCCATTATTTTCCTGCGTTTTTATAAATTTTGACCTTGACCTTGAGTTCAAGGTCATTGACCTTGGCGTCAAGGTCAGTTACTTCGAGCGTTCCCCGTCATTTTCCTGCGTTTTCATAAATTTGACCTTGACCTTAGGGTCAAGGTCATTGACCTTAAGGTCGTCCCCCGGTGTTTCCCCACCCTAGTACTCCCACATCCCACCAGATCCCGAAGGCTTGATTAGGCGTTGTTTTTGGGTGAAATTTTTCTAAGTCTTTTTTTCATAGTGCCCCGTTTCGTATACCATGACCAAAAAGTCACATTGGTACTTGCTTGGATTCGAACCCTCAATCTCTTACAAAAGAGCCCCGCCTCTTGTGCCCTATCCACTGGGCCATCACGACTCCCACATTAGACACTGGCCCGTAGGCACTGTTTGTGCGATCAATTAGATGGCCCCAAGTAATTAGTGTTCAAAACTTTTCAGCCGGTCTACATACTATTAATAACAGTTCAATAAAGTAGGACATACATTAATTTGTTTTTGATATTAGTTGTGCTTAGAATATATTTAAACTAGCTGTCGCCTGCGTGAATATCGAAACTTCCATCCCTATTTTTAACCAACTTCAAAAAAGGAGGAGGTTCTCAATTCGTCTGTATGTTTTTTTTTTGTATGTTGGTTACGCGATATCTCCGTCAATTGTAAACGGATTTTGATGGTTCTTTTTTTGTTTAATAAATCATAATTCAGGGGTGGTCCCATATAAACTTTGTGGCGATAGGTTCAGTGCTTCTTTAAAAATTCACCAAGAACACAAAAAAAAATTGAAATATTCATAGATGATGTCATGCTTTTGCTTCAAGTTTCTATTTTCGTTTAATAAGATTGTAAGGAGTTTTTATTTTGAAAATAAATTACTTTGAAAGATACTTTAATACACAGTCATATCAGCCGGTTATTGAAGGCGGTTATTATTTTTTTGAAAAAAGTTTTTTAACCCTTCAGAATTGAAATAAGAGAATCCTTTCTTTGTAGATACTAACTCTGTACAAAGAACATACTCTCCAAGTCTTTAGGACCACCGGTTTGAACTGTGTGTTGATATGTCAGCACGTCACTCAGCTAGTTAGTTTACCTTTAATATACAACATGTCCCGGAATAAACGCACACCACCAGACACCCCAATTAGAATATTATGTTATAATCATAATACATATTACACTGAATTTTTATTATTATGTTTAAAACACTGTTTTTTTTATAAATTAGTTGTACAGATTGTGGGAGAAAATTATAGTCACATTATAAATCTACGCACGCACACAGTCGCACTTGCATAAGGGTCTAGCGTAGTAGGTATTTCATCCATTTTGGTTTGTTTTGACTGTACAGCGGAAGTGTGACAGCAGTTTACGTAGTTTTAATTATTTTTGGGATAAAATATTACCTGTATTAAAAATTACAAAAATCGATTCAGACTAGAACAAACTATTTTCTCAAAGTGCATTAATTCAGTTACACATTGTATAGATTACGTCATTTAAGACGTGTACAGGTTTGTCTTGAAAAAAATGTAGACCAAACATGTTATTCTTTAGAGAAATTATTTAGACGAAGATTGAAAAAAAAACTTAAAAGCTGTGGCCCACAGGTCGTTTTTGCTTGTTTTTCTCCATAGGAACCTACTGTTTGGAACGAGTAATTAGGTTTATGACTGACCCCTTGACAATTTAAAAGTTTGAGTTAGAATAAATGGTATTATTAAAAATTAGGTTACAGATATTGGACTCACTTTTGAACAATTACCTACTTATTGAAGAACATTTAAATTAAAAGTGTTCTCTATAAATAGTCACTCACACAACTAAAGAAAGAGAAAAATCTACAAAGATTAAGCAAATACGATAAAAAAGTAAGATTAAATAATCTTAGACAGAAACGCTCTAAACACACAATAAAAAGTCGACTTCATTTAATTGAAAAACTTTTTGTTGTTGAAGCAAAAAAAGCGCTTTAATTTCATTAACGTGAAATGACTTCGCTTTGTCTCTGTGTTACTATCGCGGATAAAAAGAAACTTATAGCGGCTTGATTGCTGAAAGACATTTGGACCTGTTTGGAGCGTTGGAACAAAGACACGGTTCGTGATTAAAAGTACGGGGGTTTGAACCTCGTCAGATGTGTAGCCTGTTGTGAACAAAAAGTGGTAACGAATTACTTGTCAATAAAAAAATGATTGTTAAAAGTCCTTCGAAATTGCAAACTTTTCTTATACAAAATGGTACAAAAAGTTTTTGAATAAAATTATAAAACCGTTTCCAACCAAATAATTTCGAATGACGGACATTTTATTTAGAAGAACGAAAGTTTTGTTTCAATGACAAAATTAAAAATCAATTTTCAAACTGATTAGCTCTCTCTATACGGCAAAGCCATTTGGAAATGCAATCATTTTGCCATTTTAATGCTTTTGGAAAAGGTGATCCCAGTGCACAAATTGAGCTTTGACGAAGCACCTCGCTTAATTCTGGAAAAGAAGCGATCTAAATTGCTATCTAACTGATTTAATTTCTTCGCTAAATTTAGCGGGATAACAATAATAATAATAATGTGGCAACACCAACTTTACTGTCATCACGCCTGGTTTTTGGATTCCAAGTTTTTACAATACAATAAATATAATAATATAATTCATATCTGCAATAGCTGCAGTTCAAACAGATCGAAATAACATTTTATATAAAACCTCAATAGAAAAAATGCAAAGATACAATGATTTTACCGAGAAAAACTAAGAAAGGTATTGGTGACATACGTCACCAATACAATTCAACAATCAAAGCAGAATAAAATGAACCAAAAACGAAGAAGATGATAACTAGAGCCGCTACGAGACGAAATGCACGCCCAACATCACCGGACCCGTCGCTCAGCTCCGCCTCGCCGCCGCCGGAATCCAGCCCCACCGTGAGCGCTGTGACACCGGCCGTGGCAGTTGCGTCGAGCTCGAGCGACGAGTACTTCTCTCCGCCGACGTCGCCACCACCTGTTCGTCGGCAGGGAGGTCGCCGGCCACCGGACCGCTTGGGACTCCGAGGCCCACCGGCCTCTGATAGGGTCCCCGCACCCGGTGGAAGTGCGCGCATGAGATGGACACAATCTTTAAATGAAAGTGTCATGCGCGCATACTTTGGGGCTACAGAGGGGGGAATTAACCTGACTGCGTACCGTGGTCGGATGCTCTCTCTGTTCCAGGTGCTTGAACCGGCTGTCAATGTTTCGGCCCAGCGACTGTCGGATCAGGTACGTGTCATCCAGCGTAATCATATGTTGGATGACACTGTGCTTGATCGACTACGCCTAGAGTCACGGATTGGCCTTGCCCCGTCTATCGCGCCAGTGGATGCGGTCGCTGTGCAGCTGCAAAGTTTAGGTAGTGGCATGCCGCGACCGCCCTGCGCTGATGTGACGGATGATAGTGAGGCTATATCCGTGAGTACCCAGTGCAACGATAATTTGAGGAGTGCTTTGGAGTGTGCGTTTCGGGAATATCGCTCTATGCCACCTGAGCTTAGACCACGACTACCTCGTTTGCCTATGCACAAGAAAAATAGGGCGCTGGTGTGTGCTCTGGATTCGCTGCTGTCAAGCTATTTTGATAGCAGCGAAGACCTCACTGATACCCATTCAATTTTGTACTGCGCGGCTGTAGCAGCGTGTCGTGTGGCTCACGTCAAATTTCCCAACAGTGACGGGGCCACACGACCTAAACCAACTATACCAGCGTGGCAGTGCAGAATTGAGCGTCGTATTGGTGAGGCTAGAGCACTCATCGGTAAGCTTATTTGCTTCAGGGAGGGTAATTCACGCCCTAGAGTGATGCGCTTTGTGAGGCGGGCGTTCGCGGGGACTGACACTAGTCCCGAAGATTACATACCCCGCATCACGGAGCGTATCGACTTCCTGAAGCAAAAGATCTGTGCCTGGGCAAACCGTATTCGTCGGTACAAGCGGAGAGTGGAGCAGTATACTCAGAACCGCACATTCCAGAGCGATGAGAGGTGGGTATATAGGGCTTGGGAGCGACCGGACCAAGGTGTGATTGATGCGCGCCTTCCGGATGATGATGCCATGAGTTCATTCTGGCGCAACATCTGGTCGGTGCCTGTCAGTCACACTGAGGGCGACTGGACTCGGGAGGTTAAGGGAGTGTGTGATTCAATACCAGAAATGGGGGCTATTACCATCAGCCCCCAAGATGTAGCTTGTGCAGTCCGTCCGTTACCTAACTGGAAATCTCCGGGACCGGATGGACTGCACAACTTTTGGGTTAAATGGTTACAAGGATCGCACGTTCGCCTGGCGTCCCAGTTCCAGTCTGCCCTAGAGTCTGGATCGCTGCCCCAATTCCTAACTACTGGAATTACCCACTTGCTCCACAAATCAGGTAGTACTACGGAACCCAAAAATTATAGACCAATTACTTGTCTACCCACGGTCTATAAGATTCTTACATCCATTCTGAGAGCTAAAATTAATAGTCATATTAATAATAATTCTATAATATCCGCCTCTCAGAATGGATGTAGGAATGGGTCCCGTGGTACTAAGGAGCTGCTCCTCATTGACATGGCCATTAGCCAGCAGGTTCGCCGTTCTCGGAAGAATTTGTCGACATGTTGGATAGATTACAAGAAGGCCTATGACTCGGTGCCACATACATGGCTCATGAGGGTGCTGGAGTTGTACAAAGTAGATGCAACTCTGCGCACCTTTTTGATGTCGTGTATGAGGCAATGGAGGACGGTCCTTCACTATCCAGGATGTCGGCACATTCGAGAGAACAGCGAACCGATAAGGATCGAGCGAGGCATATTTCAGGGCGATAGTCTGAGTCCATTGTGGTTCTGTTTGGCCCTGAATCCTCTAAGCATATTGCTGGAGGGTTCAGGACTAGGCTATCGGTTGCGTAGAGGCGGTCAGGTCATATCTCATCTCCTTTACATGGATGATCTGAAACTCTTTGCCCCCACTGAATTGCAACTGATGAAGCTACTGAAGGTAACAGAAACTTTCAGTAGTGCCATCAGGATGGAATTTGGTGTGGACAAATGTGCAGTCATGCATGTAAAGCGAGGGGAGATTGTGGAATCAGAGGGGAGTACCCAACTCTCGGATTCCATACACCTTAGGTCCCTCTCTTCAACCGAAACCTACAAATATTTGGGTATGTCGGAAGCAATAGGCATCAATGTCGCCGACATGAAACAAGCGTTGAGGGAGCGCTTCTTTGGCCGCCTGAATAAAGTTTTAAATAGTCTTTTATCAGGCGGGAACAAGGTGCGCGCCTTCAACGGTTGGGTCATGCCGGTTTTGATGTACTCTTTCGGCGTACTCAAATGGACTCAGACCGAACTGGACGCCCTGGATAGAAGGATCCGCAGTCTGCTGACTGCAAATCGCATGCATCACCCACGATCATCGGTAATGAGACTGTATATCCCACGGAAGTGTGGTGGTCGAGGCTTTTTAAATGCCAAGACCATGCACAATCGTGAGATATGCAGTCTCAGGTAGTATTTTCTGAATGCCGACGTGGGGATGCATCGAGATGTAGTTTCAGTAGATAAGGGCCTCACCCCGCTCTCCTTAGCGAACGAGAACTGGCGCAAACCTATAGTAATGGATACTAATGACCGTAGGGCTGTATGGCAGAGCAAGGAGCTTCACGGACGCTTTTATCGGGTCCTACATGGGCCCGATGTAGATTTCCTGGCGTCCGTATCCTGGCTGCGTTTCGGTGACCTCTTTGGGGAAACTGAAGGTTTTGTCTGCACAATAATGGACGAAGTTATGATGACGAACAACTACCGGAAATACATTGTGAAGGACGGCACGGTTGACATATGTCGGGCATGCCACCGTCCCGGGGAATCAATCCGACACATTATTTCTGGTTGTTCTAGTCTAGCTAACGGAGACTATTTGCACAGACACAACCTTGTAGCCAGGATTATTCATCAGCAACTTGCCCTGAAATACAGTCTTGTGGAATCGGAAGTACCGATCTATTATTACTGACAGGACTATTGTTGCCAATAAGCCTGACATTGTGGTAATAGATCGATTAGAGCGTCGGACAATGATTGTTGACATAGCCGTCCCGCATGACGAGAACCTCGTGAAGGCCGAGAAGGATAAGCAGACTAAGTATCTTGACTTGGCTCGCGAGGTTGTCGAAATGTGGGATGTGGATTCAGCAATCATTGTGCCGATAGTCGTGACGGCCAATGGCATAATAGCGAAGAGCCTTGACCAACATCTGAGGAGGCTCTCGCTAGGCAGCTGGGTCAAGGGTCTGATACAGAAAGCGGTACTCCTGGACACGGCGCGCATTGTCCGGAGATTCCTCTCTCTGGAGCCCTGACCACCGGTAGCTTGGACCCTATTCCCGATGCCGGTGGGATACAATTTTTTATATTTTTAAATGTTATTTTTCTTTTTATATTAATATTTAAAAATGTAAATAATGTGTTTAAAAAATAAATATATGGAATAATAATAACTTATTTTTATTTTGCAACACCGGCCGTTAGTAAGTGATACGAGTACAAATTGCTCAAGCTTCCAAATCACCATTCGGACTGAATTTCATCGATTCATAATAACTAAAAAAGATGCAAAAACTATGTATTAAAGATGTAATAATATGTATATTACCGCACTTTTGTATATTTACCATTACAGCACCTTTGAAAAGACAATTCTAAATTACGTGCGGAAAATGGCGACAACGTCCAATTCATTGCAAACAATGACGTAAAAGGGCGCTCTCAATTCCCACCAAAGTATTTTACCTACCTCAGACCTTGCGGGATAATCTGGCAAAGCTACCAAACCACTTCCTGGACTTAATTATAACGCTAAATAATAACTTCTATTTCTAAAGATATGCAAAAATTACTGCACTATTGTATATTTACCATTTCAGCGCTTTTAAAAAGACGATCCTAAATTGAGTGCAGAAAATGGTGACGTCATCTCACTAATTCATTACAAACGATGACGTAAAAAGCGCTCTTAATTCCCACCCAAGTGTTTTACCTACCTTAGATCTTGCGGGATAATCTGGCAAAGCCACCAAACCACTTCCTGGACTTAATCCACAAATAAGATAAGACCCGTCTTAGAACGAATCAAATGAATCGGTGATCGAATTACTCGCTAAGACACTTGAGACCTTTAATTTGTTTTTTAGGTTTCGTCATGATTTGTTAAGACAGATTGGAAGTCTGTTAGTTGTCTTGCTAACTGATTAGTTGTTGGACAGTTGTGGAATGTTTCTGGAGTAAGAAGCGTTGTTGTAAGTGTAGTTACGGTCTGTGGGTGAAAATTTGGCAGGAGATGCAATGTTGAAATACTAGATCGAAAGACATTTATTTTGTTTTAAAATAACATTAAATTAATAAAACTAGAATTAAAATAAAGAATTAAAATAAAATGGCATCAAAAAACTCCTCCGCATCGCTGTCAACCGGTAAAGTGCCCAAGAGGCTGGCAGCATTGCCACGTTGGATGGCAATGCTAAGCCTCTGGCCAAGATAAAAGCCAGCCTTTGGGTCACGAGAAGAGTCAACTAGTCTTTTTGACAGGTCTTTAAAAATAAGGTGGGCACTCGGACCCCATGGCCCAAGGGTTTCAACCCCAAACGGCTCGAAAATATAGTTTCCAGTAAGGTTACTATACTTTCGCCGCTTGAGGTTTTCCGCAGCCGAGGCGGCAGCTCCGGCACAGCACGCCGTACTAGGAAGGTGGGATGGCGCAAGAGTATCGACACACGTAGCGTCCCACACTAAAGGCCTACCCATCTTCCATGGGAATAAAGACATACCGTCCGGTCTCTTGCCATCGTCGCGTGCCAAACCATTGGGTTCTAATACAGCTGGAACGCCGACGGCAACAAGAGCACGTCGAATGATGTCATTAATATTCGCATGCCGTGCTATACGGCCCGCGCTCCGGCTGCACGACAAGCCATGGTGTCCGAGGCTGTTGACAACTTCCCCACAGTGACAACGATGCGGAGAACAACAGGACGCCCCTAAGCGAAGTGAAGCAGCGAGGCGAAAAGTCGTGTCGTCGAACAAAGTGCCAATGTTCGACGACGGTAGTGCCTGAAGCCAAAGACCCGATTCCCACCTGCCCACAGCTAGTAGGCGCGCTCGCTCCGCAGAAGTAGCAGACGTGGAAAGTAATTGATTTTGAACTACTCTGCAAAGCGGCTCATCCCAACGTCTCTGGGAAGATGGGTTGTCGGGCGGATCAGTACTTGGGCAAGCATTTTTCCAGGCTTCTATAGCCTCGGCTAAGAACGGCACATCAAAATTGACCGGTGTAGGAGCAAGGATATTCCTGATCAATTTCTCAAGCGTTGCTTGGGCCCAGGCCCGGTCGTCCATTGCCAAATTTAAAACTAGATTATTTCTGACATATATTAATTTGTATATTTAATTCTGAAACTGTGGTTGTCTCTTAACTTTTCCAAAACGTACCGGTTTGAATTTTTTGTACGTGTTTTCAATGCATCGTTGTGTAAGGATAAGTCAAAACAACATTATTTCTGAGACATACTCGTCTGTTTAATTCTGAACGCAAATTTGTCACCTAACTTCTCCTAAATGACAATGCCGGTTTGAATTTTTATATGTTTATTTTAATGGATCGTTGTGTAAGCATGAGCTTCGATGGTTTGACTACACCATTGGGTCTGACACTGCTGTAGGTATGAAACCAAAACAAGCAAGAAGGCGCCGGCTGGGTGTGCTAGTAAGCTTACCCGGAAGAAATCGCGGGCACAAGGTTGGTAAAGAAATTAAAATACATGATTTTAGATCAAGAGATAACCTGGACTTATAATTAATATAAGTCCGAAATCGCCTATCCGCCTTAAGTAAGCTTTAGTGATCAATGCTCGTGCCTTCTCTGTCAGAGATGAAACCTTTGCCTTGCAGTGGGAGAGTAATGTTTAATGAGTTTCCATTTTAGATAGTCGTAATTAAATAAAAATAAGGAATCATTTTATATTTATAAATACTTTCATATCCACAATGTATCCTAATTAAGTAAATCCTAAAAATACACAGCCGTGCAACCAAAATAACACATTTTCATTTAAAAATACAGTGTCGTGCAAATAAAATGAGCTGTTACGTTATTCTTGGTACAATTTTACGTAAAGAAACAGCACTGAGTGGCCAGAAAAACTGCATATATATCGTATAAATTCACACAAATTCTGACGGCTACGGTTGATTTGTGGCCGCGGGAATCCACTATAAATCTCCGTTCTTTCTTTTTTTTCGTTTAAGTCATAAGCTTCGAGCGGGTGTCGCACCGTACCGATAAGAAAATATTAAAATAATAAATAATCTTTGTCTTGTAGTAGACAGAAAAATCTTAAATGCTTTTATTATCAAACTTGTCTGTATTTATATGTTAAATATTTATAACAATTTATTAAATATTTGTTTATTATAAATAATTGAAGGCACACAGCAGTTTGAGCCAAACATTTTATTCGAGAATCTTCGTGAGTAGAAGAAAAAGAAATAACTAAGAAGACTAAAAAGTTTTTTTCTGAAATCATCATCTTAAGCCTTTTCAATTGCATAATACTCTTCTAGTCATTCGTCGACCTCATTTATGGTCTTAACTTCCAGTAACTCCTACTAAGAAAAGAATACTATAATTTCAGCATTCCATTTCGCCTTCTTCAGCAAAACCTCCTCCTCTCGCCACTTACCCCACACTTAGCAAAGGCATTCCCTTTGTTCCGTGCGCGAGTTTATTATTAAAATGTTATTAGGAAGCGGAGTGGATACTGCCATAGCTTATGACTTGGCAGACACTGTATATTACTTTTTTTAGCCTACTTCAAAAGGAGGTCTTTCCTGCTAGCTTCAGTACAATTGACATTACAATACCCTGGCTGGTTTGTTCGCGGAGAAGAAAAACTCGTTTTTATCGTGAATAGCATCGCATTGTGTTAGCGTTTCTTTTTTTGAATTGTTCTGGTGTAGCGGGTTTTAATTGAATGACAATTTATTGTTGTTGGTAATTTTGTGTTTTCGCATACAATTGGTGCGGGTTAAAATAAGTGATTCAAATGAATCTTTAATAATTATTTTTAAATTAGCAAAAAATATTGAACACTTGTTATTTATTTTAACAATACGAAAAAAGCTTCTGGAGTGGGGATTTGTTAGTAAAATTTGTACTCTGAGAGATGTATCACGTAAACGCCATATTTAAACCTTCAAACTCACATGATTTGAGACACAATAGCAGCGCGTCAACCGGTTATCGCTTGGTCGTCAATAGGTTAAGTTCTAAATAAATCTTGATGTGTTGTACCACAATTAAATTAAATAAAATTCACTGGGAAATTACAACTATCAATCGGTTACACCTCATTTCAAGATATTTCTATGCGTGAGCGGTGCCTAATTAATACAGCCACAGTTGACTTAATTACCTACATATGGCTATAATGTTTGGCTGGTGTCTGTTATTGAATGCAATTAGTTAAATGTCTCTTGCAAGATAAGGATAGCAAGCCGCATTACATAGTATATCTAACATAGTTTGCTTACAGTAGAGTTTTTGTTTTATCTTTTTAAATGGACAAATAACTTAACTTTGCTTTCTTGTTGGTCTAGTCGTATTGTCGACGGATAAGCTGTAAAAAATTTGTTTATTAGTTCTTACATGTATGTAAGTAAGATACCTTCTCACAATACATCCTCACAAATTTTGACATTTACAAAATTGCTAGAATATTTCGGTAACCGAGCCAAAATACTACCTAAACCCACTTTTTCTTTACCTATTTACAAAACCATTCAAAGTTAAACGCCAATGGACCTCAAAAACATTTAACAGTTTAAACACCCCGCACATAACGCCATTGTTTGAAGTGTGCCCAGCAATGAAATAAAAGGGGTTCGTTTAAAACATTTTGTCAGCAAAAAAGAAAGTGCTAATGTTAAACCGTTAATATAAAAGTTGTTTGTATGTAGCCATTAGACAGGACCTGTCATTTTTATAGCCTGTGGCCGTTTTATTGTGACAGATATTTATTTTTTTTCGGTTCAGTGATTTTGGTCGGTAGTGTAATTTAGTAGGTTTCGTTTTATGGGTACGGCCTAGATTTTTTTGGGTGATAATTTATGGGATTTTGACGGTTGGTTAATGAAAAGGTCTGGCTCCAAGTAATTTGCATGTCCAATATTATAAATCAGATATAAAGTGCCAAGGTCTAAGTTTTTCTGTAAGAAATAATCACTTGAAAAACATCAGACAGTCACTTGAGTTATCATAATTATAAAAGTTTTTTTTTAATCAGATCCTCAATTTTTTTGGGTTGGGGAAATCTACATGGATACACTTCGTTTGAAAATACGAAAGGAATATATTGGAATTTTACCAACTAAACAACCACGGTTTTTTCTACTAACTTGAATTAGGAGTCAGCTCAGCTGTAAATTCCTATTCCGTCTTATCAATTAATACATAGTATATGCTTAAACTTTCAACGACTAAGCGACAGCCAGCTGTTGCGCTGCTATTGTCTTCCTTGCCCCCTACAAGTGGCATTGAAGAATAGATAGCGGAATAGAATAGATTGTCAAATGTATGGCGATGTCAAATTATTTAGCGAAAGCTAATGTCAACCTCATACATTTGACAATCTATTCTAATCTACAATCTATTCTACAATGCCACTTGTCAGGGGGGCTTTTGTGCCTCGAATCACGTGTGTTCGAAGGTTTAACTCTTATAGGCCCGTATTAATAGACGTCACTCAACTCCGAGACGCTCTCAAGTTTCTTGCTGTCCTTGTCATTCTAAAGGGAAAAAATAAGGACAGCAATAGACTTGAGAGCGTCTCAGAATTGAGTGACGTCTATTAATACGGGCCTAAGACTACGTAGCGGATTTCGATAAGGTTTTTTTTAATCGATAGTGTGACTTAACAGGTAGGTTTATTTTATGTCTTTTTTATTATATTTTATTTCGAGATTTAAACTTTTTAACTAAATAATTATATGCATAATATATATGTCGAAATATAGACGAAGGGGGTGGTGTTGATATCATCAGGAATGGCTTTCCTTTATTTTCTTGGTGTATATTAAAACACAGCAAAGTTACTTGATTCAATCGGTACATATATTGCTATACACACTATAGGTTCTATCACTATACTCGCCGCACAATGATTAGTCTTTACTTAATCGCATTACACAATGATTACAATATGAACTCTATTAGAAACGGAGAACAGTTCCCCGGTGCGCGCACACGTCTTATTTCAGCTCTATCTGAATTTCATCTCTTCGTCCTGTCGAGTGCCGCGCCGAGACTCTGTTAAACGATAATGTAAGCAATGCTTTACTATCGCTTGCGTTTCCATAGCGTCCATTGATGACCTTCCGACATATAGATAAGCAAAGACACCCACCCGTGCGAAGCTGGGGCGGGTGGCTAGTAATTATATTATAACTAGATGAAAACCCGGCTTCGCTCGGGTGAAATGTGACTCATAATACTACACCTCTAGATACAAAATGTAGGGAGATATTTCTGTAGTTATTAGTTCTTAAGGAATATTAAAGGCAAGCAAGGCATAGATTCGTATAGCTTTGGTTATTGTGTTTAATAAATATAGTAAATAAAAACTGCAACAGTTTTACATAAATAATTTTTATTTTAAATCAACTAACATAAACATTATGATTTTATGTTAAGGGAAACACCAAAAATATGGTCTTCAATTGATTTATCTACAATGCATCGCAGAGGCAGTTCAATATGGTCGTCACCATCTTCATTAGCTGATCCATCGCCTACCGTTAATACCCATTTAGCAAACTCTAAATCATCGTGAGTTCTCATCTCTCATCTCAGTTGAGTAAAGTTTGGCCACATTGAAAAGTGCTTAATTGAAGCATTTATAATATCATTTCGTGACCCATTACTACAACTGGTAAAATCTGACGAAAATCTCCTGCGAATAATATTGGTTTTGCCTCCAAAAGGTAATTTATTTTTCATTATATCTTGAAGGAGTCGATCAACTACAACAATATCATGACCTTTAGTCATGGGTGCTTCATCCCAAATGATTAAATGAGTTTCCTTCAATAACTTAGCGGCTGGTGAGCCTAACGACATATGAGACGTAGAATCTACATCTGAATTAATTGGAATTTTAAATCGCGAGTGTGCTGTTGTACCACCATCTAACAGAGTTGCTGCAATACCAGAAAACGCTATGGGCAGGCATATTTTGTTTCCAGATCTTAAAATATGTAAAATAGTGGTAAATATAAAAGTTTTTCCAGTTCCTCCTGGGCCGTCAAGGTAAAACAGCTTTTTCTCTGTGGGATTATTCATAGCGTTTAGTATTGTATCGACCACATATTTTTGTTCGGAGTTCAATTTGTGGTATTTTTCATAGCCATTTGCTTTTTCATGTTCACAATCATAAACGGAATCAGATAAGAAAGCATCATTTTCACTAATATCGGGCTCTGGAAGACCGAAATCTGTCAGACTCTTTCCGTGGAGTTTTAATGCTTCATCAATTTCTTGTAAAGCCAGCTGTTTGGATAATATTTCAGGGCGTGATCTTGTAAAGTCTTCGATAAAATGTGATGCAAACTTTTTCCAAAAAGCGTTAGGATCAGTTACTTCACAAAATACGCAAATTAACGCAAACAGCTGTCGTAATTGCCGAGGAAGTTTAAAACCGATTGCTTCATCCAAACATCTTTCCCATTCTTGATCGTCAAAAAGGAGCCCCCTTGCTTGAGCAGCTTCTCGAAATGAGTTGTAAATAATATTTTCATAAGTTCTAACATCTCTGAAGCAAGTCGGCCCTTTGACGTGAAAAAGTAATAGCCGGAGATAATATCGTTCCCGGTCAGAAAAGGAATAATTATACATTCTTGCAATTACTTTATCTGCCACGGACTGAGATATTCGTGGTTGCCACTGTCCATGGATAAATCTGAAATGTGTCGGAATTTCAGTGTAAAGATATTGTCGAGCACTTTCTTTGGTTCTGTTTAGTTCAAAAATGCTAATAATGTTGATTTTTCTGCTGATCTAGCTGCTGCTTCATGAACATTCAGATCTGTAAATACGACAGTTTGTTGGTATTCCAAATGAACACCTAACTGTATAATTGTGTGACTCATTTTGTGCATTGAAAATTCAAATATTCGCCAAACTGCTTCAGGAACCGAAACATACCTGGTATCAATATAAGTCTTAATTTCATCATGGTGTTTCATTTCATTGCTTGATTTCGATTGATCACTGGACTCCTGTGGCGCTACTGTGATTTGTATCTTTGCTCGGTCATGACCTTTATAAATAATATTTATTTATATATTTCACACTTTTGACACTTGAACAAATTTCCACATTTATGTGAGCATCAATTTTTTTACATAGATATTGATTGTAAGGCACCACCCATCTGTTATCACACTCGAAATCCTTCTTTTTTATTGTTCTTCCGTCGTCTCTTCTTCTTATTATAGCATAACCTCCATTTTGGGTACCATCTCTAGTTTCTTCGCAAAATGTCTTTGGATAGTTTTTAGAACATTTAGAGGCAGTTCCATCATTTTTTATGCAGGGTGAATTCATATATCCACATAGCCCATGGATCATATTTTTGACACAGTCTGGAATAATTCCTGGTCTTTATCTGGATCAGGTATTTCTGCACACACAAATTTATCATAATCTTCTGATGACCTTGGTTTATCTTCATTTCTTAGAATAATAAGCATATGAGCATGTGGAAGCCCACGTTTCTGAAATTCAATGGTGTAAAACCACGCACTTGATATTCCAAAAATATGTTATAGTTTAAAAATTCTGGCAATTAAATCGGGCCTATGTTCTTTTAATAATATTATAAAGAGGAAATATTTGTATGTATTTTTGTTTGTTAGTCTTTCACGCATTAACTACTGAACGGATTTTGATCAAATTTTACAGAATATTACAAAATTATCGCCTATGTCTTATTAGTTATTATTAATCAGAATAAGACATAGGTGATAATTTGTGCAGTTTATTCAACAGTGATGTTTGATTAGTTGAATTTTTCTGTGAGCCGATGAGACGATTGAATAAGATTCGGTACATCATATAGTCTGGGACCCAAGAAAGGACATAGGGTAGTTTTCGTCCCGGAAATCCCCCGGGAACGGAAATGAAGTCGCGGGCAAAAGCTAGTATAAAATAAATTAAGATAAACCCAATCTATAATATAAGTACTTTATTTACACAACAAAAATGAAAGAAATGGTTATTCGCTTTGTGATTGGTATCCCAGTTCGTTTAGCGCATTGACTATGGTAGTGATCGTCACATAAGGCAAGTCAAACGTCTTTAGGCGGCTCATGTGAATCTGACACCAAGGCTACTGCCTTCTTCATCGGCCTTCTGCAATAATTCGTCGCATAGTATTAGTACACGCCCCTGTAATAAGCCAAAGTTATATGTTACGCAATATATATATACATATGATAAACTCATATAAATGGATATTATGAAACAAAGTATCAACTTTAGCGACTCATACTAACCAGTCAACGCAAGCTAAGCACGCGGTCTAAAATCGAAAATTGCATGTAAGCTACACCTTCTTCTTTACAGATTTATCAGTACACATTATAAACAGTGCTTCTGGATTGTAACCGCGGTGGTTTTTTATTCTTTCACTTTTTACTAAAGATTTCATGAAAATAACAAATGTAAACAAACAAACGTAATGTCACTTGACAGATGACATGACAACAATACCAAAAATCATTATTTGTTTTACTTTTTTTTTGTCATGAGTTACTGGTACACATATAGGTATGGTCGGAATAATGTACTTTTTTGACGCGACAACGTGTTGATTGGTGAGACGTATTTGAGAGATAATATATTGTCTACTCAAAATGTCGACTGCGGTTTGTCCGTCAGTGTCATTACTCAAAATTTAATGAATTAATAAAACGAAATAATCTCCGTAATCCGAATTTTGCGGATATATGTTGTCGACTCGAAATCGATATTTTTTTATGTTTTGTTATTCAGGTAATGTTTCAATCGAGTCTACCGTACCCCTTGACGAAATTATTAATATAGACTAAGAGTAACAGATAAAGATTTACGAGTGTATTTATTCACGAGATAGATCAACTCAATCACTCCAGCAAAGCTTTTCACAGCCAAAATTAAAATTTAGCAAAAAATAAACAAAAAATAACTACGTTCAAAATCCCACAAACCCTCACACAGTCTAATGGAAATATAACATTACAAAAAACAATTTAACATAACCATTTTAACCCACTTCACATTTTGTTCCCGTGCGTCCGACATTAAAAATAATCGTGTTTTTATTTTTATTACTTTTATTGCGCATACTCTTTACCCGGTTGTCCCGTACTTATTATTTATTTGTACTCTTTTGGACCCCTGAGCATATATGGCATGGAATTTCAGTGGAGTCACGTTTTTTCGTACCATACTTTAAGTGTCGGTATAATTTTTGACCTCATTGGGCTGTTATTTAAATTGGTCGTGCTTGGGGTAATATGTGGAGTTATATAAAATACTTATATTATGTCGTAATAAGTGGTTAAGGATAATAATATATCTGGCATAACGGTAAATACCAACATGACTTTTTTTGACGGGCCTTTTGGTCTAGTGGTTAGAGACCCTGACTGCTCAGCCGTCGTGGTCGTGAATTCGATTCCCACTCAAACTTGTGTCATGAGGATGATTGTTTGTTCTGTTTCTGGGTGTAGTTTATCTATAATAAAGTATATATACTAGTAATGTCTAGTTACAATAGTAATGCTCTGCTGTTCTGCTGGTATGGAATCAGATGGCTGTGTGTTTGTTATCCCAGAATATTTATTTATATTTATTTTATTATCATGTTTTATTATTCATGTAAAACATTACTGACATCTTGTGCCTCAGAAAGTACGTAAAGCCGTTGATCCTGATTGTCGTTACTAGATTTTTGACGATTGTCACAGGTAATCAGAAGCCAGTGAGTCTGCAATTTAAGCTGATCAAGAGTATCGTGATGCCCAGTTACTGGGTTATTACAGCCACTTCTTATAAAACACCGCTATTCATCTGGACTCGGTTAGACTGAACACCAAACTAAACATAGTTTGAAATAAACTATTTTTTTAGTCTTTTGTCTTTTCTCGGGCTATGCATTAGTTCTGTACCAAATTTCATTTAAATCATTTGTGCAATGTTATATCTTGCACATAATTTTGAACTCAATGGTAGCATTTAATTTCATAATCATTTTATGAATTTATCTCTCAAGCTTTTCTGTCCTATTTTTGCCCCTTCTCTAGCACATTAATCAATCTTTAACAATTGAGTTCCTTTTGAATCTCTCACAAAGATGAAGAAGCTAAACAATTTAATAATCGTAGCAACTCGTTATGTGCTACGAGAAGGCAGCGAGCGTAGCCGTGACGTCATCGTATTAGCTACGCCGTAGCTCGTAGCATCTTTATTTTAACTGCCTGGTCCATGATCCTACATGCTACTAGATACGTTTTCGTACATTTTAAAAT
Source organism: Athetis lepigone (assembly GCA_033675125.1). NCBI lineage: Eukaryota > Metazoa > Arthropoda > Insecta > Lepidoptera > Noctuidae > Athetis > Athetis lepigone. The sequence continues at coordinate 21,315,953 of CM066229.1, read as the reverse complement.
ATTTTTTTATAAGCTTACTATTTTTAAAGATTTGCGTTATGTGATGTAATCATAGAGAAGATACAATACGAAGAGTGCTAATAATAAAATGTTCACGATACAAGATAAATTCAAAGTAAGCTTTCAAGCTAACAAGCAACGGCCGTGTTGATGTAGTTTTCGCAGAATAACTAATATGCTAAAATATTCACCTACGAGCACAGCCGAACATAAGCCTAAATTCCAAGAATCAAACTATACATCCCACACATGAAAAGTACAGGTACATAATTTAACAATGATGTATAGTTTGAAAATCGGGGGCTGAAATCCATTCAGATCAGTGGGACCCGTCCCCTCACTAATCCCCACATAAAATTGCCGAAGAAAAAGCCTGTAATCGAAGCACCCAGTCGTAACTCCCGTCCTTCACTTACAAGGGTTTTAGAATGGCTCGTTTTCCAAATAGGCTATACATTTTAGAAGGACTGACAGCCTATTAATGGCCTAGTAGGCTGAAAATGGATAATTTGTGTCCAAGATTTCTTTTGTGCAGTTTTTGGATACAAATGGTCAGGCTCTCCGGGGAAATTCGTGGGCTGCGTTGGCTGAAAAAGAGGAATTAAGTGATTGAAAAGTTGCTAAGGTTCAAAATGAATGAGTCAGGTTTTTTGTACAGATACTATTGTTCGTGAACAGGAACCGTCAGATGGGTAAGGTGATCTCTTTCAATTTATTTTGAACGGGTTTATGATCGTGGTCTCGCCCGAGTGGTGGTTTAAAAATATTGTATGTCCTTTCTTTTTAGGCTATGGACAAGTTCTGTGCCAAATTTAATTTAAATCGGTTCAGTAGGTTAGGCGTGAGCGGGTAACACACAGACAGAGATACTTTCGCATTTATAATAATACTCAATACAAGTAGTAGTCGAACTCTTTGAAGAAGAACTCATTTGTGTTTTGTATACCACCATAACTATATCTGCCAAAGCAGCGTTACTGTGTTGTTTTCATATTATAGCGCATAGTTCCATTAATTTTGTACTGTTACGAGTATGTAAGAATATTCGAGTTCGTCCAGGAAAGTATTACCTCAGATAAAAACTAGATGACGATGTAATTACAGGCATATGAGACTATCTTCTTCTAAGTTGTAGAATACCAGAGGCGTTGGCAGATGTGTTATCTTCCAACGCCTATTCTAGAAGTAGTATTCTAGAAGTTAATATGTACGTACGACCACTAATCATTGTTGCATACAAGTCCTTGCTATCCGACTCACATTGAAATGAAACGAGATTTAAAACATTTAAGCAATTTTCATGATTTCCTCAGTCAAGTGAGTAAATGAATGATTTTTCGCATACCTCATTACCTATATTCATACATTAATTTTTCCAAACCCACAAATATTTTTTTCTTCAACCGTGACCAAACACCTTATCAGTTTTTGAACATTTGAATCAGTAAAATACTGACGATCAAATAACTCGAATTTTATTCATCAAATGGGTTAGGAGTCATTCCACCCAGTGCCGTGGAACTGGGTTGACGACCAGTTCATCAATTACTTCCTCCAAGGTATTGAAACAACTGCCTGTTTGACAAAAACTGGGCGACACGATACCCCTTGGTTAGATTAGTCAGACTTTCTGGTTTTTGATTATCCGTAATGAGTGTCAAAGTTCTATGAATGACAACCGAGTCCAATGGCTTCCAAGACAATGTCAATGATGTCCATGATAAGGTAACCAATAAGGTTCGTTATAAAACGGCTGTCATCACGTCTTTCCATTGCCTCGCGGAAACACGTGACGGGAAATGGTTTAAAAATTTGTAGATTAATTGAATAAGAGGAGATTTGGAGGAAATAGACTTGACGACTAGGCTTGGATTGAAAATTTATAGGGAAAATTTAATTTATTGGGAACGATTTTTTCATTTGGTATTCGATGAATGGGGTGCTAAGTGAAAGTCCGTTGAGAATATAATTATTGTTTTTGATGTAATAAATAATACAAGTAGTCGCAAAGTGGTCAATGACCTATCATTTGGCGACAATTGTATTTGAATTTTGTTGTTTGTACTAGTTGAAATAATAATTACTTAATAGTTATTGCATTTATGAAAATGCTTATAAAACCATCATCAGAGGTTGAAATTAGCGTAAAACACTGAAATTTAAATTCGACATATTAATTATTGCATTAATGACATACATTATTCAAATTATTGTAATAATTTTTAATCAAAGTCATTGGCAATAATGAGTAAACATTTAATTGAAATAAAATTATATGGAATACTGTAAACAGAATTATTGTTTTAACTGTTGTAAAATTAAGCAGTATTAAAAATTGTTTTTACAAATGCAGTACTTGGTTATAATGCGTGACAATATCCATTGTTATGGATCCCTGGTGAATTAGATCGATATTGATTATTAGGATAAATACGTAGGTCTATATACATTCTTAGTATATGCTGTCTTTTCAGAAATATAATAAAAGATAAATAAATAAGCGATTCTAGAAAAAGGCTCATGTTTTTATCCATGATGCTGTTTATGCCAAGCGTATTTCTGAAGCTCGTGCCCTGTTTTGTTGGCATAATAGTTATATAATTTATACTCAAGATCAACACACACAATCACACTTCAACGCACAGTCAATTTGTCAATAGCATAACTTTTTATCGGTACAAGATTTAAGGTAATGCAACCAGTATGTTTATCTCACAAGCAAAATAAACTTGTTACAACATAATTTACGCAAGAAGTAAAAACAAAATCAAAAATTCTGAGCCGGATGTCATTCACTTTGCTATGAAAAGTAAATAGTGACATGAGGCGAACGTAATGCAATAAATCCTTTACAAAAAGCCAATTTATTTCGACACAAGGATATATTTTGTTTTTATTTGTTTACAGAGAAAAACACGCTTGTGTACACCAAAAGTTATTTGATATCAAGTATGATGGATACGAAATATTTAATACAATACCCAACTTTTTTAACATTTACCTTTTTGCTTTTGGTTTTTGTAATATACCTACTATAGTCAGAAACATACTTAGCCTTATTTACTCATTAATGACTTCAAATATGTAACCAGGCATTTATTCCTAAAAGCATTACTTATCACCTAAGAGGCTCGGTAGCCAACCCCACAAAATATTTTCAAAGTCAAAATATTTCGTCGTCTCCCGAATTCAAGAATTATTCAAAATGCTTGAATTTATTATGTGTCTTTCCTCTGTCGTGGCTTGCGTTTAGTTAGAACGAAAACGTTGGTGTATTTTTAGTCTACATTCTTTTGCAGAAACTTAAACGTTGCTGTTCATCACACAGCTACTGTTGTGGAAACTCGAAAAAGGAAATTTCAGCTGGTTGGAGTTACTAACGGGTTTTCATCAAATACTCACAGCTATTCTTATTTGTCGGAAAACCATTATTTTCCGGTGAAAATAACATTATAACTAAATTATTGTAGCTTTAAGCTATGCCTAATCGAAAAAAAAGTTGTATCTGTATAGTTATTTTTAAGAAACTCGTAGAAAATATTACACTACTATTTAGATTACATTATGCCATTAACATTATAAGAGTAAATTGTCATGTTTGTCAATGTTTCTTTATATTAAAATTAGAACATAATTTAATTTTATTTAGATTTTCATAATTATTTACAAATGATCCTGATAAGCTGACGATAAATGGATTACTTTATTTGAATATTCACATCAAAAACAAGACATTAGAGAAAAACTCTTGGCTGCTACTCTATTACTCAACAAATCCTATTCAAAACAACAAAGAACCTTTTAAACTCGTGACAAGTACAAATCTTGTATTGTCAAGTTACCTATGACATAACAAGAAAATATCAAATACCGCCACTTTCAACATCAAAGTATATTTTTCCAAATATGAGGGTAGGAGCTGCGAGGTAAAGATTACAAAATAAGTGGGTGAGCGGTAAGTGTAGAAGGGGAGGGGAGCGGGGGGGTCTCCCAACCAATAGCTTTCCGCTATTCGCGAAAATATGTTATTTGAAAGGTGGAATATTTTTAAATGCGATTTTGAGAGCACCGTGTCATGGTGGTGATAGTGTGGGTAATAGTATAAGGAGATTTTAGGAAATGTTGTTTTTGTTTTTTGGTTTTCAAAGCAGGAGCGATTGAACTGAAGTTTTTCAAGAACATTGTGCTAATTCACCAAAGCACCTGTATACTTGATGAAAACATTTATGCTGTTCACAACATGATACATAATTGTTACAAGCAGAAACGTTACACAGACAATTTTGCAACTGTGTATCACCTCGTTTAAAAATAACCCTTTTAAGTAAAACTTTACATGGTGAGAACCATTTTGTGGGTTCACGGTTTTTACCACAATATATTCCGGAGAAAAACAGCCTTTCCCCATTTTACAAATATTTTAAGTCTCCGAGGGAGTTTGCCCTACCGCCTATGGTGTGGTGCCCAAAAAATTGGATCAACAATTTCGGCACAGCAAAAAGGTTCTGTACAGCTCATTGGAATATAAAATTGGATTTTTGAAATAAACTGCTGCCAGCGAGTCCCGTTTAAGTTGCGTCTCACTACGGAATATTTTCGGACATAAAATTAAAGTTTGCTGATGTTTAAATTGCTTTCTCTCAACCATTTTTTTTATGGAGCCAGGATCTCGTTTATAAAGTGATCGTGTACGTTCTTTGTATGAAAATTTTAATACCTATTTATTTAAGCTTTATGTACAAAGGACCACATACAGTATTAACGCCTTAAGCTTTCTCTGCCGGTATACCAAGGGAGGTGAAGAAATAACATGTAACTAAACGAAATGATAAAGAACGATACTAATTTATAAAATAATAAAAGTAGTCACTTTTCATATAGGTAACTAAAGTAATATATACGACACGATATGAACATAACGCTCTGTATGATACGAGAAATGTCGATGCCACAACTATCTTTAGAAGTCTGCACATAAAAATATAATTATCTTAGAATTATTTTTTTAACTAACATGCTTTTCATTAACTTTGTGTTATACACAGTGTGCAAGGAAAAAAAATAAAGAATAGTGTAGTAAATATAAATACAGAGATGGAGGAAAACATAATTGTTTAACACTGCACTCATATTTTTATTACGAAGCAAAAGCAAATTAGCTCATACATTCCGTATTTGCTAACTTGATAATGACTTAGATTTTTTTTACTATTTTCTTATTCTTCTTTACATTTTTCCTTCTTTGCTTAACGCTAATGTTGAATGAGAAAATGTCGCTAAAAAAGATTTAAATCTACTTTAATTAGGTCGTCGTTTTAAACAAACAGTGATCCGTAAAAAACGGTTTTCTACTGTAAATTATTAAAACAGGAGAACAATTCGAGTCGACGCCTTAAGGCTTTTTTACATTTTCTTACTATGTACAAGATGTTAATGTAGATAACATTTAATAAGCACCTAGCTAGGTTTTCAAGGATGTTTTTAGATCAGTTTGTTTGTTTTACTAAATTAATTTTGAGGTTTACTTTATTTTACGACGCTGTTTCTCTAGATAGGTACATTTTTTATAGGTAGCTTTTTTTTGCAATCTATATTAATGTTATCGGGCTGAGCAGTTGGTTTGTTGGTTTTGTTGTTTGTTTAACCTTTCAACGACCAAGCGACAGCCGGCTGTCGCGCTGCTATTGTCTTTCTATTGTGTCTTAAATCACCTGTGTTTGAAGGTTTAAACTCGCTTCGATTTCAAACAACTTACCGGATTTAGTGTTTGTTATAATATATAATATCATCACGACACGTCTCATGGGAGTTAAACGGTAACCAGAGACATAATTATGTTTACTCATAAAATTAGGATCTAAGTTCAGGTAACAAAGACTCCTAACATAATTATATATATATACCTTCCAGAATGACATACATAACGATCTCATATTAAAACTACGGCACACGAAGTGACGGTGTTGTGACGCGTTGCGAGGTATCACGTATCGTTCTGCGAAAACGGCGATATGTGACACCCTTCGGCCAAAATTCTATTTTACAGCTGGGCATAGATGGTGAGTGTCAAATCGTCACTCCAGAGTTTTAACTGACGACGCGCTTGAAAATTTTCTTGTTTACTATAAACACACGTCGCGCCTTTAACTGGGCATTGACGGTCATCTTTTCGCTTGAACTGACATCCATCAAAAATTTTCACAGTCGAATTGTCACTCCAGACTTGGTTGGCCGCGTAAACCATTTTGAGTGACGCCACAGTTTTAGGACCAGACTGTCGCGAAAAATGACCGTCAATACCCAGCTGCCCGTGAGTGTGTGATCGTCATCCCAATGGCGTCAGTTCGCTCCATACAGTTTTCGAAAACTGAAAAGCCGGAGTGACACCAGGAAGTATGGACCAAGTTGACCTACTTAACCATTTGAAGTGGCATGACGTGAGTTTTACGTCTAGACTGACGCGAAAAAATTACCGTCGATGCCCAGCTTACACCTCCAAATGAGGAGTGGGCACTGGCATTACAAACAACTTGAAATTTGTGTTAAGACACCATTCCACTCCACATTTCACAGAGTCCAGCTTGTTTCCAAACGTCCGTAAAAGTATCTTCATGAGTGCAGTAATTTATGAGAAACGTCTAAGTTTTATAACGTCATTCCATAAATCACAAGAGCAGAACCACAATGCTTTCATGCGGGCTTCGCACAAGACAGTTTGGTGTAAAAAATCTGACGATAGTATCGTCTGGTATTTTAAATCAGTTAAAAATGGCGTAGCTAAACTACTGTACTAAAATAAATTTACACTAAAAAAAAACAAAGGGAAAAAGAAATTCTAATCCAATTCAATTATTTTTCAAATCTAGTAATAAACTTTGAGGACCCACTTAACTTAATGAATTAAGGAACAATTCAGATCTAAACAAATGGATCAAAGCGAAAACTTTCCAGACTGTTCTGGAACGAATTTATTATAAAAGTATATTATTGAGAGTTGAAATATAATAGCTGTGTAACCAGAGTTAATCTTATTAAATTAAATGGTAAACTAACTGGCTGATTGACTGATTGTTGAAATATCAACGAACAGCCCATACCACTGGTGGTAGAGACATGAAACTTGAAGAGTATATTCTTTTTTAAGAGCAAATATCCCCTAAGAAAGTATTTTAAGATTTTGCAAATCTGAAGGTGTACAATATGGGATGGAGTTTGATATTCACACGGGTGAAGCCACGAGTGAAAGCAAGTTGTTATTATTATTTGCTTTACATATCTTGGGATCCAGAGATTGTAGACGCAGGGCGCACTAGGGGCCCAAGCCAACTTGCACGGGCCCTTTAACAAAAAAATTAAGGTGACCCGTAGACAGGTAAGTAAATCTCGATCGTGATCCGCGATTACAGTAATATTACGATGATTTTACCGTCAATGTAATTCGTGCACTATCAATCTAAATCACGATCGAGATTGGCTGTCTACGGGCCGCCGGCATTGAATCATAGACAATTATTCCTGTATGCACTGAGCAAGTGCACCCAAAAATAGCCCCCGGATGGTGTTACACAAGGTTTTTTTTTGTGAATGACTTCTCCCGCCCTTGGCTGACTAAAAACCACCCATGTTCCTTCGGTTGCCCTTTATGTTCCGGGGCCAAGGTAACTATTAGAACTATTTCGCAATAAAAATATTGGACCAAGATTTAGGCTGTTTGGTGGATCACCTAGTTGGGTCACCAGAGACTACGGAATGATTAAGCTTGCAGACCCAAGCCAGACATATGATAGTATACACACATACCATGCCTAGGTTGTCTTACACAGTCAGTCAATGGGCCTCAGAAAACGGTCGATAGCATTATAGTGACATAGCAACAAGGAGGAAACATATCTTGAGGTGCTTGAGGAGTGGAGAGGTATTCCACGGCTATCGGGATAATCGCGTATATATGTAGGCATATCATTATTATTGTTGTAGATTATAGAGGAAATGAAAAAACTCTTGAGAAAATTTTCTCAATAAAGAACTTTTGTACAGTTCAATAATTTGCTCACGACCTAATTAAAAATGTATGAATTAACAAACCTGACTTTGTTCTTTATTCTATTTTGTACGGAGTGTTTTCCATAATTTACCTGGAACAAAAGAATATACATTTAGTTATAAATTTTTTCTGATGTTCTTCTCACAATATTGCAGCATTTGCTATCAGATTGGAGAATCTCCAACAAACCCTTAGGTTATGCAATGTTCCCTGCCTTGGTTTTCCCTAAGGACAGAAGTAAATAGGTATTTAAGGGTCAGCAAGGTACGTGTGTACAAGTATCAATGGGCATGGCAATGGCAATAGCCTACCATGATCGCCTATCATGCGAACAGACAGCGGACAGACGGCAGCACGACAGCCGGCTGTCGCGCTGCTGTCTGTCCGCTGTGTCTCGAATCACGTGTGTTTGAAGGTTCAAGTAACGTGTTTTTGTCACCAAAGTAGCATAAGAAAATAAAAAATAATACTATTTTTTTAAGCCGATCAAATTCATTGTTAATCGACGTAAAAATCTAAACCCTGTGAATGTGTTAATAAATTAAGAACCAATATATACCAATATAAAAACACGTTGTACCACTAAAACTTGATTTGCCCAAATTAGCACAGTTTTTGGAGCTAGATCTCTAAGGACTGCCAAGATAACAACACGAATAATCCAAAAATTGAATATAATTTCGTAACTGCTATTAACTCCAACAGTTATTAATAGGGGCTCAAATCAATACTTTTGGCTCGTATATCATGCTTTTGTCTCGCAGCGCTGACAGGCGGCTGTCAATCAATCGCTTACTGCATTATCTGTAGCAAATCAAAGGAAAAACGGGCCAAGTGCGAGTCCGACCCACGCACGAAGGGCTGATTTATTTACCTATTTCCAGACCAAATTTCTTTATTAAAACTGGGCATCATAACAATAATTTGATTCTCGCACGGTACAAATATATAATTGTGTATCATGTAGAACAATGTGTAATAATACTACAAAGCCAACTTTGACCCACAAAAAATGAAGCAATATTGGTTAAAACCCAAGTCCATAAAAATTTAGGCATTCTAACCAAAATTCCCTAGAAAAATAACATTTAATTGGTTCAATAAATAAAAAAACTCATCAACGAGAAAAAGTTAAATTGATCGCTCTTTTATTCAAACATCCAAGCTAAATTACTACGACCTAACTTTGGTATGACGTACCACATCACAGATTTAATTTTCATAACCTCTTTATAATTCTAAATTCATCCATAAATTAACTGAAAACAAACTCGACCGCAAAACATTGGCGTCTGCCCAAACTGGCCCTGAAAAACTCCATCTGAATTTCAAATACGAGACATTCACGTTACCGAAATGTTATTTCGCTGGCAACACTTTAGGTTGACACAAGCAAGAATCGCCTTTATGGTGGCAGTTTTAGAGTTCATGTGGTGTGTGTGTTTACGCTGGTAATTGGCTAAACGCTCGGATGGGCTACATTTTCATTTTCTAGGGATAGAATTGTGTAGGTATTCTATACGTGATGGGATAGTTGTGCAACTCTTGTGCAGTAGATTATATACCAATTGAATTTTAAATAGCGTATTTTTGAGTCTGGTAGAGAAGAGTATTCATGTGATCTCTTCTGTATATGGCAGACACCACTTGATTCTTTACTATTAACCTTTTAACGACCAAACGACAGCCGGCTGTCGGACTGCTATTGTCTTTTTCTATTGTGTCTTGAATCACGTGTGTTGTGGTTAGGTTAGACGTTGGATTTATAACAGGACCATAAAAGAAAATTATTAAATATTTTGTGAAATCAACATTCTCCTTAGACTCACCCCGAGTTCATGATCTAGTTACATTCTTGAAAGTCAAAGTCAATGTCAACTTATTTCTAATAAGAGACTTATCTATGTGTCTTTGTCATAACAGTACTATAGCTTAACTAAACTTATAAACTAAGAGGCAATTTTAATAGATTGAAGCTGATTGGAGCTTCAAATTTAATATCAGAATTTTGTTCTACATACGTTGCGTACTACGATAGTAGTAGTAGTAGTAGTAATTTAAATAGCATTCTAATATAAAGCTTTTAGAATATAATATTACAATGACACGCTATCGGGATACGTCACACTACGTGACATTGTGTGTAATGGCACTATTTCACTTGGCGTTGGCAAAACATTTGCGTTACTTGCGTAATAAAAACTGTACTCTAGACCTTTTAGAATAAGGTTTATATTACTTTGCATCTAACACGCAAATATTTTCCCAAATTCGCCAAGTGAAATTATATTATTAGGCTTACCACAAGGCAAATTGGCAGTACGACACTCACAGAGCGCTTATAGCCTACTTGCATCATTCTACTAGTAATATCCTTATCTATATGCCTGATATTTTATTCAGGTTAATCAAAAAACTCAGAAGTTCTACAAATTCCAATAACAACCCAGCTAGCCTACAAATTAGCCAATGTTTTATCCAACAAAAAAGCGGACCGCAGTCTAACTTTATAAAACTTAGCTTCGCATGAAACTATTAAGAAAACTTGTACTTTTCTCACAAAATCGCAACAGCTACAAAGTTGGTACATTAATAATTTAAAAACAGAGAGCAACGACGCTAAGTGCACATGGTCCAACAATGTATTTCTTGTTACATTGTCGAGTTTGTACGTATCACTGTTTATCGTCACTGAAGGCAACAGCCAATCGAGGACAAACAATGTGTTTTTGTCGTTCGAGTTAAGCGGTAGTAGTTTGTGATTGCTGTAGCTTCTTTTGTATGAGATTTACGACAAAATGCCGCCGGGATTATTTATTTTAGACAGTCTGAATTTTCTATAAATGTTTCCTACTCCATATTGGAAAAATCTTTATGCTGTGGAAAAAACTATTTTTGCGATTATACATCTGAGCTAGAACCCCTTATTCAGGTTCATACTATATGAGACGGATGGTACCGACAGGAACAAATAATTAAATCTTTATACATCTCTGTCGATAATATTGTCCCTGTGCAAGGCAAAAGTCTTTTGAAGTCATTAATCACTTTACTTTTAGGCAGATATACACAGGTATTATTATCAGCCAAGGTTTCATTGCAGTGAATTCTTGGAAAGAAAGATAAAAGTACTTATATTTATGATAATAAGTCACTTTAATGCTTAAAAAATCGGTTGTGATATACAACTCTTACGACCATAAATACTGGACCGTTACAACATAACATATTTACCGTGATTTCTGAATTAATTCATAACGTTTTGACTAACTAAGTAACTCGATCTATAAAACAAGCCTGACCGAGTAACAGGCTAATGGGCTTAGACAAGGCCAAACCTCAGTCGGGGCCCTAGAGCCCCAGTTGGAATATTACATTAATAATAATATAACATACCTTTCAGACTTGCTAAGCCGACTGACTGAATAAAGTAAATAGTTCAAAATATTTGCGTTTTAAACTTACATAAACATTATTCATAACATTTTATACATTTATGAAGAAACTTCAAAAGAATAACAATAGGGTATTACACTCTTTTTTTTTTAAAGTTGTTCAAATAACTCCTACAGTACTAAGAAACCACTAAAAAAAATCCTAAATTTTTATTTAAACGCTAAGTACCCTAAAAACGCTTTTAAAAATTGTATTTTCAAATTTCGCGCGGAAATTATCAAAAACGGAAAACGCCGTGGGCGTGGTTTTGCTTTGGCGATATGACGTCCTCGCGTCGTGTAAATAAACAAATGCGCTGTCATATTTTACATCATTATTATTGTTTTTATCTAAAAAATTAGTTACTGTTCGACTTACCGTTGGTGTGCGTTCCGGAATGCAAGAACACAAGTGTGAAAACACCGGAATAATTGTGAATTCTAGTGTTAACTGATTCAAATTTAAGAAAAACTTAGTTAAAAGTTGTGGGAAGAGTATTCCAACTATTACACCATAAAAACCCGTTTGTACTTTAGTAAATATCACTTTGATGTAAGTACCTATGTGCTTTAGCCATCTAAAATATCTTTTACAATAACTTCCATGAAAAAGTATATTTTTATAATAAAGATCGTATTAGGAGGTTATAAATAAAACAAATAGTGACGTCTAGTTGACACTGTTGACAGTCGACAGCTGTCACTGTCTGTGGTCTGTATTTCGGTGTGTTCAAGGACAGATAAAAAAAACTGAAAACTTTGAATTGAATTAAAAAAAAATTTTCTAGTTTTATGTACTAAAACTAACACTGTTCGGCTGCTTTTTGCATAAGCTATCTCAATAATATATTTTTAGATTATTTCTCTTATACAGTGTAATACCCTATTATTGGGTTTGTTGACGATATAATCTTTTATGCCCCCATTGCTTTAAAACACACCATACTTCGCAAGAGTTACACACGATTTCGAGTTATTCTTTTTGTATCAACCATTTCATAAAATAAACACAATTTTTTCATGAATTAGTTGAGCAGGTTTATATTGAACTTGAAAATCTGCCTACCACAAACAAATTATATTGAATACTGCTCTGGTTTAGTAGATAGTAGCAACGTTTATTGACAGAGGCATTGTCGATGACGACCATCAAGGGTGCAAGCGAATTGATAATTAGGACATTCCTGCACATGAGACGTAGTCTTGTCAGGAACACTCGCACAGATTGTCATTGACATCCTAATTTGCCGTATTATGTCAAGCCTAATTGGGTAGTTTTTAGCCTCTAGGTATACAGAATTAAATTAAATGCATAAGTTTATCAATATTTATAGAAATAATAAATTATGTGACTAACTGTTGACATATCAACGCACAGCCCTAACCGCTGGCTCTAAATGCATTAAACTTGCAGGGTGTGTTCTATGTACAAAATAGATAACCACTTAAAAGGATTTTTGGAAATTTCAACCCCAGGACTAAAATAGGGGATAGAAATATCGACATCCACGCAGGCGCTACATACATAATTATATGAATACTTCAAACACAAAATTCTTCGAGCACGAAACTCCTGAGAATAGTTCAGCTAAAAACCTTCCCCGTGCTAACATTGCTGAAGCAAGCGGTCACGATCATGCTAATTAAACGGCAGCAATGACCACACTCAGAAAGCTTTCAGATAATTAAATTAACGGAAACCGCATTCATTAACTCAGTTTGTTTCGTTAATAAAGCTAATGTTAACAATTGTTTCTAGGATAATCTAGTAACGTCCCTTGAGTGAACTGTAACGTTGATAAACGAATGGATAACTTATTCCCTAAGGAGGAAGGTGGAAATTACAGTGGGAATGTTCTATCAGCTTCTGTGAGATTATTAATGATCAGGATATTGCTGTAATGACCATTCTCTAACTTGATAAGTAAGTGTGTTGAGTGATATCTTCTGGGATTCCATTTGTGCGGTGGTAGACTTACTTTGTCTATAATACATGTTCTGTCTGTGCTTTTGTTAGCCTGAAAGTCATGTATACCACAAAATATTTCTATTTCGTTTATACTCAATACTCAATACTCAATATCTTTATTGCATCCATATGTTAGGTACATCAAGTTGGTAGATGATAATACAATTAGTGTCAATATGGACCCTGTAGGGCACAGCAATAATTAAAAGATGAAGAGGGCTGCTTAATTAAGTAACTTATACAATTTAACAAATAAATACTATTACTACCTACTTACTCATATCCACTTATACAATTTCAATATTACTTATACATATATCTTAGTGCAAGGTTATTGTGTGTGTGCGTATGTGTAGGTATGTATGTGTGATGCGTGTGTGTGTTTATGTTGTATTATTTTATGATATTGTTTTGTCGTCCATATATTCTTTTATTGTGTAGTAGCATTTAGAATTTAGAAAGATTCTCAATTTGCTTAAAAATATTGTAGTTTTAGGTTCGTCTTTTATAATTTTTGGTAATTTATTGTAAATTTTTATAGAGCTAACTAACGGGCCGGAAGAGTGTATTTTTAGTCGAGATGTAGGTAAATTTAATCTGTTTTTGTGTCGAAAGCTATATTTATTTTGAATATCTTCGCGGGTGGTATACAATTCTGGGTATTTTCGTACGAATTTGCAAATTTCTAGAATGTACAAACAGGGTAATGTAAGTATGTTGTGTTTTTGAAATTGTGGTTTACAACTGTCTGTTTGGTCTATATTGGTTATTATTCGGATCAGTTTCTTTTGTAGAGTAAATATGGTGTGTGAGTCGGTGCTGTTCCCCCATAATATGATGCCGTAGCTCAGCCACGCTTGGGCATATGCATAATAGGTGACGAGAGCCGTTTGTAAGGTGGTGGTTTTTTTAATTTCGCGTAAGGCGTAGGAGAATTTTGATAATTTTGCCCTAATTTTTTGGATGTGAGATTTCCAGTTGACATGTCTATCTATTGACAATCCTAAGAGAGTGAAATCGTTAACCTGTTCTAATTCCGTGTTATTGTAACTGTAGCTAATATTTATTGGGACTTTTTGATATGGGTGAAAGGTGATTATCTTGGTTTTAGTAAAATTTATTTCCAGATTATGGTTATCCATCCAATTGATCGCTGTTGAAAGGAGGTGATCGAGTTTCTCATTTATATTTTCATTAATTTGGCAAGAGGTGAGTATAGAGACGTCGTCTGCGAATAGCACACACGGTCCGTTTATTGTTTTAGGAAGGTCGTTTATATAAATGAGGAACAAGAGGCACCCAATGACGCTCCCTTGAGGGATTGACGCCTCTTGTTGAGTTATACCTTTACTATTGGATCTTATCTGTAATATTTCTTTGGTTTTTGAATTGAAATATTCTATCTCTACAATCTGTTCTCTATCTTTAAGGTATGATTCAAACCATTTATAAGCGTTTCCCCGAATTCCGATCCCATGTAGTTTATTTAAAAGAATTCCAAATTGCACCTTATCATAGGCTTTGGTCATATCCAATAGTATACCTATAGCGTAGTTTTTATTATTTATAATATTTAAGGCTTCTTGTATATATTTATACACTGCTAAAGTTGTGGATCTATTTCTGCGAAAACCATTTTGACAGTCGTCTAATATTTTGAATTTTTCACAAAAGGAGTATACACGGTTGCACATCGCCTTCTCAAATATTTTAGACGCCGTTGGTAGTAACGCAATGGGGCGGTAGTTACTGGGGTCTGTTTTTGCAATTTTCTTATGGATAGGTTTTATTAGAGCTATTTTAAGTTGTTTAGGGAATGTTCCTTCTTCAAATGACTGGTTGATCAATAAGTAAAACGGTAGTGTAAGTTCATCTGCACAATATTTAAGGAGGAATGGAGGCAGTTCGTCAATGCCAAAACTTTTTTTGTTTCGCAAGTTTTTAATTATACGGTTTACTTCATACCCATCGACTGGGCTGAGAAACATGCTATTTTCTGTTAAATGGACCACAGGAGCTCCCTTTGGTTCGGTACCACCAGTAACAGTAGTTTTTTCTCCGATAGAGGCAAAATAGTCATTAAAAATGTTTGCTATGTGCTTTGGTTCATACTTGGTAATAATGTAAAGGTTTTGATTGGTGAAACCGTTTTTTAATCGGGTCTGTATCTATACAGACTAAACAATCAATTTTACTTCGTTCTATATTTAATCAGAGGTAGAATTTGGTGTTTTTTTAATTACTTAACTTTTTTTTTTCGGAGGCGGTGGGCATTAAATAGAAATAATATCTGAAAAGGGTATCGTTTTTCATTTAGACATACGGAACATTAAAAATGAAAAGCAATAGATAGTAAGAAAATTCCCAAAGTACGTAGATTAAAGTAAGTAGATTAATGTTTATACATAATCGAGTATGAGCAGTAGATACTCATAAAGGCATAACATCCCCAAACTAAATTAACCATTCTACGTCACACCAATTTTGAATTTTAACAAACGCGTTTATATGCATGAGGTGTAGGATTTTCATCGAATCCGCTCCTCGCCTTATCCTTTATTTATTTTCGTTGAAATTCATGAATCTCACGTTGTCATAATATACATATGTCGCTAGCTTTAGCTCTTGACATTTTCCAAATATAGTCACCCTTGTATAAGACTAAAATGAAGTTCTGAATTGAAAAGAAGCCTTCAGCAAGATCCAACCTATATTCTCCCTGCAAAAAAGACGTAACAATCAGACTTTCGCATTTTATACTTACTTTTTCTACGCAAATTAAACATAGTGTTCATCATCAGATCGCAGTAAAAGTATGACAGACCCACTGGCAGACTTATTTTTGCCTTAATAATATTATTAAAAAAGTATTTATTTTAAAAGTATTGATTTTATGAATGAACAGCATTTGGGTTCATTTACTGCGAGAACCGATTGAAAATGTACTGACGTCATTGAAAGTTGCACTGATAGGCCCCCTATGATTTCATATCTGTTGTAACATGTTCCATGATATTGAAGTTATCACTAGCTGGGATGATTGAGGAAATGGAAGTGGGTGCGTTGGTGGAAGTATCTACATAATTTTTTCATTTTCTCGTTGAGATTGAAATGCAAGTATGTTGAACATGGTTATATAAAACGTTAACATATTTTACAAGAAACTTCTCTATTTACAAAGTGTAAAGTAATAAAAACACTAATGGAAAGAAACGCCAACTATAAAAAACTAAATATAATAAAACAACTATTGCACATAAACGAGAAAATAATAGTATAGGTATGACTATAGTATAGGTTATGTTTTACAAATAATACAAAGCTAATTTATTAATACAAACTGCCAAAATCAATGTAATACTACGCTTCTAAATGGGCGAGCAACCATTCAGAAACAGATCCAAGTAATAGGCCATAAAATGGTAGCATGAAGATGAGATAATGAAATCATCCAAATAAATCAATATCAAATCTTTATTTTCTCACTTTCTCCAACTTCAGATTCGTAATATCGCGCCTAAGACCGGCATTGTTACAGTTAATAATCGTATTATTGGACCCATAAAATTTTATGTTTACTATTATCGTTTGAATCGATGGTTGAGGGGGCATCTCTGCTCGTGTCATTATATTCTTGGTATTGTTGATACGCACAAAGAATTTCCAGTATGGTAAAATTCGTCCTAAATATCCTGAGAATGTTCTGACCAAGTATTCCGTGTCCTCTTAGGAAGATCATTTAAAGTTTGTCTCTAGTTCCAGTTTTTCGTTCTTATTTTAGATGGTATGAATTTTTTTTATTGTCCTTTTTTGTCCGTTAGATCTAGATTTTATCGGCGTGGGTTTTGATCAGATTCATCAAAACTTTTTGATATAAATCTTTAAATATAACACTAGCTGCTTAATCATGACTTCGTCTAAGTGGAAATAGCTTGTACAAACAAGGTCATAAAATTGAAGCCTAAGTAATTTTTAAGATCTAATTAATTTTGAATAGATTAGTTAGATCTTAAATTCTTCGGTGTCAACATGCAACTTACACACTTTTGCGTAATTAATACCAGCATATTTATGAACTTTGTACACAAACCAGTACAAGAACTAGAAAAGTACAAAAAAAAATACTTAATGTGGAAAGCTGGTGCTGTCACTAAAGAAATTTTTTCTAGCACACCTTCGATAATAATAATAATAATAAGTTTATTTGTCACAATTTAGCACAGATACAAGGTGAGACTTATTTACGACGCACTTAATTACTATTGTACTAGTACTGATTCCCAAACTAGGCTAGTGCCTGTATTTTGGGAGACAGTGCTCACTCAAAAATATGAAGCATGCAGTGATCGTGAGTTACATGGAAAGTTATTTACTATTCAATTACAAAATATGTATTATTTAATTTAGGGTTATTAACATGATTTTATGTAAGACAAGCGATTGTGTGTGTGTGTGTATGTGTGTGTGTGTGTGTGTGTGTGTCTGTGTGTGTGTATGTATGGATGAATGTATGTGATCATTTTATAAAATTAAGTAAAGCTTCAGTACCTTCATAGTCTAGTTTAAGTAACCAATCAGTTACTTTCTTTTTGACCTTTTTACTATTTAGTCCTACGATATTTACTTTTTTATTGAGAATATTGTACAGTTTGCAACTAAGACTTTCAAACTGCTGTCTGGCGAAAGCAGTTTTGCAGCGAATACTAGGGCAGACCTGGTGCTTACTACGTTTTTTGGGGTTAGGAAGAGGAACACGTGGATGTTTCCTTAAAATGGATCTGAGGACAAAGAGCTGCCTTACAGTTAGAACTTTACTTTCATCGTAAAGTTGAACAGTGGGATATCTTAGGGGCTTCTTATACATGACTTTTAGCACCGCTCTTTGCGCTCTCTCCAATTTAAGGAGCTGCGTTTTAGAGGATCCTCCCCAGACTGGAATGCAGTATTGGATAACAGACTGACATAGTGCGAGATAGACCATTTTTAATTTTTCTTGTGTGGTCGCATTACGTAGGGTTTTGAAAACATGCATTAGCTTTCTGATCCTTGTTTTAATGGATTCAACCTGTTTGTCCCAAACCAGTCTACTATCCAGCTGCACTCCGAGATATTTTGCGTTGGCCACTCGTGTTAGTTCTTGACAAGTGCAGTCAAAACCTGAGAGACATATATGGGCTTTGATTGAAAAGTCCTTAGATGGAGTATTGATTTTTGACAAGGAAAAGGGTACATAGTGCGTTTTATCTAGATTGAGTGTTAGCAGGTTATTGGTGAGCCAGATCATAACTTGTCTAAGAGAATATTCGGCCCTTTCTTTCACTATTTGCCAGTTTGGTCCTTCTATGACAATTGCAGTGTCATCTGCATAGGTAAATATTTTTGTGTGTGGAAGGGACATCGTACAAAGGTCATTTATGTACAATTGAAAAAGTGTGGGTCCCAAAATACTTCCCTGTGGGACGCCATAGGTAATTGGAACATTGGAACTTATTTGGTCATCATAGATGACCAAATAAGTGACGAGGTGTCGAGGGAGTGATGATCTATGGTCGATAAAATGCAGACAAATTTAAAAACTTATACGTTTATATTAATAATATATTTATAAATTCAAGTCACAGCATGAGTACGTGGCACGATAATTACTGAATGCGGAGACGCGGAAAATTAGGAAATGGGTCAAATGAACCAGGTCAAATTAACACCAAAGTGTTTAGACAATGACGATGATAATATTAGACAAAGAGCCGTCTGTGTCTTTAACAGAGACAAATTTAATATATACGTGACTAAAATATTATAATTTTTTTATTCTACTGTATTTTCGGGAGCAGACATTCTCTTGAAAGCCCTTTGTATGTCGAACTCTTACTGGCTAACGAATTACGGTCGGTAGTGTTACGTCTGATATACATTTTTGTTTGCATATAAAGATAGTCCTTATTACTACTACATAACAGTAATTTTATTTTCAACCCAGATAAATCAAACATGACGATTTATTTACTTTCTTCATCTTTCTTTCACGCCACGAATCTAAAAATTCCCAAAAAAAAAAGGTGCTTATAATATTTTATACGCCACAAAATTTACTCCAACACCGTGCATTCATCAAAAGAATTTCATAAACACATCAGTACAAGAGAGTGAAAAAAAGTCAACTTTTGTTCCACAGATATAATAGCTGACTTCAGTACTATTGTGATGAAACTCGCAAAAGTTTCCGTTGCAGACCCTCCGGCTGTTACCATCGAGACTCATGAAGATAAGAAAGAAGCCTGAATACTACTAGATGAACTTGGATGTTGCTTTGCTTTAAAAGTTTTTGAGCTCGAAGACTGTAGAATAGTGTTTGAGATGAATAGAGTGAACATGAAGTAGACAATAATTCTGGCTGTCTTTTAAATTCTGAAATGGATTTACAGAATATTGTGTTGTTAAGTGCTGTAAACTACAATAAAGTTAAGACAAAAGTTGTTTATTTTAACAAAGAAAGAACACGGTGATGGCTGTATTTAAAAAAAACTCATTAATAAATTTAAAACTCTCGAAAGCAAAAATGAAAGGAACCAGAAAGAGCTGACCTACAGGATACGCAACGAAATTATTCTGAAAGTAACAATGGAAATAAAAGAGAAATTAGAGGAATAAAAGAGCTCAGAAGCGTAAAAAACAATCTGTTATTCATTCAACTAGACAACAATGTCATAAAAAATGCACTACAAAATAAAAGCCAACCAACTAACTAAATTATTAACGCTCATAACACCCGACAAATTGTCGACTTACAACACCATGGTACCAGTTTGTCACTTGAGGCTGCCATCTCTTTTTGCACGGTTATTACACATGACACGCTACGCTTAGCGTACGTCCCAAGCTGCCACCCTCTAATTTTATTTAGCATATGAAATTTTATCTCCAACACATCAAAGGGACTTTGAGAAACTTTGAAATTCTGTCGCGTCTCCTCAGTTGATTGTTTCTCTCGTAATTTTTTTGGGTTCAGGGACTTTAAGTTTGCAATGGGTTTTAATGAGGCAATGTTTTGCGTGTATTTTTAATCCTCTCTCCGACCTTAGCTTTCGGCGTTTGTTCTTGTAAAGAGTTACAATTGTTCTTGTAATCAAAGGTCTTGTTTTTAATGCGTAAGCTTCAACTAAAAGATATTACGTTTTGTTAATTAAATATTTTGTTCTCGTAGCAACAGCTGCGTTGAAAGTAAATTCGGTTTATTAGTTTACGTTTCGCGCTTCGACGAAACGATATTGCATATGTTTATAGGTTCCTTCTAGTATTAAATAAACGTCTTTAGTGACTATAAAATAAGGCCTTCTACAATATTTAATACAAATTGTATGTGCTCACTTTATTATATTACTTTTGATCAAAAACACGACAATGTGCCAAAACTTATGTGTTAAGTAGATTTAATATTAACCAAGGTTACACTCAAAAACAGAACTAGTTTAGTTTAGTCAAATACAGCAATTGTTTATCTTTATTGTTTAAAACAAGGCTAAACCCAAAATCCCAAAATCTGAAAACAATGCCGTCCCCTATACTTCTCTGAATGATCAAAATCACTGTTATGTAACCCCCGATCCCTTTTAACCAATTTTAATTCCATATAATCATACGCGTATTAAGCTGTACCGACGAACATCCACTCATATTTCATCCCTGAGCATATTTCCATTAAGAATTTCATTTAGAATATTACAAGAGGTTGTTTGGGGACGACGACCTGGCTCGACCTTAAGTTTTTATTTACATGAAGGATGATAATAAAACCTTACACCGAATCACAATGGGAGTTCATTTTCTTGAAGAAAATTGTTTTTTAGATTATCTCGTCGCGTAGTGTGCTTTTTGCACTATCCTCTTACGAGTATGTGCGATGCAGTGAGATGATAAATTGTGTTTTTGCTTTCTTTTCGGATGAAGTAAAATTGGAGTGTGCAGTTTTTCAACGTTTTGAGTTCGGCGTAAGTTTTGAGCGAAGAATTATGTGTTATGAGATGGACTGAAAACTTTTTGCATGGTTTTGCTAAAATTCTTTGGTTGGACAATATATAACATACATATGTGTGTATAAAAATATGAAACTGTTGGTTTGTAACTAGTATATTCTGCGTGATACCAATAACACTTTACTTGACCAGGAAATTGAACCTACTCCACACATGGCACTATCAAAGAAATCGAACCTAAAACTCTACACTTAGTAGTTGCATTTGCGAGACCAACAGAACAATACTTCAAGAAGCCTCACTACAAAATGAAAATTGACAAGGAGCAAGGCAAGCCTCAGTGCGACATGAAATCAAACGCTCCAAAGAGAAAACGCGTCTATTTTCCACGTTTTAACATTTAACAAATAGAACAACGAATCCCGGTTGTACACAAAAAACAAGCAAGGAACTAAATTGGCATTCAACTGCAACGCTCCTTTCCCAAGTGGACAGAGCTATCAGAATTTCCGATGAGTACGTCTGTCCAACGTTCGATTCCCGTTTTGTTATCGCTCCCTAAACGTGGGGCGGTTTCAGTTTTCGATACCCTTTTCACTCCTTATGTGAGTTTATTCTTACAGTCTTTATCGACTAACGTTTTGAATTCAAGAAAATTGTTGGCGTATTTGCTGACGTCGAATTCTGTTCAAATGGGAATTCTTTCGAACGTGTTTTGCGTATTGTTGAGAGAATTTTGTTCACTTTTTACTAAGTATTAAGTAAGGTATATTTAAGTAAATATATTGGTAGACTTTTATATTCCTTATTAGACTTTATTATATTTATTGTGTAGATAGTACAGAATGCTTATATTCAAGCTCTAATAAACTACGTATGTAACGTTGGCCATTTGAGATTTTTTATTAATATATTCTTCCCAGTGCTTAGAACATAACATTATTTTATTTCTTTAGAATTTCAAAGTAACTTATATTCACTTCGTTACCAACCTACCTAAAAGTCTCGGACAAACGAGCCTAACACAAAACTCATTGCAATATCAAAATACATTATTACTATTAAGCCAGATATGGTATTAACGTAGCACAAGCTATTGAGACACCTCTTACCCAAAAGTACATTAAGCTATGCTGCACAGCGCTAAGCACTAAGATAGCTAATATCGATAAAAATGACAGCCTTATCGTTATTGAGGTGCGCATTTTGCAAAAATGTAAAAGCATTTGATACTGCAACGACCCCTCATTATACATAATTATACTACTGATACAAATTTTAAAGAATCTTTTGCGCTATGCTTTGGATTATGCAAGGCGGCGCCAAGAACATTCCCAATTTCAGAACCATCAGAATTTATCCAACTATAGTATTTAGTAAGTGGTTCTATTACAATAAAATAAAACCCTTTTATTTTGTAATATATTGTTTTATACTTATTTTAAGCGAACAGTGAGGTCGACACTTGAGAGCAGACTACACTGAGGAGATGCATCCGAACGTCTACAATAAACTCTGATGTCAAAGTCTCTTTGGAAATCCATACAACTGCTTCAGTCAAACCAGGTCTGCTAGGACTATGTATGTAAATGCCCGATGTTTCCTCTTGAAGAATGATTTGAGTGATTTTTTCCAGACAATGCAAGCATATTACCGTTTAGCTCAATTGATTGGAGTATATTGTATTAACCTTTCGACGACCAACCGACAGCCAGTTGTCGGGCATCTATTGTCTTTATATTGTGTCTCAAATCACGTGTGTTCGAGGGATTAAAGAATAAAACAAAAGAAATGCCATTGAACCAATACATAAAATAAAAATCCATACTAATATTATAAATGGGAAAGTGTGTCTGTCTGTCTGTCTGTCTGTTTGTCTTTCTTTCACGGCAAAACGGAGCGACGGATTGACGTGATTTTTTAAGTGGAGATAGTTGAAGGGATGGAGAGTAACATAGGCTACATTTTGTCTCTTTCTAACGCGAGCGAAGCCGCGGGCAGAAGCTAGTAATTATATCATTACTTTTACCATTCTCCTAACGTGGGGCAGGTTTTTAAAGTTTCTATTTTCTGAGATCTATGTACGACATTATTTTTTGAAACTACATCATTACAGTGATTATCGAGAAACGGTTTGATTCTACTAAGTCTTTGTGTTTTACTGAGTAAAAGAATGTAACCTAACTAAATGTCTTTAACGTATGATTTTTGTATTTCAAAAGAAAAAGAAGGGATTAAACAGCATATCTCATGACATCGCCTCATTATATTATAAATATCCTAAACCACATTTATTTAGGTATTTAAGATTTATTTAGGTATAATATTTAAGTAAAGGTCAATCTTGATATTTGTCTTTTATTAAAAAATAATAATAAGTTTTTATTTAAGAATGTTTGCAATTAGTTGATTACCTAAACCGATGTTAGATTATTAACTAGATTTAATTAATCTTTGTCTTTTATTCGAATTTTTTACACGTCAATATTATTTAAAAAAGTAATTTCGTTTTTCTAGGTATGCATGTATTACACAATGTCTAATAACGGAGGATTTTCGAACGCACCAGCTAGATAACGATTCTAGATAACGGCTACATCATATATATTTAAAGAGACTTCCTATACAGCAAGCGCCATAATACTGTAGTCTAGTATTACTTTGATCAAAAAGTTATTATAATAAATGTAATTTTGTAGATGGTCTGTTTGCTGTATTTGTAAACAAATCTAACTTACCACAACTTTTACTTACCATATTTTAATTTTAATATGAACTGACCAATAGCGAAGAGCCTCGTATTATTCGTTGTCAAAACGAAGACAAAAATGATATGTCTCATGTATTTGAAGTTTCATCGCCAACACTTGGGGACAACATTCGGGACAAGGCAACGTTACTTTGCAGCAGAAATACGATTAAGACCTTATTCCTTCCACTAAATTTCCAATTGTTGTTTGTTGTTTTATTGCCCAAAATAACTATGACTTCTGAAATCATAGTTTCTAAAATCCTCTTAACACTTACATTAAGAAACAAATATCATTAATCCCAGACATAAACATGACAAACTAAACACAAGCAAAAAAAATTCAAAGCCAAACAAAAACGTTCATCTAATAAACCAATAAAACTAATTATAACTCCCATCATCAAACATTAGCAGGAAACACTTAAATTCATACGTGCCATTAAAATGGGTGCGGGCAGAACAATCAAAGGTAAATAAACAGCACAAGTATGTAGGATGGAAAAACATGGCGGCTGCGAGGCGGTGCGCCCGACAACTGAATGTACGGGACGTGTCTGTATTCAGGGCTGTGATACTAGAACTAAACTTTTGTAATAATAATCCATACTAATTACCATTATAAATGGGAAAGTGTGTGTGTTTTTGTCCATTTTTCACGGCAAAACGGGGCGATGGAATTGACGAAGGAATGGAGAGTGACATAGGCTACTTTTTGTCTCTTTCTTAAGCAAAATTGTGAATTGTATCTGAAGAATTCTCCAACACACAACCGGACATAACATTCGTGTAGTCGGGTTCACCCATTTCATTAAAAGATGAGCAACTGTCAACCCTGTTCCTCATAGTTCTAAAAATATTAAAAAATACTCTAACTTTGTCACAAGTTCAGAGAGTTCAATATCTAAGAGCGTCAGACCAGAGAATAGACAAGAAGTTTTGTCCATTATTACTGCCAGAGCCAGACACTTTTTACTGGCCATAAACTCAGCTAGACACTTTAAAGGTATTTTGCATCATATTTGCAAAGGTATCTTTGCATGCCTATAGGCCTGTCTAAAAATTTAAGTTGGCATCTTGGTCTGTCAATATTTATTTTTCTTGCTACTTCACCCTGATATGTCTTATTTGCTTGTCGCGATGTCTCTTGTCATGTAAATAAGTGCACTGAGCCCTACGTTGTGCTCCATGACACACCTACCACGCACGAGTTAGACCATAGGTTCTCAACGCGTTTGAGACTTTCGAGGGGGCAGTAAAAGACTCAAAGAAAATTAGGGGACATTGAGATGGCGCAAAAGGGGCTTGGGAAGATTAAAAAATATAGTCCAAAAAGGCATAAAAATTTGTTGGGGGGGCTCTAGAAAAAAATATATCTCAAAGGGGGCGGTGAGCAAAATAAGGTTGAGAAACTATGAGCTAGACGATCATATCAGGAGACTGTGTCAGCCCATTTCTATCACATTGTATCTAATGGCGAACGATATTACATACTAATTAAAAACAAATTCATCATCGAATTACACATCACAGCCCTGGCTGCAATTGCAACATGTAATTAGAAGCTCTGTGAAATTAACGCGGCAACCGCTTTCAAAACCGAAACAATCGCGGTCGCAGCACAACTAGAAATACTGTAATTTATGTTACGTCTGTTTCAAAGTGGCTTTGTGTACTTGTTAAGAGACGGGGTGAGCTATTCGACGCCATTTTTAAATGGAGATAAGGTGGGATGTTTTGTTTTTGGTACACGAGTTGAAAATGGCTCCTTTTTCTGAAGACGTGCGGTAAATTGTGTTTTAGCGAAGCTTTTGGTGCTATCAAACTGGCTAGATAGATGATATCCTGTCGTATATTATGTTCTTAATCCGTACTAATATTATAAATGCGAAAGTAACTCTGTCTGTCTGTCTGTCTCTTCTTCACGCCTAAACCACTGAACCAATTTGAATGAAATTTGGTACAGATAATTATATGGTCTGGGACCCGAGTAAGGACATAGAATAGTTTTCATCCCGGAAATCCCTCGGGAACGGGAACTTTTATTCTACGAAGTCGCGGGCAAAAACTAGCTTCATAAAAATAGGCTGTGGAAAAAAGAATAAATTTTCTTTTTGTTGTTTGCCATAAATGTTTCGCCAAATCAGTTTAGGAGGTTTTAATTCATAAAGATGATCTGAGTTTGTTTATATTGAGCTTTAATCATAAAGCCCTGTTTTATAATATAAATTCCGAGCCTTAATCAGTCAACGACAAAAAATTCAATGATACAGTTACAGATATGCCTATTTGACTAATTTATATGTATGACATTGGAAATGAAATCATTCTAAAATGTCTGCTCTGGAAGTCAAATCCTCAGAAAGACAATTCCAACCATCAAAAATTCGCAAAAATCAATTTCAGAAGGATATTTAAAGAACAGAGACCAAAGCTCAAATGTGACTTTCTTAAAAATGCAAGAATCAACCCTCGGGTCTGAAAATAAATCCCGTATTGTAATAAGACGGTCAATGTTTGTTAAGAAGGGTCAAGTGTAAAACAAACGTAATTGGGAACTTCGTCCCTTTGAATGAGGTCCCAATCTAGCAAATGGAAATGGTTAAAATTGTAATAGGCGAGACGACGAAAAAAAAAGTATTTAGTCCGTCATTTTTAATTAATTAAATTAAATTCATTTATTTCAGGTAAATTACACCCATTGCCAGACAAAATTCAAATACAAATAAAATAATTAAAATCATAATAAATAACAATACAATTAAATTAAATTGAACATTGAGAGGTCATTGAGATTATCAAAAAATTTTGGACACATATTTTTTATTTTTTCTCGTAAACGCAAAATGACCACGATACAGTGCGTTGAAGTTCTGCGTGATGTCACGATCAGATACAATTTTTGCATTACGGTGACGTCAAAAGCCCCCACTTTTTTGCTTTGTTGCTTTTTATCTTTGTATTTTTTTATTTTTTGATGAAGCAAAAAATACTTGTCCCGTTTTTTGGCCGATTTACAAGACGGACTAAACAGAATGCCATTTTTTTTTATGTTGTCGTCATCCCTATTCGTATGTTCCATCAACTCTTGCAGTATGTATATAAACAGATAACCCGTCCCATTATAAAAAAAAATAAGAAGTATTCATTTAATTTTTCCTTAGAAACCTACTCTAATAGATTTTTTATCCTTGGCGGGTAAAGTCGCTCAGAAAAATAGAGGCACTCGAATGAGTATAATTTTGAACCAACGAACTGCAGTGTTGTCTTAGAAAAATGTCTCGTTGTTGTTGCTTATTGTTATGAGTTGTTAATCCGTGAAATTGTTGTGAGTGGTTAATTCACACATATATATGTAACACAATAATGTAAGTTACAACCGACGGCGACGATTGTAACTTACATATTGTAGATGTGTGACCAGAGCACCATCAAAGTTTTACGCGAGATGAGTATGTTCAAAATCAAGACAACAACTGCCTATCAGACATAACGTTTTGTCAAAGCATGTAACAAATAGGTTATGTACCTACAATATTTTAAAAGAAAAAAGAATGACTATCTATCTACTCTGTTATTTCACCACTAAACTGGTGACATTCTTTGATTGTGTAATATAGGTTTGTTGTCGTTAATTCACACGAAGCGCAATATAGGTTGCCTCACTACAATAACGTGGAATAACAACATATTATAAACGCACTCACAGATAACACAAAATACCAGAGTTGCTTTACAAAATACTGGCATTAAAACGTAATAGCAAATCTTCCTCCATTTCCAGAAAGTGCATTCAAATTCAAAAAACCCCTCGACTCTCGTCCGGGCACGTATTCAAGCGTTTTAATTCAAATCAAACGTATCCCTATTGTCAGAAATATGCGGGACCACGGCGCTTATTCAACGTCAGAACAAACTAGATATCGCATCTGAATTTCAAATGTGACATTGCGTAAAACTAGCCGTTTTTAGTAGAGACATTGTTTTTAAAGGACTTGTCTGGGTAAAATGTTTCCTAAGCTTATTCAAGAAGTTATGTTTTTGTAAGTTCCAAACATTATCTTTGACGTTTTGTAGGTTCCATAAATTTTCAGAGGATTTGTGTAGTAAAATATGCGATGTTATGTTGTTTTTTTGGAGGACGGTAAGACGCACGGAGCACATGCATACCAGAGCATTTAAAAACATGAATTTGGTAAAATATTTATAAAGCTTTTGTAGCCATCACTTCAATTATTAGTATATGGTATAAGAGACAACTATAAAATTTATCTTAACAGAAGACTGAATAGCTTTACAAAAATCTTTTAGTAGATTGTGAATATCAAGTCAAAAAAAGAGAGTTGAGATTCGAGAATTTGAGACTTGGAATTATCTGTTAAAAGCGTCATAAACCCCATTGATCCCCTAGGTCAACTGATATTATCAGATTAACACGGTCCTAAAAAAACTAACCCCTTATTCTAAAGGAACATTATTCCGTGATAAAAACGGGACCTGTAAGGCCCGCTGTTCGAACGTAAAATAAAAATAAATTGCTTATTGCCTCAGTAATATTCAGTAATAGCATTTACCTTTGTATTACAATGCGGGTACTTTTTTTTTAGTTTACAAGGTCCTTTATGAGGCTGAGTTTATTTATGCACATTTATAGATTATCCATACTTCCATACTAATATTATAAATGCGAAAGTAATTTTGTCTGACTGTCTCTTCTTAACGCCTAAACCACTGAACCGATTAGAATGAAATTTGGTACAAATATAGTCTGGGACCCGAGAAAGGACATAGGGTAGTTTTCATCTCAGAAATACACAAGTACAAAATAAGCTAGTTAGCAAATCCCCCTCGGTTGGGGGGTTTGTAGGGGGGATTTTAGACTTTATTTTCTCAAGACTTTTTTTTGTTTCCATATTCCCTCTAAGGGTGAATTTTGGGAATAGGCCTATATATTCTAGTCTGGCAAATTGTTTCACTGCTGCATTGACCACCTCGCGTGCTCTGGGCAAATTGGGTACAGTTAAATTTAAAACTTAAGTTGTGGTAGTAGGCACTAATTATTACAAGTTAACAAAACTACTAGTCTGTGTAGGCGGTTTTGTGGAGCAAAATATTTCATAATTTAATTGTACCATTTTCCTTTTGATGAGGTAAACAAACTGAACTAAATATTATTATGAGTAATTATTTTTTGCTAAGAAAACATAAATTACTGGTGAGGCTAGAAATAATGACAAGAATATAATTTCGTTACTGTAGATGTATAAATAACTCTGTAATCTATGTTATAAAGTGAGTCTTGTTTATTTATTAAGTCTGAAGAAGATGCGAAAAATTGGGAAAGTGGACCAGATAATTATCTAATTCGGAAAAAAAATTAAAGTTATTTTTTTGTGATCTTTGTGTCAAATCAAGACCGTATTCATTTGGCAGGACAAAGTCTGTCAAGGGTCTACTACATAAATACTTAATATCTTATCTTGAGTAAGACAGATAGTACGTAAGATGTTAATGTGTTTCTCAGCCTATATAAGTATGTATATTTAGTTTCTTTACGCTTTCTAAAGACCAGGTTGTTACCTATTAATGTTTTTTCATGTCAACAGATTTTTCTTATTCAAGTCTTCATTAAAGACATGACACTATTTTAAATTCAAAATAGCGAGCACTACACGCCATAATATTATTGAATAAAAGCGTTTAAGAAAGTCGACAAAGTATGTTTATTTAGTTCTTACTGAATAAGTGTAAAATTAAAAGCTGACTTGAGGCATTCCTTTTTGCGATTTGACCTTAAGAGTACAAGTTCAGCCAACACTCAAAGGAGTAAATATGTTTATTTATGATGAATTATTTACGATACAATATACCTAGTGTCTATCGTAAATAATTCATCCATGTTTCAATGAAGAATTCTAGCTTTAGAATCTAGGTCATGAATCTGTTAATAGAAAGAACTAGAATATACATCCCAAACTATTAAAAGCACTTATCATCAACACCAAAATATGAACCTATCAACATTTCAGAAACAAACTAAAACAAAAATCTACTCACGAAGAAAGCAGCGATAAAAACATCTTCAAAAACAATTTTATCTTCATCATAAATCCACATTTAAACCATTCTATCCGCGAACGCGTTTAGCCAAATTCTTTTCGCCACATCAAAGCTAAGGATCAAGGGGCATTTGAAATTCTGATGCGGTTTGCTTGCTTCACTAACAGGCATCGGCCAGAACGCGTAGACACATTTTCCTAGATTGCTATACATGTGCTTTTACAAGGATTCTTGGTGTTGTGCTATTGTGGCGACAGATTTTGATTTTTTGTAGTAGTCGTCCCCGTTTGTTTAGCTGTTGACTTGGTAAATAGAGAGGCAGTATTCTTTTGTTTTTTGAGGTTTTACGCGGTTGAAGTTTTTGTTTGAGCAAATATTGTGTTGTCTGTAGAATCGGTGTGCTAGCTACGTGTAGCATTTTGAATGGGGCTTAGATTTGGGATTGCGATCGTTTTGGGGTATTTTGTTTTGGTTATATTTGATAAGAAGAATTAGTGTTAAACATTACCTAAAATATTTCTCGAGAAACTAGTAGGTATGTCCAATCTATAAACTGATTGAATAATATTATGATTACTTTATAACTTCGAGCTAAGGCCTAGATTATCCAAGAAAACTTTAATATTGACTAAATAAAGATTAGTAGAGAATTAATCATAAAGAGCTACGTTAAATAACTGTTTCACTAATAAAATAATGATCATATTGGAGTTCCAACACTGATGTAATTGATTTCTACTCAATTAACTTTCGTTAA
The DNA here is from genome assembly GCA_033675125.1 of Athetis lepigone. Lineage (NCBI taxonomy): Eukaryota > Metazoa > Arthropoda > Insecta > Lepidoptera > Noctuidae > Athetis > Athetis lepigone. The sequence goes on along the minus strand of CM066229.1, from coordinate 21,284,967 downwards.
TAACCTAGTTCAGGTAGACCATCTTTTCAAAAACCAATTGAACTGCTTAAAATACAATTTGTCCATGTAATGTCTTTTCAATTCCGTCTACAAATTGGTTGGCAAATATCAGAATTAACAGTCCATCACGCATTCCTAAGCAACTACAATTTGAGCTAGACGATCAAAACTTCAAACATGATTGACTGTCAGCCACAGACGCGGTAGTCAATGAGCTGGTGGGACAAAGCGAAATATTCTCTGATTGCCCACCAATTACCAATTGTTTTGGTCAACCCTTTGTTACTAGGGAGCAAAATTACGAGAAATTTAGAACTTGAAGGAAGCTGAAATGATGTCATATTGTTAGTAGATGGCAGTTTAATATGGGTCATCAGGAATGTTATTGATTCCGATAGGAAATTAATTTGACAATTGATTTGTCAATTGTCTACTGTACGTTACACGACATTTGGTGAAGTAAGACATCGTGAGGAAATCTGGACTTAACCTTTTAACGACCAAGCGACAGCTGGCTGCGGGATGATATTGTTTTTCTATTGCGTCTCGAATTAAGTGTATTTGAAGGTTTCAAGTGTGTAAATAAAATGAATTAAAATTGTTTATTATGCAAGTTTTCAAATCGCTTTTACCCGACATATTTTTTAAAACGAGATGGAGTCAAGGGATTACTGCTCAGAACAGAGCACTTTTAAAGTACAAACATACTCGTAAATCAAGATTTTTGTGTAACAAACCATGCAGAATAGTAAAATCTAAGTCCTGAGTTGCGAATCCGCTTTGACAAAGAGTGGTGATCGATGCTCGTGCCTTCTTTGTATGAGAAGAAGCCTAAGGCTGCAGTTAGCGAAGCTATATTAATTTTTTTTTTCAATAAGTAGTTATACGTATTAAGTTGAATGTAAATGTTTTTAATTTACACCATCTCAAGAAATCATAATCCATACGTTCATACTAATATTATAAATATTTAAACTTTAACTTAACTTAACTTTTACTTTATCCTTTCACACTTTTTATAGTGCATCTACCTTATAATTTCTCTGCATCACCTGAAGGTGGACTGGCAGAGAATGCTTACGGCATTAAGTCCGCCTGTACACTACGTACAAAGTTTAAATAAATAAATAAATTTTTAAGTAACTCTGTCTGTCTCATTTTGACGCCAAAAGTACTTGGTAGGGAGATATTCAATAGCTTAAGAAAGGACATAGTTTTCATCCCAAAAATCCCACGAAAATGGAAACTACGCGGGTAAAACCGCGGGGACAGCTAGTATAACTATAAACAAATGGTGATTAAAGAGGCAGGCAGAGGCATTTATTCATAAAGCAGGCGTAAAATTTTTGGTCGCCTAATTGCCAACACGTAAATGAGTAACGATGCTTACAAACAAGTTTTGAAAGCCAAAAATCTGATAATTAACTTTTAGAATTGAGTCCTTTATTAAATTAATAAGCCGAGAAATATTATCAAAAACATAATCTCTGTCTACGAAAACACGTGTATAAGGATTTTTTCATTTTACACGTGTCTTGTATTTAACGTGCTGTTCATTATGTACATTTATATATTTTTTATTTCGAATGACAAATAATTCATATTGTTCATTTTCCTTTAATTTTGCAAAAACATTTTCGCCTGGAATTTCTTTTATATCGTTCTGCGTATCATTTCACAAACCAAATTGAGTCGAAGTGCTAATTTCCATTAGATGTTTGAAAAGGCACTTTGAACGTTAATCTATGTACATAAAATGGTAAACTGTCTGTATGATTGTTGATATATCACCGCATAGCCCAAACTGCTGGTGCTAGAGGCATGAAACTTAGGGGCACTTTCTTGAAGAGTAGCTATCCATTAAGAAAGGATTTTTAGAAACTCCAATCCTAAAAGGACAAAGAGTAATAAGAGATGGAAGTTTCAAAATCACAAAGCTAGTTACTAACAAAATAGTGGAATCTGGTTGTCCAACACAAAACCCAAAACAACAGCCTGTAGGCTATACAAATATTTGTTCCGTGCGGCAATCAAACCTGTTGACACGCAACGCAGCAAATCACCCGGCCACTGCGTAAACCGTTCCGCCAAAAGACAAAATCGACTTTTTTTACAAATTCAAGGCACTAATTACATTAAAAAAAAACCGGTCAAATGCGAGTTGGACTCGCGCAACGAGGGTTCCGTTAATGGAAAGTACCCTATAGGTTTTGAATCCCTCGCAAATATCTAAATGCAATATAAACTGCCGTATCTTTTTATTGCGTTGATATAAGAAACTTGAGTTTTTCACTGCTTTAAGAGGTAGCAGACCTGAGTATGTGATATTAATTTTAGCCTGATATCTCGACGCGTTTCTGTGAAAAAGGGTCTTGACAGGCGGACTAACGGGAGGATGGACGGATGTGAACTAACTACAATCTTATGGTTTTCAGAGTATTTCCTTTACTTGTGCTACATGACCTTGCTTCTTGCCGCTTTTCATGATTCTTGGTCAATGGGAAGTACCCTATAGGTTTTGAGTTTTGATTCCCTTGCAAATGTCTAAATATGCAATATAAACCGCGGTATCTTTTTGTTGCGTTAATTTAGATACTTGATTTTTTCATTGCTTTGAGAAATGGCAGACCTAAGTGTGTGGATATTAATTTCAGCATGATATCTCGACGCGTTTCTGAGAAAAAAAGTATTATTGACAGACGGACGAAAGTAATGACGGACGGATGTGTACTTACTACAAATTTACGAAGTTTACGGTTTTCGGAGTTTTCCCTTTACTTGTGCTACATGACCTTGCTTCTTGCCAAATCTCATGATTCTAGGTCAATGGGAAGTACCCTGTAGGTTTTGAGTTTTGATTCCCTTGAAAATATCTAAATATGCAATATAAACCGCCGTATCTTTTTATTGCGTTGATTTAGAAACTTGAGTTTTTCACTGCTTTAAGAGATAGCAGACTTGAGTATGTGATATTAATTTCAGCTTGATATCTCGACGCGTTTCTGAGAAAAAGATTCTTGACAGACAGACGGACACCTGATGTGAACTGACTACAAATTTACGGTTTTCGGAGTTTTTCCTTTACTTGTGCTACATGACCTTGCTTCTTGCCAAATTTCATGATTCTTGGTCAATGGGAAGTACCCTATAGGTTTTGATTCTCTTGCAAATTTCTAAATATGCAATATAAACGCCGTATCTTTTTTTTGCGTTGAATAAGAAACTTGATTTTTTTACGGTTTCTAGTGATAGCAGACCTGAGTATGTGATATTAATTTCAGCTTGATATCTCGACGCGTTTCTAAAAAAGGGTCTTGACAGACGGACAGACGGACGGACAACAAAGTGATCCTATAAGGGTTCCGTTTTTACCTTTTGAGGTACGGAACCCTAAAAAGCACAGAAATAATAGCTAAATTATTGTTCGATTAGTCAAAAAAGTGACGCTAGTTTGTCTTTTAAAATGTAGGTGGATCTATATGCAGAAGAGAAGAAACTCCACGGAAACTCTTTTCAAACAAATATCATAAATTTTGGTTGCATTGTTTAGTCGTTTGACGAGCCTTGGTCTAGAGGTTAGTGACCCTGACTTCCAAGCCGTGTGTTGAGCACGATTGTTTTGTTTTTGGGTGTAGTTTATCTATAAATACTAGCTTTTGCCCGGGACTTCGTCCGCGTGGAATAATAGTTCCCGTTCCCGGGGATTTCCGGGATGAAAACTACCCTATGTCCTTTCTCGGGTCCCAGACTATATCTGTACCAAATTTTATTCAAATCGGTTCAGTAGTCTAGGCGTGAAGAAGAGACAGACAGATAGACAGACTTACTTTCGCATTTATAATATTAGTTTGGATTTAAGAGTCTGCTAGTGACCATGGCAGGTGTAACCCTGCCGAAACGTCAAGCAAAAACAAAAAGGTGCGTGCGCGTTAAATCCCGCTTATGAGTAACGTGTAGATATGTAACGCGAAAGTTTAAAGTATTTATAAATTATAATAATATCAATTGTCTGGTTATCAAACTCTGCCTAGCTTTGGATCAGATGGCCGCGTGTGAGTTGTCCTAATATAATTTAATTATTGATTGTGTTTGGTTCTTCAAAATTTTATATCGATGTAGACTTGTAAGTAAACTAAGAAATAACATGAATTAGTAACAAGCTCGCCACTTTACGGAATTCATTAAGAAAAAGCACAGCAGTGTAGTTATCTTGCTAAACCTCTTCCTAGTATTCAAGTACACGGACAAAGTTAGCGGTGCTAAGATAAGTTTGAGATGAACGCATTCATCGTCTCAGTTGGTGTGTATGGTATTCAAACTGCCGTGGTGTTAGTGAAGGGCATATTTAGTGGATTTGAGCGAAGTCTGTTGTTGGTTAGCATTAGCTGGTCTATAGTCTGTTTTTTTTAACAAACGAGTACTAAAAATTTAGTCCACGTTTCTATTGGTCCACATAATCAGCTTAAGTATTATTATTGGTGTTAAAAGCGTTGGCTCCGCCTCGACTAATTTCCCATCTCTTTCTGTCAATACCGGAAATGTGAAAGAGAGTACTCAGTACTCGTTTGTTAAAAAAATAGACTATAGTTTGTGTGAATCTTGTTCAGTTATTCACAAATTTATAAACGTGAGAATCTATGCTAAGTTACACTGAACTGAGGACACAACACAGCAAAAAACCTAACTATGATTTCGGAAGTCGGTGGCTCTGTTTCTGTTTTATTTCAACCTCCGAAATAGTAGTTGTTTAGAACCAAAAGTACATGAAAAGTGAATGCTGTATAAAAAGAGTCCTATTGTACCATGTCCTCCTCATTCTGAACTGTCAGCTGCAGTAAGACACAACAGTCGCTGGTACACTTGCTTAACTGTGTTAGTGCTCACTCGCCTTCGTTACGCAGTCAGGTGCCACTGTAATCCGGTTTACGCTACTAGACAAAACAAGTCGCGATGATAAAGAAACGTAATTGTTTTGCAGATCAAGGGTAGTTTGTAAAATAAGAAAGAAAGAAAAACATTTATTTTGATCACACACAGGAAAAGAAAAATAACACAAACAAAAAACATGAAACTATATAAAAAAAGACCTGTGCGAGGTCAAAAACGGTCCCTATCTTAGCATGATGCTGCGATTTTTTCCATAAAAAATACCACAGAACTGGTATTCTGATAGAGCCGAAAGTGCTAGTGATGTCACGAATGCACATACGGACACTTGAAGAAACACTAAATTATATATATAATAAATATATGTCAACAAAACAACATAAAAAATAAACATAAATATTGCCCCTAATAATAAATTCCCCGCGCAATGAACGCGCGCGGGCTTACACACAAGGCATATACACATAAGACATAGATGTATGGCATTTGTATTCAAAGATAACACAAGTAAATGAAAAGACGCAGAGTTGTTGTAAGTCTCTTCGATTAGAATGTTGAAACTTTAAGTTGTAGTACCTATACTTTACATACAATGAGAAGTGCGACAAGTTTTGATATTTATTTCAATTTAGTAGGTAAACTATTTTCTGTGACAGACAGGCGGACAACGAAGTGACCTGATAAGGATTTCTTTTTTAACCGACTTCTAAAAAAAGGAGGAGGTTCTCAATTCGAATGTTTGTATGTTTTTTTTTTTTTTTTTTATGTTTGTTCGCGCATATCTCCGTCGTTTGCCAACCGATTTGAACAATTCCTTTTTTGTTTGAAATGGTAGACTTCCCAAATGGTCCCATTGTCATCACGTCCAGGATCTGATGATGGAATCATGCCGAAATCGAGGGAACTCCTCAATTTTTTTATAGGAAATGGTACATTTTTTTTTAAAGTTACTCTAAAACGTAGTTGGGACTCTAACTAAAAAGTAAAAAATAAAAAACTTTTTCCAAAAAAAAGATAACCGACTTCAAAACCGAAAAGCTCAAAAATAACTATTTCGGAAGTCGGTGGCAAGGCAACACAATTCGACCGGCAGAAGAGAAGCCACCGACTTCCGAAATAGTTATTTTTGAGCTTTTCGGTTTTGAAGTCAGTTATCTTTTTTTTGGAAAAAGTTTTTTTGTACCTTAAACATGTCATCATTCAGATAAAGATCAAAATCAAATGAAATGATTACTAAGATAACAAACCGTCACAAAAATACAGTCGAATAAAATATGAAATGGTAAGCCTAAACAAAACAATTAAATAAAACAAATAGAATATTCAAATGAACTAAATAAAAATATAATCTAATATGTATATAAAGTAAGCAAGAAAAACAGAAATCAAATTTAATTATCCACATTTTCAATTTCTTTGATCCGACAAAAGCCTACCCTGAGGATATTACTAACACTACCTTCAGTTACCAAGTAGCAGTAAAACAAAACATTTAATAAAATACAAAATTCCCTAATGACTGCCAAGTTAATCATTAGGTATATATCTAAAAAACCGACTCACCCAGGCCACAGACCAAACTTTGGAAACGAAAAACTAGAAACTTTCTTTTTAGTCGGAAACGAAAATGTCCGCCCGCGTAGGTATTTACCTAGTCCGGAGTCTGTCCTAACTTTTTCACTGAAAGCCTCTTTTGAATTGCCTGTGACATGTTTACTAATGTTGGAAAACTCTAGCCACTATATTTTTGTTCCAACTACCATTTTAGACGGGCCTAAGTTTTAAATAATAAATATTTGAATATTAAAAGTCTACTTATTTTTCTAGTTCTGAGTAAATTTATAATAAAAAGGCGAGGTCATAAAACTACATAAGCTACTATATAAAATTAATTTATTCAAACAAAACAAAAAATAAAATAATAATAAATACAACAAAGATACTAAAACAGCAATGCTATTGACATAACGTACACATTTTTGAAGGCAAAATACTACCAAAAAACAGTGGCATGTTTTATGAATGAGCCAAAATCCCCATTAAAAATCACATGTGCCCGTCAGTAAACAAAAATGTAAAAAATAGAAACTATAATTTCAAACAGTTCACAGCTTACAAAAATCTCTTAGCAACTTGCTGGAGCTTTTTAGAAACGTAATAAATCTTTTCAGCTTACTTTTGACCTCTAGCTACTATTTCTAAACTAAAAGCAAGAAACATTACAATATTTTCTGAAACAAATTAAGTAAACAGCAAAGCGATGGTTTCTTTTCTTTATTACTTTTCTCAGCGTACTCCGTACTTTCCTTACGTAATATTCCTTAAGCGTCTTAAAAAACTGAACTACAACGTGACTTACTTACAAACGCGAACTGAAACAAAGAATATGTTTATTTCCTACACCGAACAGTAGTTTGTTTAAAACTTAAACCGTTATATTTTTCTTAGTACAATCACGTAAGTAACATCAGAAGAAACTTATTACGTACAAAGAGGATTTACTTTAAAACTTCAATCTCAAAGATTAACACTCATGAAGTTAAGAGGAGAATTTTCACAAAGAAAATTAACTAGGAACAACAAAGTTCGACGAGGTGCCGGCGAAAATGTATGTACCGTGCAGACTGACTGTACTTGTAGGGTTGTCATTCACATCTGCTGCAGATTGTGAAATGTGAAGTTTGTGTAAAGAGTATGGTTGAATGTTTAAAAGTAGGTACAATGTTAAGTTAAAGGAATTATTATAAGCGGGGAAAAAGAACGTGAAAGCTTTTTTTCACCTTCGTCCGCCTATCAGTAATATTTATAATATACTAGATTTTGCCCTAGACAAAAAGACTAGACAAAAAGTAGCCTATGTTACTCTCCATCCCTTCAACTATCTCCACTTAAAACTTAAAAATCACGTCAATTCGTCGCTCCGTTTTGACGTGAAAGAAAGACAAACATACATACAGACACACTTTCCCATTTATAATATTAGTATGGATTATTGTTATTTATTTATTTTTGTTATTTAAACCCCCAAGTACTTTCTAGTACTTATGTGAAACTGTTTAACTTGAAAGTTATTTTAACTGTTACCTATTATTTTCTACTTTTATTTTGTTTATTGTTTTAATTTGTTTTATACATCATCAACCGACGAAAAATTCCACTAAGGCTAATCAGAATTCGCTTATTGTACGGTCCTTCCTGGTAGTCCTTCTTTCTGACTATTTCATCAGATAAAGTTAAAAACTACATCAATATCGTATTATTTCAGAGTCTAAACGCGTGAGACCATGAAACCAACAAAGTATTATTAGAAACAGTTGAATAGAAATATTTGAAAAAGCTGACGTAAAAATTAAAACGAACGAACTAACAAATAAACGAGCTCAAGCTAAATAAAACCTTAAAAATACAGTACAAATTTTAGCATTAAAACGTTAGAAGTATTAACTAAAAACTGCTTTGAACATTTTTAATCAAAGAAGCTTTTCCAGTCATCTTTATATTTGTAACCGCTATATTTGATTTCTACCTTATTATTTAAACCTTATGGTGCAACTTCACTTGGTGTATTTGACAAAATATTTGGGTTACTTAGGTAATACAAACTATCCTCTAAACTTTTTAAAATAACGTTAAGGTGAACTCGCTCTACTAGCAGCGACAAATCCATTTAACAACACCTAGATCCCAACTAGAACTAGAACCCAATCCATACTAATATTATAAATGGGAAAGTGTGTCTCTCTGTCTGTCTGTCTGTCTGTTTGTCTTTCTTTCACGGCAAAACGGAGCGACGGATTGACGTGATTTTTTAAGTGGAGATAGTTGAAGGAATGGAGAGTACATAGGCTACTTTTTGTCTCTTTCTAACGCGAGCGAAGCCGCGGGCAGAAGCTAGTGATATTATAAGTAAAAAGGTGTAGATGGATATTTGCAGTCAGCATGTGGCACTTAAAATGTGGCTGTTTCACCCCATTTACCTCAGTGCAAATTATATTCCTCTCTTTTCACTTGCAATACTTGAATCTTGCCACCCTGTTTTGACGTTTAATTGTATGTGTGCGTTCGTGTGCCGTTTTTAAAGACAGAGGGCATGTTTCACAACTTTGAATAAGTCCTTAATATCTACAAGATAAATTCAAAAATGGAACAGATTTTGTATTAATTTATCTGCCAGATATTTTTATCAGAAGAATGTAAAATAGGCGCTGAATGTCTTATAAGAAACCTATCTACACCTTTTAAATTATAACATCATTGCTTATACCAGGTTTATATTTCACCCTAAATAACCCAAAATTCGAACATACCAACTTCTCCATAAAAACCATAAACTAAAACTATGCTCAACGTACAGCCCTGGCTCATATAACCGGCTGGAACTAGTTTAAACTAGTATTATAACGATAAGACAGCGGGCGAGGCGTTTGTTCTGCGACGTACGAAAGCACTTCGTGTGAAACGTTGCGCGGTGGCTTGCTCATACACTTGTACAGGCGCAAACAGTGATTTTTGGATATATCCAATAGCAGTAATGTTATTTTTTGCAAAACGTCCCTACTGAATAGTGAGCATGTGTTCGGAAGGTTTGAACGATTTGCGGAACGGTTTTGAGTGACGATGATTTGAATCAACGTTTAATTTAATATCTTAATAAACTCTAGTTAAATTAAACATTTTGCACAAATCCTATGACATCGTAGTGGTCAAAGTACCAATGTAATTTTAAATTTTGATGTACAAACGCATCAAGATTCCCTAAAACTAAACAATATATTTTGAAGGTTTGAACAAATTGCCGAATCGGTTCTGAATTCTGACTATTTGAATTATTCGAATTAGCGTTCGATATGTCAGTAAGCTGTAGTAGACTATTGCAAATGATTACTATTATTAGGGTCTTTTTTTGCAAACATGTTATGATGGGCCTAGTGGTCAAGGTGCTTGTCTTGCGGTGTCAGTACTAGTACGTAACATTTACGAAGAGTCTCCAAACATTTTAGGTAAGTACTGAATTGTGTTACGAACGAATACTGTCTCATGTAGCTACTAACAATATGTAAACACCGAAGAAAATTTAGAGTAAGAGTCGATGTTAGCGCCATTTGACCAAAAAGTGTAATCATAGTTATACGTAGGTAAATAAAGTAAAATATCAAAATATACAAAAGTTCATAAACTTCAATTTTATTGATATTACAACCAAAGATAAAAATATTCCTGGATTGTTATAGAAAATTAAATAAGACAAATAATTCCACAAACATTTGTCTCCGCGAGCGTACCTACACACGCTAGCCTCGCGGTGTTTGCAGTGGCTGCGGCATCGTTAATTAAGCTATTTCAAGCTATTATGCTCACGGATCTGGTAGCAAGTCAAACAGTTTTAATTATATTAAGGAAATTAATTATATATGAAGAGTTAGGTAGCTCCAAGCCCGGAACGAGTATCTAGTTACTACAAACCTCGACAAGGTAGTAAAGAAGTGTAATTAAAAGTTACAATAAAGTGTATTATAACACCAACTTTTGCCCGCGGCTTCACTCGCATGGTTAAGAAAGAAAGAAATTACATTTATTTCACACAGCAGTGCCGGTATGACGGTTTAAATAATGTTACATAACATGGACTTTTTCAGAAAGATATCAGCTTAAAACTAGTTGTGTCTATTGGTGGTTGTGAACTTCCAACCACTATTTTAACCCTTAAATGGTTGAATTTCCAAAAAGTCTGCCTTAATGGATACATACTCTTCACAAAGAATACACCCTCCGAGTTTCATGCCTCTAAGACTGGGCATGAAACTTGGAGGATATTTTCTTTGAACCACTGTTTTAAACCACTGGGGGTTTGGGCTGTGTGTTGATATATCCATACTTACTAATATTATAAATGCGAAAATAACTCTGTCTGTCTGTCTCTTCTTCACGTCTAAACCACTGAACCGATTTGAGTGAAATTTGGTACATATACAGGGTTATTGGTAAAACACCGACATCCTCTCAGGACTAAGTTACTATCATCTATACAACAACTTTTGTTCTATGATTTTTTACAAAATGTTATACATTTACCAAAAACAAATCTTAAAGATTTCGTTGTTCTATCTAACACATTTTAACTCTGTATTGTCCCGTAACAACATACCTACGCTTGCCGCGCACTGTCCTCGTTTGCTACGCAGACTTCGTCACATAATTAGAGTGTTCAATTTAAATATTTTTAATTTTGTATGAAAATGTAATGAACTAAAGTATGATAATTTTTAAAATGTCGTAGAATAAAAGTTGTTGATTATGATGTTAGTAATATAGTCCTGAGAGAATGTCGGTGTTTTATCAATAACCTTGTTGAGGCTGGGACCCGAGAAAGGACATAGGATAGTTTTTATTCTGGAAATCCGCTAGTCAATAACAAGTCAAACATTTTACCATTTTAAATAATAAAATATAAGATGTTGACGATTAAGAAAATCATTAATTACTAGTTTATATATAACATTTAAAATATAAAAGCCTAACATCATTTTTAAACACAAATTCAGGTCTGTTACTGACCAATAGCTCATTAAATCAATCAAGAATTTAACTTGTTTTCAACATTTATATAAAACTCTATTAAGTACTTGAACTCAGAACTTCCGAGTCGAAAGCTGCAAAACTACAATATTAAGTTGGGAAAAAGTTCTGATGAAAGTATAACTTTTCCGTTTCATATTCTACCTTTATTATTTACTAGGTTAAAAAAATAACAGATGTAGATGTAGAAGCTTGGACTAAAAAACCTTACAAAAATAATAATTAATGCATAAAATTAAGTATCGAATAGTATAAATACGTAGTCATTTGTCTCAAGAAATAGTGATGTGGCTTAAAATTAAACAAAAGAATAACTTATATTTCTAGAGACTGTTGTTCAAATAAAAATAAATAAAATATTTGGAAAACCCCGACAACTGAATTTATTGAAATCGCGACTCGAAACAAACAGTAAATAATTCCAAAATGCTAGATAACCTATTTGTAATGAAACAAAAATGTTACGGTGCCACACAAACAGACAGACAAACAAACAGATTCTCATATAGATGTAACACCCCTCTTACAGTTACTGTGTGAACTACAGTCGCTTAGACTTTCACAAATCATTTGCTGGGTAACACGATTACCTTTGGTTAGACTGATTGGGAGTATCATGTCAAAAACCAGAATGTCTATCTGGTGTTGACTAGATACTCCAAATAACTGATAATCTTAATCATATTCATATTCTTTATTGCACACAATAAACATAAAATATAAACTTAAAGCAAAAAATACAAAATAAATAATAATCTTACGTAAAAAGTAAGCTGAAAATTTTATTGAAAATAGATGCCCTTATAAAGTTTACATACTTACTTTTAAAACTATCCGTTCTCCAAAGTTTCAGTTCTTTGGCGCAATTTTCTTAATTTTTCGTTATTTGAGAACCTTTTAATTAGTATTAGAAAAACAAAAATAAAAGTTGGATAAAGCTGGTTAAGTTATTCTTAAGAAATAGGGATTACTTTTATCTATTTATCTATATATATAAAACAAAGACGGGTTTGTTACAACACTTATAACTCGAGATCGGCTAGACCAATTTTCATGGTTTTTGGTTCGTTGGATTTGTCTCCGCCCCGAATAGCAGAATACATCTTAAAAATAATGAAAACTCGACGAGAACATAATTATTAAAGATGAATCATTTTCCCTTAATGTTACTTTGTTTCGTACCTGTCAAACATTTTTTGTCCATCCTGTCAAATACTATAAGTAATGGTTGACATGCGTTCAGAAATAATGACAAAATGCATTCTTTCCCACCAACTATCCAACTGAATTTTTAAACTCCTTGGATGTGCCTGGCTTACCACCACGCCGCACAATTTACGACTAAAGATCTGACCTGAGAGTGGCTGCCGGGTGGCTATAATGAGCTATGACCTTAAAGGGCAACCGAAGGAACATGAGTGGGTTTTAGTCAGTAAAAGCAGGCATCCGTCACTTGCTCAAGACCACGCGTTTTATGCCTACCGCTTCGCGTATCGTCGACGATACAACGAACACCGGGCTGTCGCGCGCCCGGCTGAGTGCTCGCGCGTCACGGGTACAGCGCTGACTATCAAAATGCCGGAACCACGTAATTATTGCCTGATTATTGTGCAATTCCCCTGTTTCCCAATTCTATTGTTTCCCTTTTGATTATTTATTAAAATTATTCACGCGGTTTTGGATATTTTTGACACTAAAATATATTAGTCAGGAATTCAAGGAACGAAAAATATGCATCAGTCAATTTATCAAATTAAAAAATATTCGATCAACAAATAAAATAATAATTGTTTTTCTAAAACATTCGTTTTATTACCATTTTCATCATACGTATAACCCTAGCGGATTTGCTGGACGACACGCACACACGTTAGTCGTGCGGCGGGCAAAAGAATCTCAACTCTCTTCGTGCGTACTTATGGTACATTTCTCCTTGCTGCAAACAACTGGTATTATTATTATGATTTTGTAGGCTATTATAGCGTAGGTATTTTGGTTTTTGTATTGGAGTGAAGTATCTGTTACGTAGTAACTATTTATTAATCTGTGGTAAAAGTCTGACACGCCCTCCCGCCGCACCCAGGACGGGAGACGTTATTTGATAAAAAAAGGGTGCTACACTGAAAAGTGCAATCCATGCAAAAAAATAAATAGCAAATAAAGTATCACTGAATTATTTAAAATTATCCTAATTTAAAAAGTAAAAAATGTGATCATTTGTTGCCTATAGGGCGAAACAAAGTTCGCGGGATTAGCTAGTTTATATTAAATAAAAATATGCCTTCTTTACCCACCAATCGATTTCAGCATCACTGCATTTTGTCAAAAAAAATGTAAGAAAAAATGCATAAACTAAAACATTAACAAGATCCTTTTTAATAAAAGGACCAAAACCAGAAATACGTTCAGTCGAACGTCAATCACGAGTGAATGAGTGACACTAGATGTATGCGTCAAGCGCGTCCTTGCTCGAGTGACGTATGACGCTGATTTTTGTGCTCACCACTATATGACGAAATACGACAAAAAATTGCTAGCTTTTATTTAGCCCGCAGTGCAGAGAATGCATCATAATTTTGTTTCGCTTCAAGTCTTATTTTCATGTTGAGATTTTTTTGTTTCTTTTGCTATACGTATTGAGGAGTGAAACTAGATGTTTCTAATTTTGTTAGGTTCTAGTTATATTTCGCCTCAAGTCTTACTTACGTGTTGAGTTTTTGTTTTGTTTTTCGCAATAAGAACGCATTGAAAGACGTTCATATTTATATTATAGATACAAAGATCTGTCTGTCTATCTGCTCGTTACAGAATCGTGATTCCCCATTTATTAATATAAAAATACATTATTTTCTACATCACAAACTTTACCTCATTAACCATCAAGAAAAAGCTTTCTAAAATGAAAAAAAAAGACTTGACAGCCAAAGATAAATCTACTGACGCTTACACAAGCTCCCGAAAATCCATTCCCCCTTTTCACGAACAACTTATCCAAGACCTGCTTTCACTGAACTTCGCGAGCGAACAAAACTTGTACAATATTTAAAATCCCCAGGAAACAGGAAATCCAAAGCAGCAATTCCTTAAAAAACTCAATTGGACTTGTGATGCAAATTCACAAATCTACTTTACCGCTCTACGCCCGCGACTGAATTAAACTCTATTTAGATATCCGCGATTTGCTGAGTGATCTAACTCATCCATGAAGTGGTTTTAACTTATTTTGCGCGGAATTGGTTTTCAAATGAGACTAAGTTTAAATTACTGGTGCTTTTGGTTCGAGTTTTTTGTGTGGAGAGTAAGAAAATGTGTGCTTTTGAATTTTTAAAGAGTTGGTGGTTAGCGTTTTTTTGTGATACGTTTAATAAATCTACTCATTAAAACATTTTGGTATCAAGATTTATTAAATTTTTTTGCAAGTTCATTAGCCATCACCAAACCTAACTTAGGTGAAATAATTCAAGTATGTTAGGTTCAGTTTCCAGCCTCACTGGATCCAGCTGAATACCAGTGTTTTATCAATTGCCTATCAGACCTTCATAATTCAGTTATTAAGGTGTCACGATGCCCCTTCATTACTAAAACTGGTTATCAGGCTTTTGGGCTTATAACACCTGTGAAGACTATTAAAAATTTACGAATTAAAACTGAGACTAATGACATTACTAGGCATGGGTGGTGATGTTCTAAATAGAAATAAAAAGCAGACATGAATTACAAAGGTCACATAAGTGAATGGAGGTTTCGTACCAGTCTTAAAATTATAATGAATTTGCGACTGTAAATAATATATTTAGAACAAAGGAAACAGTATATTATAAATAATAACAATTAAAAACCCAACACAAGGACTTAATGGGTAAATGAACAACAAGCTTCTGCTAAAGTTAAATTTATTGTTGTCGTGTATCAAAACCGAATTTACCTAAGTACAGCCGGGGTTGAGTGTACGTGCAAACACAGTTTGTCGAAAAACTTTGTCGTATGTGACACACTTATTTGAAAGCTTCGGAAATTGGGTCATACTTACGTATTTTTTTCCATAGGTGAGTATATTGGAGTAGCTTTGGTACTGGTTGAGAACGAAGAAAAAGTAAAGGCGTGAAGATTTACTAACAAAATGTTTACTATCGAAAAATATGTTTTCCAACAAAACGTTAACTACTAAAAACACTTTAAAGCATTGAAATAATGGAAACCATAGAGCAAGAAACTTCTACGAAGAAGATTGAAGATCCGTTGGTTTGACGACATTGAGAAAAAGCTGAAGTAAAGAAAAAAGAAGTTTTCCAAGATCTTAAGAAGTGGTATAAGCTGAAAGAGGTCTACACCTATACGGTTGAGAAAGGCTAAGAAGAAGAAGATGATTATTTCAGCGCAAATAAGTAATGTAAACTTCAACTCATAATTAATAGCCTTTGTGGAAAAGACAAAACAATTTTGCCAATAACACGTGAAAAATCAATGAATATAAATTCATTGTGAGAGTAAAAATGACAACTCACCCTCGATTGACATTTTTTGATACAAAAACTGTCAAAATATGTATGCATAAATTGTGGTTCATGGTAAAAACTTTTAATAACATTTGGAGAAAATCGTGCTCAAAGGTATTTACTGACAGATGGAGACAAAAAAAACCTTTAGTATGTGTTAAAGCAACAACAAGAAGAAGCAAAACTACATATTTCAAAGAATACCAAATAAAAAATCATTACAAAGAACAGTCTAGTAAACAGATGAAAATTACCTACACGACCTCACATTAAAATTTAGAACCCCAGCAACGGAAACAATGACATATGATTCTACTAAAACAGTAAAATGACCCGACGGAACCATACTAATAGAAACATAATTTGGTATCAAAATGTAGGGTGCTCATAAATTTTAATAAAACGTGGACGTTTAATCCGCTTGTGGACGTGTCTAGCCCCAAGTTGTGTTTGCACATGATATGATATTTTATTCATTGTGTTATATTTTGAATTTAAATAGGATTTTCGTGATTTGGGAATGTGATTTAAGTTTGGGTTATCTGCGGGTTACCATTCTATGTTAATGGTATTGTGGTGGTGGTAAATTGTAGTTTCTGCTATTAATATATAACAGGATGGATGAAAAGTCAATGTTTGTTACTCTTTCAAGGGGAAATTATCAGGATTCTAATTAAACCTTACAGACACAAAACTTATAAGTATACATTTAAACATTTTTAATAAAGTTATGAACAACTGACAGCAGTTAAATGAGTGTTCAATAGAAATTATTTTCGTTAAGTGATAAAGATTACATACAATATTAAAAATTGTTTTGATTTATGAATATTTTAGCTTGTTTCGTAATCTACACACATTTTAATCAATATTTTTTTTCTACCTATTAATCTGATATTATGAGATCCTTACTTCAACCAACCCTGCCAAATATTACAACAATCACAATACTCAAACAACAACAATATTCAGCATAGATTCAAATTTTAACTACTTTAAAATTTAAATCACATTTCCCTATGTATTTCCCAATTCAGCGGATGTCTCGTTAAAAAAGTCAGCCGTGGTCACCGTAGCTAAGCCGTATCGTTCGCTGTATGAAATTCAAATACTGACCCGGTTGTAACGTAAAATAGGAATGGTCGACTTAAGGCGGATAAAAGTAGGATGTGTTTATCATTTGCTGTTCATTTTTGTTTACTCAATTTTATCAAAATGGTATCTTTGTACCCTTGTAAACACAAGTTTGAAATCACTAATTGAAAAAATATAAGAATAGAATCTTTTATTTTTGAAATTCAAGGCGATTGTAAAATACCGTTTTCCATTTTGTTTTAAACACATCTTACATAGCTGTAGCGTTTTTCGTCTGATAAATTAATAAATACATAAAATTCTGTCTTCTTGTGCGTAAATTAATAAAAATTAAACTAAAATCTGGGATTTTTTTTACAGTTTTTTTTTTCATACAAAAGCAGTCAGATGCCAATTTTATTCTGCGAAAAAAATTATTCCCTGGATAAACGAGAAACTTCCACAAATAAAACAAGTCTGGAAAATTCCCTTTAAAGAAGTTATTGATATGACGCGACTAGACTTCGAAAACATTTAATAAATAATAAAATTGCTTTGTACCAAAGCGTATGTATGTATAATAATAGAGTCAAAAGGTCACGACCTAATCACTCACTAGCTGGCATTAAAGGTGAAATATTTATGTT
This sequence comes from Athetis lepigone, assembly GCA_033675125.1. Lineage (NCBI taxonomy): Eukaryota > Metazoa > Arthropoda > Insecta > Lepidoptera > Noctuidae > Athetis > Athetis lepigone. The sequence continues at coordinate 21,267,287 of CM066229.1, read as the reverse complement.
GTTTGATGGATAATACTTCATATTATTAACAATAGACAATATAAATCAGCTAAGAAAGGATTTAATAACAGTTATATTAAAATAGTTTTTAATTTCAATATGAACGCAGCCACAAGTTCTCTAAATAAAAAAACTCTCATTACAGTTGCTAACTGAACTCGCAAAAACCCAAACAAAATAATTAGCTACCATGAATCTTTGTAATTATTCAGTACCCTTTCACAACAAAAACACGAAGTAAACCAACAATTTTTACACATTAAACTTTAAAGCCAACACAAACACAAAATTAAATAAAATGAAGCCAGAAAGGACCTCACCCCAGCACATTAATTTAAACTTAGGTACATAGAAAATAAAGGTCCCATTTTCAAAACTTACGTAACACTCGAGTGCGGAGCTAAATAATCATAATTTATATCTTACCACATATAAATTAACACAGGAAGCCATTATCAGGCTAACAGATGACAAGCGAGGCATTAAAGTCTAAAATTGTACGAAACTAATTATCACGAAGACCGTTTGTAAGGTGGTCGCTATGTAGTGTAATGCGAGTCGGAGCTAAGTTTAGGTGGGCTATAAACTTGCGTTTTGCCGCAGAAAAGTTGCAAGAGTTAGATGTGCAACGGGTTTTGCACGACAAAATGTTCCTGCTCTTAGTTTTAGGTCAAATTAATGGCAACTGTGTACCGCAAACATAATTTGCACAGCAACGTAACTTGAATAACTAAATACATCTTAGGTTAAGTGTAAATAAAGTAAGAATTAGGTGACCCGCCAGTAAGTGCCAATCTTTAAAAATTTTGGTGAAGTGAATTTGAGCTACGTTGTCAATCAAGATTAGATGATATGTTTATGAGAAAGCTGAAACTGAATTCTATTAATTTTACTAAGGTAAATTTTCCAAAAAATAACATAATATATGATGGTAGGCATTTCAGCAAAACATCAGAAAAATGATCTTGCCAGCTCAATTCATCCAAAACCATTTCTTATAATTATTACTAGTTGCCGATACCAGTGCCCATCTGATTTACAGCATGTAAGGCATCGACTTTTAAGCTATGCGTTTATGAATCGGTCAATACGGACAAGTAGTTACATAATACTCTTTTATAGTCGTACATATCGATTTCATTTTAAGAGTTTTCTAGCATTTCACATACAAAAAAGTATTATAAAACCCACACAGTTAAGCAAACTTCGTACACACAAACTGTACCACAGACGCCGCGAATATCCTTCCTCGCAGTAAACTACATTCAGTTACAACTCATAAAACGTCTAACGTTTGCAAAAACCCTTACGTTCTCCCTTTAGCAACACTATATTAAAGCGTAACAACTGAAGATGTGGGCTTTGAAGTTGATGAAGAACACGACGGAAATGTTGTTGGTGACGATAAATATCTGGGTAATGGTGCACCGTGGCCAATCAGCAGTTGCTATGTCGGTCGCGGTTGATTTACTTGGGGCTAGCACATAAAGGGCATTGGAAAAGATGTGGTTTAAATAACTTGCATAGGTCAAAGTAAAAAGAGTAGTCATTGTGAGTTAGTGTAAATACACATACAAACCACACAAGGCAACGAACAAATCAAAAAATTTCATAATTTTTGGTTTTGGTTATGGAAATCGTAAAGAGTTGGTTCTGTTACAAAATCAGTTTCTAGCAGACGTCTTCTTAAACTCAATATCTGTTTTCTTAAGTCAAATAGTTTAAGAGATATTGTATTAATCAAGTGGGATTGCTTTAAATAGATTGTAGATAATATTCACAAGGCTCTTCGATACGAATCATTAAAAAAATACCCAAAGGACTTAATAGAAAGTAGGGCTCAATATGAAAAAATGCTCTGCAACTAGAACAAACTTTCTGACTAAAGAGAATTATTCTAAAATTAAAATCTATAATAGAGATCCTATAAAACAGATAACATTATGTTTTCTACTGACAAAGCTTTAGGCACTAGTAAAGTTATAATTAAAATATTTATTGCTGACGTTACCAGATTAAAAATCACCAATTTAGATAGCCATTCGTATGTTTGCGATAAAGAAATCTCTTTTAAAATCTGCAGCAAACCGAGAATCTATTAATACTAGATTATTCACAAGCAATATTCCCCTTTTGAACGTTAAAATAAGTGCAAATTTCATATTTGATACTCAAACGTACGTGATGAGCATCCGTTAAAGTTTCTTGGTGGAAACTCCTTTTATATTATGATATTTTAATTTATAATTTTGCATCCCTTGCAACCAAGTCTGTCTTGCGCGGCTATCTTATTAAAACTCATTTCCGCGTTTGGGATTATGAGGAAACCTGTAATCGTTTGGCTTTTATCATAAACAGTATTAAGATAACGAGGAAAAATGAGGTTTAATAGTTTAGTATTTTTCTTGTGTAGAATAGTAATGGCGAATGGATGAATTGATAAAGAGTGAGTGATAGCGTAATGTTTGACAAGACGACATAGATGATGAAAACGCCGAACCCAAGTAGAAAGGATTTTGGGCAGAAATAAGAGAAGAAGAATACGACGATGGCTTGAAATTTCTGGTCATATTGGTAGCGCCCGATAGATTGTTTCGAGATTTGAAGTACACTTTCAAAGAAACAAACAAATACTTACTCAATAGAGATAATATACAAATAGCTAACAAAAAGTTATGAAAACCTTCGCACTTCTTTAGAAATAAAAAGCCTGCACATATCAGACAAAGAACTGAAAAACCCAATTTGAGTCCAACTGTACGGCGTCTATTCATTCCAAGCGTTTGAATTCAAAAAGATCACCAGAAACCGTTGCTATTCTAAAATGAACCGTGAATTTGGGTAACAAGATTTAATAGAGTTTGCAAACAACCCTGCGCTGTATGCTTCTCAAAAGATCATTCAAATTTCAACTTTCAGGTGCTGTGAATAGAATTGAAATTTCTTTAGATAAAGTTGCTTTAGTTCTAGCACCTGCACGTGTGGAACGTGTGAATTATGCACCTTTGAGTCGCGTCGCGTCGAGTTTCCGAACTGAATTGACAAACATATCAAAAGGATTCAATTCTTTACCGAACTGATCATCTCAATGTACACGTAAACAATATAAAATAAATTGGTGCACTATTATTCACTTATTAAAAATATTTTCTCAAACTGGAGTTACCAGAAAATTGTTAGAATACAAAATTAATTTATATTGCTCATAAAATTAATGTTATAAGTACATTTTTGCACAAGTATAATATCAATATAAGGAAAATATGTTCGTACACACAAATTTATTCAATCAAAGCATTTGAGAGGATGTCAAAAACATCAAACCACTACAGTACAAAAAGGGACCACGCAAAACGGTAACAATTTTGCTGGAAACATTTACAAAAACTCAATATTCGTCATGACACTATCGATACTGCTCACTTTTGGGTTTCACTTAATTTCACGGTAGTCAAAGTAAGTGGGTCTCGCAGGGTTCGCCGCTTGGCCCACTAGTTGTTCAATTTGGTATGTTGCGTTGAGCACGTGGCCCATATTGCGATTTTATTCACTCCACCGTTTGATACAAAAAGTAACGTTTTAGATTGCTATAGTACAGATAAGCCTTTGAGTAGTTTATTCGTAATTTAAAAAATATATCAATGCAGTGCTCGAAAGTAAGAATTTCTAATAAATGAAACATCGTTACACCAAAAAGTGTTAATTATATTTCACATTTTTTTTAACCGTCCCACGTTATGTGTAACTATATATTTGATTATAAATAAATTGATTCGCTTACCAAAGGTTTATTCATTTAAGATTCCTTTTAATATTTAGTTTCAATATTTGATAATCCGTAATAAATAAAGTTTGTTTTAACTACTTACATTCTAAATATTTAGAAATTTCAATAAGCAAACGTCGATAAAGATCCAAATGGCGTCTTACAGTTGTTAATTAAACAAGATACAAATAATGAATAGCTCTGTTAAATGTCAAAAGGCTCTGTATAATGTCTAATACAGCGAAAGTTAACGATAAAATTGTTTCGCATAAAGAAATTAGGGCCGATATTAAAGCAGTAATTCGAAAACTTGTTTCCTAATAAACGAAGTTTCGTACCCCATTCACAAAACAATACAAGAAGAGCCCATCCCGCTAATATAATAAGTGCGACGTCTTTTAAGGCCATCGAAATTCTGATCCGGTTCGGAGGTCCTGCAACTGACTTCTCTCTGGCAATGTGCCAATAAAATAATATAACGCTATTCCGGCTCCCCGAAAACCCTCTCAGCCTTTTGTTACTAACTGCCTCACTCGGCCCGCTGATGTTAATGAGGCTAAAACTTTCAGCCTAAATAAGTAAGACAACTTGGTTGTTCGAAAAATCAAGAGTATGAAGATAAATGGTTGGCTAAATTAAATTAGTTTAGAACGAACACTTTGGTGACCTAAATGGCAAGGACTAAGAAATGTCTTCTGTTTACAACTTAATTTACGTCAAAATACAAAAATATTTATGGTTGATTACGAAGTTTAATTTTCTTTTATGTTACAAAGATGTTTTTGTTTTCTAAGCTCAAGCAAGTAATTAACATTTATAATTAAATGGTATCCATTAACAATAACTTTGGCCTGAACTACTACGTAAACAATAAAAATATTGATATTTTATACAACACCCTAATCTCAATTCATATAAAGTTATTGTATTTTGTCTACAACGCTGCTACGCGGCAAGCATTCATATTGCTATATCAAACGATATGAAAGTGATACAGCCTCTTGGAACATTCAGGCTATTACGTAAGCCAGTATATTTTATACAGTCTATCTTCTTAAAAGGTCAGAGCAACTAGCATAAGATATTTGCATTTCCTCTTTCGTTCGTTACATTATCTTGATGATAATAATTGGGTCGATTTTTCAAGAGGAATGGTCATGCTAATCCTAGAGAAAAAAAAATACAGGCTTATCTTAATGAAAGGAATTATTTTCCTGTCCAACTTGGAGGAATTAATCAGAGAAAGGAATCACCATTGGGGAATAGATGTGGGAACGGAATGATCTAAGTGTCTTAAACATTGTTACGATCTTTTGATGTGTTTATTCTGTTGGGAAGTAATTTACTTTGCCACCCTTACACATTCGCGACATTAACGGAGTGGGGCCTAAAACAGTGATTTAATGTATTTGTTATTTAAATCAAATGTCGACATCGGTTGTTAGAATGATGATTAATTAATAAGTGTACAATAACAATATGTATTTCGAGGGTTACGGGGTCAAACCCGATAAGTAACAAAAATTGAGATTTTTACCTAAAAGTGCAGTTATAATGCATTTTTTGCGCTCTTTTTAATGGTATTTACAGATAAACCGACTTAATAAGGATCATTGAAAAGGCTGAGTTAATAACCCAATAAGTATTGTATGTATTAACTACAACATCGGTATAATATAGTATAAGTAGACGTAAAGCTTGAGATTTTGGTTTTATTTAGTGGAAGAAACACATAACGTATATTTATTGGTGTTTAGGGCAAACGTTTTTTGGCCAAATTTAACTAGATCTACAAAGTAACACCAGTTATTAATCTTTAACGGGTTTCGCTTTATACGATATTATAGTAGAGTTATTTTTAATGATAACCAGAAGCTATTAACCATATTTGTCGGATTTTACTTTAACGATATTATTTAACTTATACATATTTTGTTTTAGTATAAAATCCAATAAATATAATTGTGGTGTTTTTCTGAAAACCCATATTTAAAAATAATACGTAAAGTTTAGTTATCGGATTGTCGCAATTATTTTTTAACATTTTATTTTTTATTTTATGTGAGGTGAAACCCAATAAGAGTGGTTGAGTAGTAAGTACCTACGCAGAGGACACGCCCCGCGTGCGACTACTATTGCAACTTTTGTCTAGCAAGTCGAAAATAAAAACCTCATAAAACAGAATTATTTGCGTGCGCTGCCTACACAGTTGCTTAAAATTAAAAACAATGTATGGCAACTTGGTTTGTCTTAATTATTTCTACAAAAAAGTCCGCAATACCATATCTCTATCTTTTATATTTTATCTTTTATACTTCTTTTATTGCATATAAAAATGATTTTTCGGCATACTTACGTTTGGTTGATTATTTAAGCAACAAAATATTAATTCTTATGACAATAAATTTCAGTATTACAAGGACATCATACAGATAAGATTTGCTATTTACAGTTTGTCAATTGGTCTTATAGTTTCGGAGATAATATAAAATTACTAAAACGCAAAATGCCCCTAGCGTAATTTTCATTGTGCGGAAGTCATTTATAATTTCAAAAAATATCTTCGGAGATATTCACAGTTTTAATATTACTCCGCAGCAAACAATATAAATGATAGTATGTAATAGAAACTGCTTATTAGCGAAAAAGGGCCGCCTATTGTACTCTTGCATATTTGTTTGTATTGACCTTTACTGTTTTTGTCCTATTGGTGTACAATAAAGAATATTGGCCGATGGCTTTGCAAGATGTTCGTAGCTTATACATCAGAATAACACATCTGGGTCGTCATAAAGGCGCGTGTAAGAGGTTATGGGTTCGAATCCGGGCAAGTACCAATGTGACTTTTTCAATTCATATGTACTTTCTATCACTGACATCCCGTGCTTCGGAAAGCATGTTAAGCCCCGGTTGTCATTCGTAGAACTTTGAAGTTACGGGTATTCAGAAGCCAGAAAGTTTGACCAGTCGAACCAAAGGGTATCGTCGCCCAGTTACTGGGTTGTGGAGGTCTGTGGATGGTGCATGGATACCGCAAGATCTCCTGCCTGCCTGATCCTTGCCGGTGGTGGTACCGGTGTGGGTACCACGCACAGTGGCGCGTGGAAGTGCAACGCTGGGGCGAAACTCACACACACTCAGCACACAGAGCTCCGGCGGGGTTTCATGGAGACTGCGTCTGTCGTAACTCATTGCTGGACATCCCGTTTTGAGGAGTGGCTGGAATGACGCCTCGACACTCTCACGTATCGCCCGACACAGGTCCTCACCGCACACGGACATTTCGGGAGGTTCCTATGTCGGATTCGGGCGGAAGTGACGCCTGCGTGACACGGTGTAGCATACGGTGGAGGTAGGCCCCGCTTGGGCGAACCACCACCGTGTCGTTGCAGAGGCGATCGGCGCTGGTTCAGGCCATGCTTCGGGCGAGACTGAATAGGAAGCCGTCGCCTCCTGCGAAGCAGACACGCTGGAGACGAAAGCGGCGGGGCGCGTGGGGCAGCGTCAAGCTTCACGCCCCGGACAGAGACCCAGTCTTAGTTGTCGAGAGTCGCAAGATGATGGCCACTGGAGGCGTGGGCCTGCGGAAGGCGAGCAGTAGGTAGCTCGCCGCCCGACTAGGACCAGACCCGTGTCGACGGCGTGTCGAGGCTTAGTTACCGCGGCCCCGGAATATATAAGGGTAACCGAAGGGACATTATTGGATTTTAGTCAGTAAAAGTCTGACATTCCTTCCCTCTTCAGGGGCGGGAGAAGTCATTTGATGATTTCATATCCATCAAAAATAAAAATGCCATTGGATATGTTTTGGATGCTTTTACCATGGTCAATGTAGCTCTTTCACGCTTATACAACCCTAATAATCTTTTCGTGTACGCTCAAAATAGTTCCACAGTTAATCCGTACTAATATTATAAATGCGAAAGTAACTCTGCCGGTCTGTCTGTCTGTCTGTCTCTTCTTCACGCCTAAACTACTAAACCAATTTTGAATGAAATTTGGTACAGACATAGTCTGGGACCCGAGAAAGGACATAGGATAGTTTTCATCCCAGAAATCCCGCGGAAACGGGAACTATTATTCCACGCGGACTAAGTCGCGGGCAAAAGCTAGTGTTAAATATTTTTTACTCTTATGTACCAAAGAACGTTTCATGTTAAGCTATAAGTAATAACAATTCAAAACGAATATTTTTTCACACTTTTATTAAACTTTAAACACAGGAAATGGCTTTTTTATTTGAGCTTTTTTTTATCCAATATGTCGGTACCCTTGAGTACAATATATTTTCTCATAAAAAAACTAAATACGATACTCAATTGAAAACCACGTAAATTGTATCTATATTAGTACATGTTATTTTTAAAAAATATTACTTTCCGATTTATTTTTTAATTCAAGTTTTTCTCGTCTGCGAACTTTTAACATTGAATATCTCGAAAGTAGGTTTTTTGTACTTACCGGGTTTGACCCCGGAACCCTCGATTTACTCATTATATATGTACAGCATTTAGATTTTGTTTTTTTTACAAAATATTTCTAGTGTCTTCTATTTCACTTTTTTTAATGTAACAACATAATTATTATAAATATAGAAGAAAAAACTACCATATTATAAAACCGTTTCTTGTCAGCACCATCAACTAAAACTATTTAGATTTTGTTAGAAACTAAACAGATCATCCTCTAATAGCATAGCCTACAATTTATTGCCTTTCTTTATATAACTGTCACGCCTTACATCAGCTCTACAGAACATTTATTTTCTTCTAGTACATTTAATAAACGATCTAGTACAAAAACGACATGAGGAACAAAGTATTTTCAATACTCGATATTACTCGGCGCCTGGCAGACAATTTGTTGTAGCACGTATGTTACGCGTAGGTCACAGGGTTAAGTAATAAATGCTGTAAGATACTTCAAGCGATAACATCGTGTAAAGGTAAGGCCACACCAATGAGTTTGCGGGTGTAGGCAGATGTTGATGTATTATGACCAAGATGGTGTGAAATCGTCTATGCGTCTCACTATCCCGTTGTTTTTGTAGTTGCAAGCGCAATTGTTTTGTGTAGAGCTTCATGTTATTTTCAATTGGTTTAATGCCACCGCGAATTGAATTCGTCACGAATTAAATTGACCATGTCCAATTTTATTCGCAGCAAAAATTGTCTGTGTATGATGTGTACAACAAGAGTAAGAACTTCTGCGAGCAAAATTAATACTCGCTTCTAGTATTAATTTTCTTGCTACAGAAAGACGACACTTTTGTCTTTAATCGATAGACTGTCAAAATTCATGCTGTGACTAACAGACAGAGAGCAAGGTGTCGCTGCGAGAATTATTCGCGACTAATGCAAAAGAAAAGCTAAAATCGCTGTGTGACCAATATACCGGGCCATTATATGTAAAGTAGGGCTATTGGAATGGTTCTACAAATAAATAAAATATATAACTTAGCGATAATCTTCGTGTGTGGCCATGCCTTTAAGATTCTTGTCACGCCACAAATTGGTGTTCAACAATTTATTGAGAGCAAGCCTGCCTAAGTAAATTGCTCTTGAAAAGTTTTCAGACAAACAAGAGAGGGTGAAAATTTTTGAACAAAACATGCTTAGTCTGAAAATGACATGACATTGTTGTCTTATTTAGATTTCCGATATTATATCTGAAAAGACAGAATTCTTCAAATACAGGCAGATAGCTGTAGACTAATAGATAGTGTAAAAATGTGGTAAAAAATATATTATTTTTAATTTGTGTTATTTGTTATAAATTATTTAATCAGCTATGACGTGGCTAGGGGAATTTTCATTATCATGCGATTTGTGTCCGCATGCTTGCTGCCCGCAACATACATGCTTTTACTGTCATGCGGACAAGTGGTGGGAGAAAATTACACGCACTACGTGCGGCCTGTAGCAAACATGGCAGACAGTCCCGCATGCGGGCGCAAACACGCACGAAAATCGCGCTAGTATCTGCCGCCAGATTTGACAAACTAGTACATCATCTACCTAGCCTTTTTCCCAACCGTGTTGGGGTCGGCTGCCAGCCTAACCGGATTCAGCTAGATACCGGTGTTTTACGTGGAGCGACTGCCTATCTGACCTCCACAACCCAGTAACTGGGCGACACGATACCTCTTGGTTAGACTGGTCTGAGTTTCTGACTAACCAGTAACGACTGTCAATGTTCTACGAATGACAACCGGGACCAACGGCTTTACGTGCTTTCCGAGGCACGGGATGTCAGTGATGTCTAATATAAACTTTAGAAAGTACATATGAATTGAAAAAGTCACATTGGTACTTGCCCGGATTCGAACCCACAACCTCTTACACAAGAGGTGGGCGCCATATCCACTGGGCCATCACGACACTTCACGACATTTGACAAACTAGTTAAGTGAACATAATTTATATTCCTAAACATACCAAGATTACATTAATTAGTCTTTCAATCAAGTTAATTGAAACCCGGGTACCGTAACCTTGTCATACCGTTACCGTGATTACAGCTGTGCTGCGGTGACCTTGAGGGTTCAAAGACACTACACTGACAAAACTTTACTTGTTTAAAATGGAATTAGTTGTAACCTTTTAGACACTAAACTGAACAGTGGATCTTTTCAGTCAAGCGAACAGACTATGAAGACCATATTAATGGGTGTTTTAAAATAACGTTTGCCAATATATAATAATGTAATACATATCAAAATGAAATTGTACTAGCATCAACGGGATCTAGTACATCTATTGCACTTGATTGATGAATATAAAAAGCTGAAAAGATTATTGACGTTTGTTTAAACATTCTAATTGAGAACCTTCCGTCGGATAAAAAAAATACATAATAGCCAGGCTATAGCGATCACGCTAACAGTGGACAGTGCAGAAACCAAAACAAATCATGGCGGTACAGCTAGTGTCTGCGTGACCAATGGTTATTAAGACCTGTGCACACGAAAGGCTTAGCCGGCAGGTAGAGGACCAAAATCCCAGAATTGTGAATAATATGTAGTTCTCCGAAAACTTACCACAGACTCAACACTACAGTGTGCGATTAATTGTTGCATGAAAATTTTGTGAAGCGCTCGCTATGTAAGCAAAACTTGGAGATTACCTTGTGTTATTATTTATGTTGAGTTTAAGATAAAGAGAAGACTTTTCAAAAGAGAACATTGGGTCTATCCCTTTATTTCGGCTTTTATTAAGTTAACAGAGTTCGTTGCTGCACCTAGCCACGTCACTTCTATTGTTTCTAAATTGTCTAGTTTAGTAACGATAGACCAATCTAGACAATTTGAAAACAATAAAACTCACCTATTTAAGGGAACTCCGTCTATTAGTAGTTTGGAGATTTTCTTCAGAGTTACTTTTAACCTTTCTATGTGTCTCGATTCACGTGTGTCCAAATGTTTAATCCGCCATTGCGTTAAATCAAATCAAAATCATTTGCTTAAAATGTGGTAGATAAATAGATGGTACATAACATTATAAATAGACCAAATACACATTTCGCCAATTGGTATTGACATGCAAATAGGTACACGTTATTTAATACACATAATAAGGAATCTATTTTTTAGAAAAAAATGTACTTTTCTTATGAACACTAAGGCAGAAAGCCAGTTAACAGAAATTTCCTATGAAGTAAAAGATGGTTTACATCCATCCATAAGTGTAGCTACTTACTTCAACCTTATTTGTTACAATTCAAGCTGAAAACAACATACAAATTGGTAGAAAGAGCGAGTGAGCACCTGTTAGTATCATATAAGCCCTATGTGCATACGTTACGTTTCTTCGTAATCTTCTCTTTGTAACTAGCGTATTGCAAGAACAATATCGTTTTATAACACCGAGTACTTTCAAGAGAATGTTTAAAACACTTTATCCTTGAATACAATATTATGTCGAGGATTTCATTATAAACGTTGTTATAGGAATTTGTAAGGATTTTGCTTCGCTAGCTTTCCTTTTGTCCTCCGTTAGTATTGTTTAAGTTAATGTTGACACTTAGAAAATAAATATAGGAAACTGATATTGTTATAGTGACTCTATTTTTCTATTGTGCTGTAAGCTTCTTGCGTTGGTTTTTTTTCTATTTTTAGATTGATATTTAGGTCCTCGTCTTTTAATTTTTTTAAATATTACATAGAAAGTATTACTTATTACCCTATAAACGTTGCTTACAGTTATGTTTACTTATCAACAAGTTTTTAACATGGCACACACATTATCTATTGGAAATAGCTATATGCGTTATGCAAACACTTTATCTTACTTATTTTGATCAATTGATGTTCATAATATATGCGATCCAGAAAGAGTGTTTCACCTTCAAACTTCAAAGGTCAGGATGGAGGCGATAGGTAATGTCAAATGTCACCAAGACTATGGAGTCAGTTTACATAAGCTTCTCGTTTATACCGACAGCAAATACGTTTTAGGATTTCCTGAAATTTGGTACGAAAAAGTCTAATTCAGAGGAAGAATTTAAGAACCACTTTTGCCCTTTAAGCCATTCAATTTTTTTGGTTATTCAGTCAAAATTCTAGAAACGACAGAGTTGACCAGAGATCGATCATCTATCCGATGGACAAACCTTTATGGTTTTATGGTCTCGCAATGCCAAAATGTACCTAACAAGTGAAAAAAACATGGAAAAAAATATGATAGTACTTTATGCATATCTTCTAAACACGATCGTTGTAACAAAACTAAGAGAAAACCATCTTTATTTTAGGCAAAGGAATCACATAAAATACTCGCTTTCCCAAAATTGCAATTAGCCAATTCACAGAAATGTCCTTCAAAATACCGATTTCCAGGTACTAATTTTCCTTTCACGGCAAACAAAACAGAATAAAGATTTCACAATTTTGCACAAATCAAAAAGTCAGGGACTCTCAAAGGGAATGCTAATGAACGTTAGTTGCACAGCAATGGCGGGACATTCATAATAGACGTAGAAAGAGAAACGAAAGTTATCAGCAGTACTCGACGTATACGGTGCTAATTTGTACGACTAAATAGACCTGCCAGGCCCCAAGCGTATTAACCGGCTTAGTTACAAAGAGATGCATTTGATTGATAATGTTGTGTTGAATGGTGTAGCTATATATGGTGGGGTTATATTTGTAAACAGGGATACAAAAGGCTGGCTTTTTGGTTGTAAATAAGAATTTGCGTTTGAATTTGGCTTTGGTGAGGACATATACCATAGACGTAGAAAGAGAAAGGAAATTTATCACTAGTATACAACGTGTACGGTGCTAATTTGAACGGCTAAATGGGCCCGCTAGGCCCCAAAGGTATTAACCGGTTTAGTTACAAAGAGATGCATTTGATTAATAATGTTGTGTTGAAGATGTATCTGTATTTGGTGGGGTTATATTTGTAAACAAAGATGGAAAAGGCTGGCTTGTTGGTTATGAATAGGAATTTGTGTTTGAATTTGTCATTGATAAGGTTGTGTGTTTTGTGGAACGTAAATAAATATTAAAAAATATTCTACTATTTTTTACATTAAATAATATTTAGCTGAGACTAAGGAACTACGCACACTTATTCAGCTCTATTCAGCTTATGTCCGTAGAAAACAACGATTTTGTATGAAGACGCGTACGCGTCCGTTCAGCTTTTCGCGTCCGTTCAGCTTCCGTACAAAATCGTTGTTTTATATATAAGCTGAATGGAGCTGAATAAATGTGCGTAGTCCCTTAGTCCAAAAATCCATTATACAATCAAAAAGTCGCTTTTCTTTTACAAACAAGTTTTCCACCAAGGTTTTACCTTGGTAGAAAAATGTGGTTCATATTTTTACATTTTCAAGTACATTTTTATGTTTTGTTTTGATGCAGGTTGTAATAAAAAGCAACGCTCATTGCATTTTATGGGTGTTACAAAATACTATGGATAATGTTTTTTCTAAAGTTACATACTTTGATAAAATCATAATATCTCGGTCGTGAGTTCTAAAAGTATTTGTGTATAATATATCGATGATTTGATAATAAAACCAGCATTATTTTATTAATAGATAAATTAAGCATATTTAAAGCAACTAGCTTCAACTTAATAAGAGCCGGGCTCTTTGATAATTCTTAAGTACCTGTAAATGAACCAAATAAATAAAATATATGGGATTCCCTGCCGGCGCCTGTGTTCCCTAATGCATATAACCCGGATGTATTCAAGAGACGAGTGCATAGGCATCTTTTGGGTGAGCTCGCTCCATCGTAGGCCCCGTCTATGCCCTAGGGCTAGTCTGGGACCAAGAACAAGCCCATATGTAATAAAAAAAAAAATAAAAAAAATAAGTGCTCTGATTTTTTTAATTTGGCAAAATTAAATTGGTGCTCGCAGGGTTTAAAACAACTGGCAAAATAACCTACTATCTCTTTTCGTTTATAAACCATTTCAATTTACCAATATCACTAGCATGATCAAAGTTTGGAAACTTTCTAATCTAATTTCCATAAAATTATGAAGTTAACTCAACCTTGAAGTTGATATTTCAATACAGATTTTGTTGATGGCCACAAGATAACAATGTTTAGAAAGTCTGAGTAACTTACCAGATGCTGATGAACGATTTTCTGTGAATTTTGAGAGTAGATAGAAACAGATTACGTAGTATATTGAAAACTCAGCAGTTACTAGGTACTAAGTAACCAATGTAACTAATATCTTTTACTTCTTTAAAATTGACGGCTCTTTTGCGACAGTCGTAGAAAGATTGTATACTCCTTTGCTTGTCGTAAGCTTGATTCGAGAAAGCAATACATATTTCTTTGACCTGTTTATAGCTTTATTAAAATAGGAAAAACTTTTACGATAAAGGGAAAAATCCTAGATTAAGACAACACTATTGATATAGATGTCGACAGTTGAGAACTGAAAAACAAAAGCTGTGTTCAATGGTTTTAAAGTTTTTGATGAAAGAAACTTTATAATAATTTTGATAACAAAGTGTGGCTTTGATATTTAAGATTTGAAATTCAATTGTAATGATTACATGTATATCAATAGTATAGTGTATACCAATACCAAGGTCAAAATGAACAGAAATCAAGAAAGACACAATTTTGGAGATCGAAGGTGGAAAAGGCCGCTTAAGTAAACACACATATTTATAGAACTGTTACCTCGCAAAAACCAAAAAGAAGTGATAAATAAAATGTTTGATATTTATAGGAACATAGTGGAAAGTTCCATGTTCTCGAAAATAGCCCAGACGACTGTTGTGTCTACTAGGTTAACTTGCCGATGGTTATCGTCAGAATTTTGCATAAATGCTAAAGTCACGTCAAATTGCAATTGTGTGATGTAGGGATCAAACTGTGATTGCGTGATGTAGGGTTCATCATTTTGTAATTCACATCGCACCTCCGATAAAATAGGGTTACAACTCGAAAAAGTCGAATTTTGAGTTTTTGATACAGGAATACGTAAAATTTGATTTTCTATCTTCTCCAAAATCGTTACATCTGTAACTCTAAAACTCACCGCTAGATGGAGTTGTAACGCTACATGACTAAAGCATTTTTATTCCCGAATGATCTCAATTAGTGTTACATTTCATTTTATGAAAGGTGGACGTGCGTTTGTTGAGACAAGTAGTGTTACAATTTGAAATATAACAGTGTTTCAGACAGGTAAAATCTGGTTGCTTACATAAATTTGTCTAATGAACAGTTACAAGTCGAATTATTACAGTTTATTTTTAAAGGATTGAATAAAACGAGTTCAATAATTCTATAATAAAGTGATATATTTTTTATTGTATCAGTATTTTAGATAGGATTTATTATAATAAGTGTTACTCTTCATGTTGTAACGGTATTTGATTGTACGCGTTGTCCGAATATTTCGACTTGTAATCATGTTTTATAACATAGTTTAGGTATTTTCGGATTATTTGCTTGGAACATGAATTATGATTCTAGGGTCAAAATGAAACGTAATGACGCAATTCTGCGTTTAGCCCTAAGGGATAAAAATAATCTACCTTCCGATGATCATCAAAAGATTGGGGGAAGAAACCAGCAAGGTAAGATGCCTACTTTTCTTACGTTACCTACCGGTTGTACCAGGTTATTTTTTCATTTTATAACTAAGTTATTTTGTATGTTTTATTTGACTACGGCAAAGCCAAAGAAGGGTTATGATTTTGACAGGCTATGTATGTTTGTTTGTCTGTTCGTTAACAACACATAAACTACTTATCAGAGCCTGCAGCTGGACAAATGAGGTACTTATATCGCTAGAAGCGTCCTTATTGTCCGCTAGTTATAGACTATATGAAACTTTCTAGCATTTTTCTGTTGTAGACGGGTTTTAATTTTTAACTTTTTTTACCCGACTGCCGAAATGAGGATTATTTATTTAAACTTGACGACCAAGCGACAGCCGGTTGTTGGGCTGCTATTGTTTTTCTATTGTCCCGAATCACGTGTGCAACTTTATTTTATATTTTTTGTTTTTTTTTAGAATCAGGAGAAAAATCGGATTTTAGTTTTATTGATAAATCGGGAACCGACAAAAACGTCGATAAACCCCAGGGTATCATCGCCAGAGCCAATCAGCAATTCATAGCAGATCCGGAAGCTGAATGTGACAAAGGTTTTATTTATTTAATTGTATTATATAAAAGTTGGTTCGAAATTGAGTCATTATTATTGTTGATTTAATTTTGCATTTACAGATATAAGAATAAGTAACTCTGCCACTTATAATACTGAAGCAATACCAACCACTAGTTCAATCGAAGTACGAGAACAGAGCCCCCAGCAACTTCGTAACACTATAATTGATGACTCGACTGATTCATCTTCAGATACAGAAAGTACATCTTCCTCGGACTCTTCCAATTCAACTTTTAATGAGGACAGTGATGATTCGGTAAGAGACCCTGATTTTGAAATTGAGCAACGTCGTTCCATTGAAATGTCTGATGACTCCGAAAGTGAAGACAATGTACGTAACCAAGTTAACTTTGAAGCTATATCTTCAGGGCCAACTGTTGACGTACTTCCATCATTGAACTCAAACCTAAATGACATACCAATACCGGACACGAAAGAAAGAAGCAGAAAACGCTTAGCTAAACCAACCGAATGGTTACAAAATAAATGTAAAATCCTTAGAAATGCCGGATCTGCTTACGTAACACTAAAAACAAAGGTGCATAAAGAAGCTAGAAAAATTAAGCCACCGTGTAGCGAACGCTGTCGGTTAAAGTGCAGGGATAAATTTTCAGAAGAAGATAGAGAAGCTGTATTCAAAGAATTTTGGGACCTAAAAGATATTAACCGCCAAAGAGATTTTATTAGCAGGCATATGGCGCCAATAAAACGAAAATATAGATATACGACTACTCAAAAAGGAAGACAATTAAATAATGCATTTTATTTGACCAAAATGGGATGTCAGATCCAAATCTGCAAGACATTCTTCATGAATACAATAGACATCAATAACAGAGTAATACAGACTGTAGTCAAGAAGAGGACATCTGCTGGTTCCGTTGAAGAGGACAAGAGAGGCAAACATCTCAGTCACCACAAACTGCCTGATTGTGTTAAGGAATCCATTCGCAAACACATAAATTCAATTCCTCGCATCGAGAGCCATTATTTGAGACAGCAAACTGAAAGAGAGTTCATCGAGGGTGGAAAAACGATAGCTGATCTTCATCGTGAGTATGTAGAAGAGTGCAAGCGTAATAGTGAACCTCACAGCAATTACGTCATGTATGCTAAAATATTTAACACGGAGTTCAATTTAGGTTTTTTTGTGCCAAAAAAGGATCGCTGCGAACTGTGCGTTGCTTATGAAAATGCAGAGGACAAATCACTTCTTCAACCGAAGTATAATCAACACCATAAAGAAAAGCAATTGTCACGACAAGAAAAACAGCGCGACAAAGACCATGCTTCTGAAACAAATGTAATAGCGGCTTATGATCTGCAAGCTGTTCTGCCAGTTCCAAAAGGAGACGTATCAGTTTTTTATTACAAAAGTAAATTGAACTGCTTTAACTTTACGGTGTCCGAACTTGCAACAAAAAAAACTGAATCTTACTTCTGGCACGAGGGCACAGGTAATCGTGGACCAGATGAAATTGGAAGTTGTATCCTTCAGTTCATAGAAAAAAAATTGTCTCAAATCAGTGATGGTTCTGCTATTGATATAACTTTTTATTCGGACAACTGCGGAGGACAAAATAAAAACAAGTTTATAATGGCTCTATACGCCTATTGCGTACTGAAATACAAAAAACTCAAATCTATTACACACAAATTTTTAGTGACGGGACATACCCAAAATGAAGGCGACTCGGTTCATTCGGTAATTGAGAAATGCATCAAAAGAAGTTTAAAATCTGGTCCAATTTACGTGCCTTCACAATATGCACAGATAATAAGAACAGCCAAAAAAACTGGACCCCCATACTCGGTAAATGAGCTTTCTTATAATAATTTTATATCTTTGAAGAAGTTACATGCAGAACTACGTTTCGGTACGGGAAACATGAAATTGAAAGACGTCAGAGTCGTTAAATTCATTAAGGAAACACCTTGTGTTCTTTATTACAAGAACTCCTATGAAGATGAAGGATTTTTGGAATCTAAAATTTGGCGAACCCAACCTGAGGTTCTGCCTGGACTTAAGCCTGCTTACGTTAGACAGCTCTCAATAAGCGAAAGAAAGAAAGCTGATTTAATGAGTTTAATTAATAGTAATCATGTACCACAGTTCTATGCGCCTTTTTACAACCAATTGTAACTGAATATTGAATTACCCAGTACTTTTACCTATTTTTTTTAACTATAAACCCTAATTAAGAGACGACTGAAACATAGACTTTTGCTGTGATTTTGATTTTTATAGTGATGATAGTTCCTACGTAGTAAGATTATTTCATGATTAAACAAATATTACTTAAGCATAGCTTAATTAAAGACTACCTAAACTTGTATTGTAAAGTGATTCGTTAAAATTGTAATGACTAGAATTGTTTATATTTTTATTTAATTATAATTTTGAATGTTTGTTGTTAAAGTTGATTTTGATTAAGTCTTCAGCATTAAGAATACTTAATTCAGTTAAAAAAAGTTTGAAACACTACCAGATTTTTATTTTAATAAGAAAGATACATTATTTTGTAACAATATTATTTCATTTTTGTTAGAAAAAGTCCGAATAGTTATCTAAAATACTGTTACAATTGGGAATTTTCAGGTTGTTTTTCAGGAAAATTGAAAAATAGCGTATGCCATTAAAACATATTTTTTATAAGATTCTCAAGTATGTAAAATTTTTATCACATAATAATACTATTGTAAGAATAAAGACTGATTAACAAATCCGTGAGTTTATTTTCGCTTTTCTACAAATCTATATTTTTCGAGTTGTAACCCTATTTTATCGGAGGTGCGACATGTCCTCATAAATACTTATAAAAGTGACACATCTTGCTCATTTATCCTATACCAATATTTTACATTACTCATGAAACCTCTAATATACTGACAGCCCATCTCCACAAACTCAAATACAGCAAACGAAAGCCAAAAACTTATTTATTGTTAATCCGAGCATATAATGCTTAATCTTTCCGTAAAGTGGAGCGTGAAGAGGCCAAGATAAAACAAACGGTACTGTTTAGTAAGCGTAAAAAAATACAAAACCCTTACTACGAGTTTATCGTTTCTCACGCGAAGTAATGAAGATATTTATTAAACGTAATTAGTTATCTATGTGTATAAACCTATATATGTATATACATATATATAAGTTATATATAATATATATAACTATATATATATATATATATATATATATATATATATATATATTATACAATTTGCTTTTTGCCGTTTGAACTACAACTGAACAACTTACATCGTGCAATCAGAGTTTCTAAAATCCCGAAAAGAACCGTATACGCTCACACAAGACACAACACCTGCCCGGTCAAATTCCTAGTCCCTCATCCTCCTTTTCAACTAGCATATTGTTGATTATACCTCTAAGAAAATTAAAAATGATGCAAATATGTTTTATGACGACGATGACGATAACAGATGCTCTTTTATATAGAGTCAACGAACTATATTCTAAAAAAAATAAGCTCTAAGAACATAGTAAAAAAAAACCGACAGCTTACATAAAACCTATAAGTATGAGGTAAAAGTAATAAGACCTATCACAATTTGGCAATTTTCTTTAAGCAAAACAGATAGTCAATAACTTAGTTTGTCTGTTTTTCTATACGAATCTTTAATTAAAAATACGCAAATCTCACAGTAATTGTGAACGGTTAATTTCATATTTTATGGTAAATTTTGGCACTGGCACGGCGGTTTGGTGGTCATGTAAGCGACAAATGTTTTACGAAACCAGCAAATATAACAATGAACAATTTATTACAGTATTAGAATTAAATTCTAGTTCAAATACATAGTACACTTAATTTATATTTCAAATGAATAAATACTAAAACTCTCAACGATTGTTACGTAAATTACCAATTTGAAAACACACAATACAAAGTAGAAGTTCGGTAGAAGTTCTTAAACAAAATTACTAAAAGTTGGTTACTAAAAGCAAAGTCTTTTGACTTATTTGAAAGAACTCATGAAGCCCAAATCGTTATTAAAGTTGATTTATTCAAGAGACTCGATACTTCTGTTTTATGACTTATTTAAATTTTATGCTCTGTTAGATTATCGCTTTTCTAAAGTACTTATTGGATATCTAGACTTATAAATGTAACTAGATTTCCCCCGCTGTTTTACTTGTATGAATTTAGGATTTTCTTTACTGATCTGCTGTCGTAGATCAAAGCGTAATGTTATCTAGCCTTTACTAAAGTTGTAGAGGTCTAAAAAGTGGGAGTTCAATGTCACCTTGAAAGCCTAACATTGATTTCGAATAATTTTTAATAAAACCAGTATATAGAAGTAGTCCTAGATATCAGAGTTGAAACAAACAAACCCTGACTCTATTATATTAGTTTAAATATTTATAAACTTAAGTATTACCTTGTTTGTATATGTCGTGATAATCCAGTAGTGAAAGCACGGACAAGCAGCAATAAAACAGATTTTATTTAGTTTATTATGCTTTTTATATTTATATTAAACTTCATTGACATACGTGAAGAAAATAAGCACGTGGAAATCTGAACTTATAACAAGTCTATACTGGCCACCCGCTTTGAGAAAGCGAAGTGACCTATGCTGAGTAGTCTGTAGAGGTCTTTGACCCGTAAAGGGACAATAATAGAATAGTATTATTACTACTGCTAAAGGGATTCAAAGGGTGACTCCTAAACTAATACTAGACAAGACTTTAATTTGAATTACAATAATGGCCAAAGCTTTTAATTCTATTTCGTTTACTGAATTTCTATTAGGTGTATTAGAATTTAGTTTTAGTTTTTGTTCAAAAAGAGACAATTTTTGAAAATGAAACTAATTTTTCTTTTCATTGTGCTTTTAAAAGAAAAAAGAATATAATTATAATCATTTCGTTTCACCTTCATCCGTCTGACTGATTGTCTGTCAAGTACAAGTTGAAATTAATATTAAATAAATACCATAAGTATATAATTTCTAGGAGTTGTAAAAGAATAAATCAATCAAATGATATAGCCATTTGATTATCCTAAGTGAATAACGTATCATAAAATCTGGCTACAAGCAATATCTTATACTAATTAAACATAAAAAAAGAAAGCTACAAATTACACCAACCAATAATGTATATGTTTGAAAAGACCGACCAAGTGGGAGGCAAATTTTCGTAACCATCCATACACTGAGGAATTTTTTTTAAAACCCATTTCAGCAAAAACGTACAGAGCAAAATAGTATCCACACAACGAAAATAAATTATAACATTTCTGAAAACCTACTTCAACTTACACCTCAAAAGCTTACCACTTCAAAAACTCAAGCCCGTGAAAATATTCTTTTCCTAATTTGAACAGAGACATGCTTTAATTGGAACCTTCAATGTATAAAATAGGCGTCTTGTCACTCTCGAGAGCATTTCAAAACATCCTGACGTGGAATTTTGAAGTCCAACGAGCCGGTTTGTTAGTGACGTCAGCGTCAAAGTACTTGGTAACGTCAAAGTACTTGGGCCAACAACCCCTGCTCACAGCGGAGTGGAAGTCGATAAGTTAACTCTTATATAAATTGACTTCGGGTTAGGTTTTGCACGCGTTGTGTGTAAAAGTCTTTCTGGTATGTTGGTACTGAATAATCAGCATATTATAATCGTGCCACTGCAAAGCTAAGCCCACTTGTTGTACAAAGAAGGCATGAACATTGATTACCACTCTTGGTTAAAATGTATTGGGGATTTCGGGAGTATAATATCAATTAAGGTTTTGTGTGTCAGTGATGTAATGTGTGAATTACTCAGAAAATGAGTTAGTGGTGCCGAGTTTTTAAACCATAACTTTATGTAGTATGATAATTTTGAGATGGACCTCAACCAATGGACCATCCCAAGCGATTACCAATTTACAGAACGTATAATAATTTACAAATGCCAAGGCAACTATGTCAGTCTATTAGGCTTTCACAGGTAATCCTTGAACCGAATTGGATGGGAACGATTTCCTAGAATCCACTATAACTGAAGTTGTAGCCGTGTAACTAGTTGAATCGTCATTTAGGCGAAAACCAACAGGAGCGATTATCAGAATCTCAAACAACCTAGAGAAGTGATTCATCTGTCTACAATCCCGCAACAAAATAAATCAGAAAAGAACAGCAGAGAAGTAGGAAAGAATATAACTTTCCTTTCAAGAGCCAAAACGGCCAACCACGTAACAACTAACATACCAAACTACATTACAACAGGAGCAAAACAAAAAGAAAACTACAAAAACTCTTCGAAGCAACAGCGAAACTTTAAAACTAAGCCAAAATTCAATTTCCTATAAGACGATTGAATTTAGTTCACTTAAAATTGTAGTACGTGACGCCATTATAATTTTTCTTGAGTTCGATACATTCGGTGTCCAAGAAAGTGTTTGGAAGAGAAAAGAATCACGGAAAGAAAGAAAGAAACTGGATAGCAGCCAGGTGAAGTGGGGATCTTAAGGGATTTCTGCATGATAGTTAAAAATGAAAGGAAATATTGCACATGATTTAAAATATTATAAAGGTATATGCTGTAGTGCAGTATTTGGGATTTTATTTTGATGATATTTGTTTGTGCAAAAGAAATCAATATTGGTATATGTGCCATAAGTACATCAATATACTTGTTTTTTCTCTCAAAAATGACATAGAACTTCTTGATCTGCATTTTCCAGCTAACCCTGTTCCAAATTTCATCAAAATCGTAGTTGAAGAGTAGTCCTACTTCTGCTGGAGAAATAGTTGTTCTGATTTGGGTATAAATGCTAGTGTTATCAGAAACACCTCTGGCTTTACAGATATCTATTATATGCGACAATTTCTTTTTCATACCAAACTAGCTTCCGCTCGCGGCTTCGCACGCATAAATTATGATATTTCTATTTCTTTTTCACCTCTTTAGGGTTGTAATTTTCAAAAATACTTAATGGCTACCCACTTTTAACGAAGAGCGCACTCTGCAAGTTTCATGTCTCTGGAGCCAGCGAGCGGTTTGGGCTGTGCGTTGATATATCAACAGTCAGTCAATCGAGCAGTTAGTCAGTTTACCATTTAATTAACATAAATGGGTTGTAAGCTCATTTCCAATCTAATGATATTATGAAAAATAAATTAAAAAGATAGACCGACAGATAAACTTTCCTATTTATAATATTAGTATTAATGGATTTCAGTTCAGTAACCAGAACATAAAGCTTAGAATTTATGTATGTACATATCCAAACATCAAAGTACTCATATTTTGTTATAAACGAGCTTAGTGATCCTCTTTCCTAAATAATAAATGTAACATTAGGGCCTGGTACCGACATTTTCCCTCAGAAGTAGTAAAAGTCGGAACAAAAATTTTCCATCGCCTAGTTTGGCGGGGAAATAATAATTTTTGGATACCTTTACCCTTGTTGACGGCTGTTATATGCTATGTTTCAAGTTTGCAACCAATCCATACTAATATTATAAATGTGAAAGTAACTTTGTCTGTCTGTCTATCTCTTAAACCACTGAACCGATATAAATGAAATATATAAAAAAAGGACCCGAGAAAGGATATAGGATAGTTTTTATCCCGAAAATCCGGGGAACAGGAACTATTATTTCTCTCTTCTCGCGGGAAAAAGCTAGTGATTATTATAAGTTAAAAAGTGTAGATAGGTTATAGGCATTTAGCACGTGGCACTTTATACTAATTATATTCTTCTCTTTTTCACCTTCAATACTTGATCATGTCATCCTACTTTGACGTCTAATTGTATGTGTGTGTTAGGCCCGTATTAATAGACGGCACTCAAGTCTGAGACGCTCTCAAGTTTATTGCTGTCCTTATTTTTTCCCTTTAGAATGACAAGGACAGCAAGAGACTTGAGAGCGTCTCGGAGTTGAGTGACGTCTATTAATACGGGCCTTAGTGTGCCGTTTTTGAAGATAGAATGTCGCATAAGTAACCTGTCTATACACCTTTTTATTGGTTGCAACCCGTTGCAACCATCGCGTTAAAACACACCCACACTACGACCCGGCCCGTTGGCCGTTATGAAAATCGGCCCATTGTCCGTTGTCATCCACAAGAGGCCTTAAGTAAGTTCCAATGAGAACGAAGCCTAGTATTTTTACTGCTTCCGATGTTGAGTGTTGAGTGTCAATTCGTAAGAGGGCCAGGTTAATTTGCTTCCGAGGACCCTCTTTAAAAGTGTAGACTTAAAATAAGAATTTGAATGAAAAATATGCGGAAAAAGACTTTTGGGTTTTTTCCTACAGACATTAAATATGCCAGATAATTTTGAACCGAATTTTCCATTCACCTATAATGAGTTGGCAGATCTTTTTTTGCAAATTTATCAGATTATAATATATACCTTCTTAGTTCTAAGTATTAAAAAGATAATGATAATAATTTACTCTAATATAACAAAGATAAGAGATGTTTTGTTTTATTGTTTGTTTAATTTTATACACATACTAGCTTCTGGACGCGGCTTTGCCTGCGTAGATTGAAACTTTCATCCTCTATTTTATCCCTTCAGGGTTGGAATTTATCAAAATTCTTTCTTAGCGGATGCCTACGTCATAACATCTACCTGCATGCCAAATTTCAGCCAGATCCGTCCAGTGGTTTGGGCTGTGCGTTGATAGATCACTATGTCAGTTTGTCAGTCACCTTTAAGTTATATATATTTAGATACATGATAATGTTTACATACTATTTTCTTTGTGTGGCCTAGTTTTCAGCGTCGGCTAACTGTTTTAATATTTATTTTTACATTTCAGCTTTTTCTATATTCTTCCATAGCTGTAAAGTAACTGAAGTTACTTTATACAAAGTAAATAAACAAATTATAAATAAACCTACAAAAAGTATTTACATTATTACCTTTTGAAAGCATTTAAAGACAGAATATTTTTCGTAGCCATCTACTCATCTATTCACCAAATTATATTTTTCCCCGTACCTGTAACAAAAGAAAATTAGTTTTTATTAGTAAACGTTACTCAAATAAAGTAGAAAATGAAAGTTTAGAAAAAAGGGAAATTAAATTCTATAAATCACACGACAAGGCCGAAAATAAATTATAACTAAGCGTTATTCGGGGCCGCGACATACTATTTATCAAAAGTTTTTTTTTTCTTACATTCTGTTTTATAAAACTAAAATCGTTGGTTTTTTGGTTTATGAGTTATAATTTATTGTAAGAAAATGTATGATGTCAAAATGTGTGACGAATATTTAATTACCACTATTCATTAATTTTCAATACTTTCATACATTTTTCGCTTTATTATTTCTCTTTATACTGCACTACCGGCAAATAAAAAACCCAAAATAGAGATTGAAACATAGCTAATCTATAACCAGGTGGCACACAGGCGCAACATGCATCAAACGTTTACCTCGTCACAATAGGCGAGACAACGAAAAAAAAGTAATTAGTCCGTCATTGAGATTATTAAAAAATTTTGGACACGTATTTTTTCTTTTTTCTCGTAAACGAAAAATGACGACGATACAGTGCGTTGAAGTTGTGCGTGACGTCACGATCAGATACATATTTTTCATTACGGTGGCGTCAAAAGCCCCCACTATGCCCCCACTCCAGAACTTTGTTGCTCTTTATCTTTGTATTTTTTTATTATTTTGATGAGGCAAAAAATACGTGTCCCGTATTTTTGGCCGATCTACAAGACGGACTAAACAGAATGCCATTTTTTTTATGTTGTCGTCATCCCTATCGTATACGCCCGCAACAATTGTATCCTAAAGCCATGGTAAATATTTGTTAAGCAACAGTTGATCAACGTTGTTGTTGGTCGGCGAGAATGCTGCTGGAAACTTTATTTATATAATCACATCAACATTTTTTGACAAACTGATGTATTCGCTCGCCGGGCGTCAACCATGCCACATGGCGTGATCAACTTCGCAATACAAGTGTTGCCAATATGTTGACAGCAACTCGGTAACATGTTTATGCAACCATGTTTCTTAACGAATGTATTCCATGAATACGAAGTTTTAGTGTGCGCACTCGCACACAAATATACGGAGGCGATAAATGTGCCGCCCTGCAAAAGTGGCGCCACATTTACCAAGATGCAGATGTATGGCCAATGTGCGGCCTGTTTTAGTGCTATTAAGTAATTTTATTTATCTGAAGTCACAATTAAATAAGAAACAAAATAATGGAAGGATCTGGCTTTCGATTGTTTTGTTTCTTATTCCATTGTGACTCATTAGTTATCTAACTAGTATTTACCTACTGCTGTTAGCAAGTATCCATGAAATACATATTTAAGTCAATTGAGGATAGAAAATAACATAAAAGTCAAATTTAAAAAAAATACCACCCTTAAAACACCGTTTTTTTATTCCTACCAAAAACGTCAAAACAAAAAAGCCTTGTTCAAAAAATCCGTGACAAAAATCAGAACACGAAAGCCACTCGAGCAAGCGACGTGACAACAGCGCGTTTTGACTTGGATGACGCGAATCGAGAGGCCTCAAGCACTGGACCGCAAACGCTGACACATTCACTTTGAAGCCAAACGAGTTGGCTCTTAAAAGATCCGCAAGTTTGACGTCACTGTCCAAGTGCCCTCTAGCCTTCACAGAACGTGTCTCGTCAGTTTTTTGATACGCCCACTCAGACCAAAAGAGAGGTTATTGATCAAAGTGGATGTACGGAAAAAAATTGAGGCGATAATGGCAGAGGACGGATACTAAAGGAATGAAAATTGATGTCAGATTTAAGGGTCTCTGGGCGAAACACGTCGGCAAAGATTTATATTGAGATTTCTAATTTTAGAAAATGTGTTGATTAATTTTTGCTATGACACTAAGAAGTGGCGTTGCAAATAAATGGACTTAGCGTTTCAATTTCCTCCTATTATTAATTTAACAGCTAGTCGATTCGATCAGCAAGTTCCATAAAGACTCGAACCATAATTTTGAATTTAATCCATTGAAAATAAATTCTCAGAAGGCATAACAATGATTGACATTAATATTCCGGTAGTTCTCCAAGTTAAATTTCCAGTTTCATTATGTACTAAGTGAAAAGTTTCATTGTTTCCATAATGCTGTTCAGCAGATTAGAATTGGAAATTGGGGACGAAACGGAGTAATTTGTTTCGTTCTATTACCGAGTTATATCTGTAACAATTCCTCTGTCATTTTAGCAACAGTCTCCTTGAGAAGTTACCTTCCTGTCTAATTTAAATTTGTTCAAGAAAAATGTTAATGGAATTTTGAATTATGTTTAATTAATTGGGACAAAAGGTTAGCGGTCGTATTTCTCTAAAAACGTTTTGTTTTAATGGAACGGAATAATTTTATGATTAGTAGATTTATCATTACTTTGTTTAGTTTAAATAAATGTCTGCAGCAGTGTGGGCTTTGTCGGTTGTATGCATGAATTAATGCACAAGCATTGTTTGGCAAAACTCTGAACAAGCTGACTCGTAATAATTATATTGTTCTAGGTTTTATTACATTAGCGTAATGTTTATGTACGGTGGGGAACAATCTATGGCTTATATAGATTTTAATGTGAAGATTTGTAGCATTTAGTACTTTGAATTATCATCTCTTTAGCCTTTTACCAACTATGTTAGTGTTGGTTCTACTATGTTTCAATCCAAACAGTACCGCGTATACCAGCCAGAGATTCAATTTGTAGTCTCTATCATGAGCCTATTTTTATGATGTTTTGTAATTAAACTTTGTCTTAGTAGGTAACTAATTCTGAGATTGATTTAAGTTTTTGGCGCCAGAAAGCTTTTTGGTTGGTGGAAATTTTTTGAACGCTTCCATTATTAGAGATAAAGATAAAGATAAAGATATTTTATTTTGCAAATATGGGTACAAATAAGGTGGTACATAATATAATATAATAAAAATCTGCCATATTTTGCCAATTACAGGGCATGCAAAAGTAGTACAAGCGTTTACCAATAAGTATTTACCATTTAATAATATAATTCTAGCTTATCATTCATTAAATAAATAAATAAAAAAAAAAAAAGTTAATTCAAATTCATCAGTCAATAATACAGTACTGTCACAATTTCTTATAACTAAATACAATATATAAAATAGTCAAACAATTTCTTTCTCTAATAATAAATCTGCAACACTATAATAAGCTTTGTCTACTAAAAAGTTACGCAGTCTTTTTTTGAATAATGCCAAATTATATTCTTTCCAACAACTTGGTATTTTATTATATATCACCGGTGCCATGCAGCAGACACTTTTGCGCATCAGAGTTGTTCTACAACTAGGGATACATAGACTACTGTTGTCACGCCTATTCCGTGGAAACATGTCAGCCATTCGTGCAAAGCGATCCGGGTTTAATTTTACGAAAACTGCCATTTCTAAAATGTATAAACAAGGTAGGGTTAATAATTTATATTGTTTAAAATATGGCACGCAGCTATCAGTACTCTTCAATTTAAAAATAGACCGAATGCATCTTTTTTGTGCCTTTAATGCCGTTTCCTTTTCGGTTGAGTTGCCCCAAAAGATAACTCCGTATCGCAGATGGCATTCGACCATACCATAGTACGCAGTTAGGCATGCGTCTAGATTTACAATAGCCGATAAGGTATAGAGAGCATACGCAGATGTACTTAGCTTCTTGCAAAGTAACTCAATGTGCTGTTTCCAGCTAAGTTTTTTATCTATTTCTAGCCCTAGAAATTTAGTACTAACTACCTCGTTAATTTTATTATTGTCATATTGCACATCAAGATTTTCCATAACTGTTAAGCGTTGGTTGAATTGGATTATTTTTGTTTTACCTAAATTTATTCTTAAATTATTTTCCTCTAACCATTTTATAATCAATTTTAACGAATTATTAATGTCAATTTGAAATGTATCAACGCTTTTCGAGGGTATTGTCACGGTACTGTCATCTGCAAATAATGTCAATGGTTGTTCAATCACTTCCGGTAAGTCATTAATATATATTATAAATAGCAATGGACCCAGTACACTACCCTGCGGTACCCCATAACTAACTTTTCGCTCTTCTGATCTAAATATCTCGTCATGTTTATTGGTTAAATTTATCCTGTTAATTTCAGTTACTTGTCGTCTGTTTTGTAAATAAGATTGAAATAGTTCTAAAACATTACCCCTTATACCATAAGCTTCTAGTTTTGTCAGTAACGTAGGATGGTGGACATAATCAAATGCCTGCGTCATGTCGCAAAAAATGGCGCAGACTGGGTTTCGCTTATCTACATTATTTATGACATTATATATAAAGTCATAAATCGCCATATTTATAGTTTTTCTTGGTCTGAAACCTTTTTGTTGCTCACACAGAATATTATATTTGTCAAGGTATTTAAAAAGCTCTATATGAATATATTTTTCAAATATTTTTGAAATGATAGAAATCAGTGAGACTGGCCTATAATTTTCTACTAGCTCTCTATTTTCCTTTTTAAATAATGGTTTAACAATGGCAATTTTCAAAGCATCTGGGTATACACCAGCACCTATACTGAGATTAAGTAAATAACTTAAGTGGGCACATAATTTCTTTGCCACCGATTTTATCACATTTGTGGCGATGCCATCGTAACCTACGCTATTTGTGTTTTTCAGTGACATAATTATTTTAAATATATCATCTGGTACACTTGGTGCCATGAACATCGACTTACATCTTGCATGTATCTTACGTGTATGGTAAGGCTGGCTCCCGTCTTTAATTATGGGCTGTATTTTGTCAACAAAGTAGTCGTTAAAAATATCAGAAATGACTTTAGGATCAACTATATTATTATTATTAACTTTAATTTGATCAATTTGCTGGTTGGGAGTATTGAATTTCTTTCTTTTTATTATTTGCCACGTCGTTTTTGCCTTGTTTGCGGTTTTTTCTATTCTGAAGCTATTTTGTGCCTTTTGTGTCAGGTTTATAATTTTTTTATAAGTCTTCGAATAGTTGACTAACTTTATTTTATTGTCTTGGCTAGGATTAAATCTCCATTGCCATAAAAGGTTTCTTTTCTTTCTGCAACAAAGTTTAACACCTTTTGACACCCATTTTGGTTTATTAATTATATTTATTTTTACTCGAATAAACGGAAAACACAAGTCATAAAACAACTTTAAAGTGTCAATAAATGAATTGTAGGCTATATTAGGATCGTGCGTATCGTATATATCTGAGAAAGATATATTTTGCATACAGTGATTAAACTTAGCTATATTTTCTTTTTTGTAATCTCTTCTTGTCATATACCAATAGCTTATGGCACACGCTTTTCTAACGGGACATTGAAGTAGCTGTGCCGTGTGATCCGATAATGCAAACTCTATTACTTTACTTTTACATGGTTTACTGAAATTGTGCGCAAAATTGTCTATGCATGTCTGGCTGGCCATGCGAGTCGGCTGTTTAAATACTAGTTTTAAATTATAACTTAATAGTAGACACTCAAACGCAGCAGAAACTCTATTATACTTTAGTAGATCTATGTTAAAGTCTCCTGCTATCACAATGTTTTTTACAAGTAGTCTTTGATATCATTTGTAAAAGTCTCTCAAGCTTATTCAAACAATCATTATAATTATTTACATTTGGTACCCTATATATACAGACGATTATTATCTTATAGCTTATAAGCTCAATGGCGCAACATTCAAAAATATTTGAAGTTGATAGTTTAATAATTTTATTCAGTTCTTTCCATTTGTGGCCGTTTTTAACAAGAATACACGCTCCTCCTCTTTTTTTCTCTTTTCTGCAATAGGACGACGCTAAACTATAATTTGGAACATACAACTGGCTTTCATAGCCGTCCATGATAAAATGTTCGGTGATACATATTATATCAACATCTATTTGTTTATCTGCTAGTTGATCAAGACATACAGATAAATCATCCGACTTTCTTAACAGGCCTGCTATATTTTGATGTAAGATATTGATATACTTATTTGAGAAAAAACAAGTTATTGACATTTGGCTCTGAGTTTTCAATGGTGTCAGATATTATAGGGAATAATTCCAAGTCAAATTTGATATTATTAAATATGAATTGTATTCCAGCTTTATTAATTATACCTGTCTTATGTGAAAACATGTCAAATTCAAATGTTAGGTCATAATTAGTGTCGTAAAAGTATGCGCAGTCATGATATTGGAGATTCATATAAAGTAGTTCATTAAACGTCTCAACTTTATAGTTATATATAGGCGCTCCTCGTACATACGTAGGAGTGCACACTATAATATTTGTATGGGTTACTTGCGCCAAGCTTTCGTTAATAACTCTTATTAAATCAATAAAATTATTGGTATATTGAATGTCAGTGTCGCCAATAAAAATTATACTATAGTCATCCATACTGAAGTCGCTTAATTTCAATTTTAAATTAGCTAATAGTTGTGTTAATTTAGAGTTTGGAAACGAATAACTACAAAATTTAAATTCTTTAGCAAAATTGTCTTCAATAGCTTGCAGTGTACCTCTTTGAGTGCTATTACTTAACACACAAAGTTTCCTATGTTTAGTTTCATTGGGTGCGCTCGTTCGTGAAGTTTTCTTATTCGGCGTTGAATTTTTCATTGGATGTGTCAATTTTGTGTCAGTGGGCAATATAGCTACTTTTGGTGTCAGATTTTGTGTAACCAATGCGTTATTGTTATTCGTTGCTTGTGCCTCATCCAATTTATTCTTCCTCTGCGAACACGCATCTCCAGTTAGGGAGTTTTGATCTTTCTGGATTTCCTCTCCAGATTTGTCCACCAATGGTGTGAATGATATTCCCTCAATAGGTATTTGAGCGTAGATGGAGCGTTTTTCGGGGGTCATATTCTGAACGCATACGTTTTCTCTATTGCTGTCATGCAACTTATTTCTTTTATTTTTTCGACTCGAGGTTTTAGGGGAATTATCTATGAAGTCTACTTTATTGTGGACATTTATATTTTTCTGGCATTTTAACAATTCGCCTTTTAATTTTCTGTTTTCTTCCCGTAACTCGTCAATTTCGTTATTAGCAGATTGTAGTTCACTCGTTAGTTGATTGATTTGTGCTTTCAGCACTTCACAACATGAGTGGCTTACGTCGAGGGATGTGCTTGGAATACTTGTCATGGTAGTGTCAAGAATGTGAGAGTTCGATAAATCAGTCAATGATTTCGATTGATGTAGATTGACAGTAGTCTTCTTTCTCTGCGTTATATTATTGTAAGAATCCATCCCAAAGTGATGAATTTATTATTTTATAAAACTAAATTTATTTCTAAATTTATTTACAAAATTCCCAATTTGGTAGACAAAATTCCAGGCTTGCAACACTATGAAGCCTTCAATGCCCAAAATGGTATTCTTTGTTGACCTGGAATGTTTTTGGCAAGTTCCGCTACTCACCGCTAGATGGCGGTAAATACAGCACGATGTTAATTTTGTGACATTATATCAAGTTTTGAACTGGAACGCGCTCATCATTTGACCAATGGCGGCAATGTTGTTATTTAATTTAAAATTCAACGTACACGAAAAGTGCTTTATTGAGAACTTGGCGCTTTTAACACTTATTTAGTGCGTTATTAATTGTTACAAACTTAGTTGAGATGAAAATGGATCACTTATTGTCTTTTTAAAATCACTTTAGTTACTTATTGTTGCTTTTGTAAACAATATAATTATGAAGACAACAAATTCTTGTATTTGTAATGCGTCTCATGTTAAGGTTGCGGGTTTATAACCGACCAATTACCAATGTAAAGTCGCGGATTCGTTTTGCGATTCACGTACCTTATAACATAAAATCAGTATATTATCTTTAAGTTGGTACTTCCTAGTTTAGACTGAGGCATGAACCTCGAAAGTTAGGACACGTGCTTGTGAGGTTGATCATAGAAAACCCTGTTACCTCTTTTTACGCTGAGATTACACGTGTCTGATGAAATTGGTAGAACGTATTAATCCTCCGAACACACGTGGTTTGAGACACAATAGAAAGACAATAGCAGCCAGACAGCCGGATGTCGGTTGGTGGTTAAAATGTTAAATCTGTGGGTTCAATATGAATAATTAAGTACTTCATTTTTTTTTGTCATTTTACATTTGTTATATGGTCAATTATAAATTAGTATTGACGGGGATTATTGCTAGATCTTTTCAATGACTTAGTTAGGTGCAATAATTAAGTATCTAACCCCAACCTTATGACTCTCCAGTGCCTCTTCTTTCAGGACTACAATTTTTTTTTATTACATATGGGCTTGCTCTTGGTCCCAGACTAGCCCGAGGGCATAGACGGGGCCTACGATGGAGAGAGCTCACCCAACGACAACACACACACACACGTGACACGTGATTTGAGTGACAATATTATCAATAGAATCACGTGTGTTCAAAGGTTTGTAATGACATTATCTATTTCAATTAACAAGACCTTGTTCCATTAAATTTAATGACCACAAAATTCCGAGGAAAGACTCTAAGATCAAAAACACGTCACATTCAAATCACAATAACTTACACCACGTCTTCCCACAGATTTATATCCTTCAAAGAAAATGTTATTTCAGTTT
Organism: Athetis lepigone; assembly: GCA_033675125.1. Classification (NCBI taxonomy): domain Eukaryota; kingdom Metazoa; phylum Arthropoda; class Insecta; order Lepidoptera; family Noctuidae; genus Athetis; species Athetis lepigone. The sequence continues at coordinate 21,233,284 of CM066229.1, read as the reverse complement.
TATTTCAAAACCTTTTCAAATAAATACAACAAGTCCTTGCACCCATCCTCATTAAAATTCTATTGCATTAAAACGAAGGAAGGATGTTGATAGACAAACGATGGCAGCTCTTACAAACAAGTAACAATTTCCCAACATAACCTTTATAAATATGAGAAGTAAAGTCCATTTTGGAATGCATCAAGTAAATAATTATGTTGGTAAAGCAACAAAGTTAAAAGATGTCAAAGGAGTGACATGAAAGCGCCGAAAGATGAAGTTACATCAAAGTATGTTCTTGTTTTTGATGTGATTATGAGTCATGCGTAAGAATGTTAGGAAATGTTTTTGTAAAAGCCTCTGGAATAAGTTTCATTTTGACTTAAGTGAGTGTTATTAAAAATGATAAGATGTTAAATGTTGACGTTTTTCTCTGCCCTTTTTTGAAGAGTTTATATAAGTCTGTCGCCTCTGAAACTCGATTTAATGAAATATTTCCAATTTATTGGAAAATAAGGTTTTGAGGAAGTGAGTTGTTAAATGATGATAGATTATGAAGGACATAGTGTGATAATTATGTACCTTTTGAAAAAAGGAGATCATGTTAATAGACGAAATGTTGTGTCTGGTAGGCCCGACGGTTTTGGTCGGTACTTTGTGTATACGCTAACATCGAGTCAAACTTTGATTGCGCGATGCAGTCGCGTCAAACTTTGATGTCGTCGCAATTGCTTTTAATTTAAAGTCAATTAAGTTTTAATAATTCATACGAAGTCTTTCAAATAATTGGTGACACCTGTCCTGTGTGGCCTGGTGGTCTTCACCCAAATTAGGTGTCATCATATCATTATTTTAATTGCGTTTTAAAAGCAAGTAAAATATTAAACAACCCCCATTTAAACACTCAAACAACTAAAATCATGAGCGGGTTCAAATTCACGAAGCATACAATTTTACACCTACGTACAATCCAAAAATAAATAAAAACTTCGTCATCACAAATTGCTACGTTTTAACACTAAATTCAAAAAGCGAGATCCAACACAAAACTATAGTTTAACATTAAAACAACACATCTGAATAAAACACGTGTCTGACGCCTAATAACTAAACGAATTGTGCTCAAAAACCAAATTAGCATTTACATTTCAAATGACTCTTACTACCTACGCATTAGATCGCATTTCCATTGTCGAAGCTGGCTCGGTTAAATTGGAATTTTTCATAGAAATGCAATGCAATATAGTGAAATGCAATTTTCCTGCGGACAATGGACGGAATTAACTGCTTCTTGATGCCAACGTTTTGAACTTTAATAAAGGTTTTATATGGTGCATTTGTTTTGTATTTGGTGTCATAATGGCCCTATGGTCCCGCCTAAAGCCGTTGGTCACGGTTGTCATATGTACATTTTTTACAATCGTAACGTAAAGTCAGAAGCCAGACAGTCGGTATTCGTGTCACCAAGTTACTGGGTTGTGGACGTCTGATTGGCCGTCACTCCACATAAAACACTGGTGAATACCAAAATAATATACAGTAATTTTTCATCAGCTGGATCCGGTCAAACTCATTTTGACTTATTTTAGGCGAGTGTTATTAAAAAATAATAAGATGTTAAATGTCGACGTTATTCTCTTTTATGTATGTAGCCTCTTTTTGATGAGTTTAATATGAGTCCGTCAGATCTAAAATTCAATTTTATAAAATAAAGCATGTTCAAATAGTGACCTATGCTTGAAAAAGAGCTAGGAACATGTAAAATAACATGTATAATTAGGTTAGAGAACTTAACAATGAAATAAACGGATAACTTGGCGTTGAAATGGTTTAGAAAGGAAATAACTACTTAAGTTTTGCATAGTGTAATTAATAGCTAGGAAGGAAGTTTGAAGCTCTATAAGAAGACTATTATTAAACAACATTAAGAAGAAATCAAAGATTAAAAACGAACTTTGGCTATCGTTTTTGCTGTAAACTTATTAAGGGTTATATTAAAAAAAAGATTTTAAACGATACAATTCGAAATGTAAATCACAGTGCTTAGCAAGAAAAATGTAATAATTAAACCCACACAATTAAAAATCAGAAAAATAATACATTAAATTACTATTACACCAGCGGTAAATAAAAGGGAAAAGCTAAAATCTGGAAATCTAAAAAAAAGGACTACTTTTAAAAAATATTTAATGACACTCTAATTTTGAGAAACTTTTTTATTTCTTTGATTCTATTAAAATCATTTTTTAATAAAGACTACGTAGACATCGCTCGCCTATTTTACGCGTTTGGGGTTGACATTTCCAAAAATCTTTTCTTAGTTTCATGTTTCTACGACCTGCGGCCTACGTAGATAATATATTAATAGTTAAGCTTACCATTTTGTATGGAATTTCCAAAATTCCTTTCTTACTAGGACACCTACTTTTCACAAAGAACACCCTCTAAGCTTCATGTCTCTAGGACCAGCGGGCTGTGCATATCAACAGTTAGTTTACTATTTTATATATTACTAGCTTTTGCCCGCGGCTTTGCCCGCGTGGATAATAAATAAAATAATAATAAATATCCTCGGACAACTCACACACGGTCATCTGATCCCAAACTTAGCAGAGCTTGTACTATGGTAACCAGACAACTGATAAACATACTTATATATTTTTAAATACATACATAATAATAGATAAATCACACACAGAACAAACATTCGGATGTCGGTTATATCGCGTTTTCAAGAGAACTCTTCAAAAGTTCGGGATAAAAACTATCCTATGTTCTTTCTCCAGGTCAACTCTATCTCTGTACCAAATTTCATTATTGGTTTAGATGTGAAAGCGTAACAGACAGACAGACAGAGTTACTTTCGCATTTATAATATTAATATATATAGTAGGGATATAAAAAAATTACCCCAGCCTACATCGTATTATATTCCATTACTAAGGCACTCAAAGAAGAATCCTATTACGTGGATGCCTTCTTTGACAGGCACCTTATTGAACTCCTAATCTTATAACCTATATCGTGCTGCCCACGCTCGAAGATCAATCGAAAGATTATCATACCGTTCTAGAACTTGTTTTTCGTATTTATTGGAAATACTGAAACCGATTCTTAAGTACACTGTTATAGTCTTCGGTTTTAGTTGAAATAATATTGACAGTGACTATTATTGAATGCTGGGTTTTTCGTTTTTATCTACATTGGTGATAATAATCACTTTGTACATAACATTAACAACAGACGGCGACAGACTGGCGGTGTTTTACAGAATGCACTTCGGTGAGTGTGCTCATGAGCTACACGAGCTCATTCCCCCGTCTCCGTTTTTCCACCGGACATCTAGACGTACGGCGGGATACCACCCTTTCTTGGTCGATATTCCTCGTATCCGCACGCAGCGTTTCTCGAATTTCTTTATTATGCGCACCGCAAAAGAATGGAATTCCCTGCCGGCGTCTGTGTTCCCAAATGCATATAACCCGGATGTATTCAAGAGACAAGTGCATAGGCATCTTTTGGGTGAGCCCGCTCCATCGTAGGCCCCGTCTATGCCCTCGGGCTAGTCTGGAACCAAGAGCAAGCCAATATGTAATAAAAAAAAACAGACCATTAAAATAACAATAATACTAAATCCAAAATGAAATCAAGACTTTAACAATTAACTTTCAAACAAAGTCCAAAGGCTACAAAATCGCGGCTAACTCCTAAGTAGAGTGACAGGAGAAAAACGCAAAACATATCACCGATGTTATCAACATAACGTCCGTCCATTTATCAGCAGAGTGAAGTATTGCGTATTATTCGTGCGATATCGGATGGGACGAAGTTTGGAGAAACAGCGGAAAGAGAAAGATAGTTCTTTGCTTGGACTTAAGATACCAGTAAAAAGTGAGGTGTGGGTTTTTTTTTTGGGGAGTGGAAAATCATCAAATGACTGCTCCCATCCTGGGTGCGGCGGGAGGGCGTGTCAGACTTTTATTGACTAAAACCCACTCATGTTCCTTCGGTTGCCCTTTATGTTCCGGGGTCACGGTAACTATCATAAACATTCCGCAACCCCGTGAGGTATGGGTTCAGGTTTTCCAATGTCTGTTTTCGAAGGTCTGTGTGAGTTTTTTACAAAAATATGAAGTCATGTAACAATTAAAAGTAAAAAAGGTAGATTGTTTTAAAGGTCGATAATCTGGGTTTCAAGATTTGAATATTTTAGTTTTAAAAATTTTAAGTGTACACTTCGGATACACTTTACAAAAATAATTATTGATTTAAAAAAATATTTAAATATTTAACTAATTTAAAAGAAACCATTTAATAGTAATAGATAAGTGACAAAACATCAAATATCTTCAACACAATAACTAAATCAAAATACGTAAATCAAATAGTCATTTTTGAGGAGTTCCATTGTACTTTGAGGTATACTCCCAACCATTTTGGGAGGAAACCTTTTGTAAAATAAAAAGATGTACAAACGAATGAATAAGCTCTCCTCTTTGGAGGTCCTTTGAAACTCATCTTTCTTCTACTATGAACGTGAAAGTTTGTAAAGATGGACCTTGTTTAGTACCCTTTCACGTTTTAATGCCTGACCGTAATTAACCAAAAAGTACGCTTAATATTTTAGAAATGGATCAAGCTTCACAAATTTCAGTTCCGTTTTTTTAATGCAATGTTTAGGGTGCTGGGTTTTAATAATCGTATATATTAGTCCACAACAAAAGACAAAAATAATACACAAAACAGTCCAGCAGTTGATAGATTTTTCGAAAAAACAGTATTGAGGGCCTAGCCAAGTGGCATTGTAGAATAGAAAACGAAAACGAATAGATTGTCAAAAGTATGGAATTGACATAAGCTATCGCTAAACAATTTGACATCTCCATACATTTGACAATCTATTCGTTTTTGCTATCTATTATACAATGCCACTTGTCTAGGGGGGATGTTATGTGATATCCACGTTTAAGAATACTCAAACGTCATTTATTTTTAAGAGGTTTTCAAATCTATTGCTGTCTTTGTCACTCTAAAAGGATAAAGTAAGGACAGCAATGGATTTGAGAGCGTCTTAATATTATGTGGTAGTAATAATGATTCAAATAAACTTTATCTTAAGTATTAATATTATATAAATTTACAAGCTATAGCTTCAGCCTCCTCTGGACGACCAACCGACAGCCTTCTGTCGGGCTGCTATTGTCTTTCTATTGTGTCTCAAATCACACGTGATTTGTTCGGAGGATTAAGAATCTTATTCTCAAATGTGTAATTTACAATTTTCATTGTAGAACTTAATTGTTTTTTTTTAAGAAGTCGCTATTCAACGTTTTTTGTACCAATAAGACATTTCTTATAACTTGTGCCAAAAGCCTGCGTGCTACGAAGCCACGAAGAGCAAACGTAATGTATCCTAGCCGTACATAATATTGAGCTCAATATATCAAGAGTTGAGCGAGCGCTTTTCTCTTTACTCCACTATAGAACAGGAAATTCTTATAGAAGAGACACTACTAAGTATTTTTGTGTGTTTTTGTTCAACGAATAATTGGTTGGTGTTCGGGGTTTTAATAACCATAAATACAATATGCATAACGTGGCCGCAACTGACGACGTAATCCAAATTTAAATTAATATAAATTTTGAAAATCAAAGGAAAAAGTAAGAAGAAACACTGTTAAAATCAATACTTTTGATTAGGATTTACATGTTAAGCCCGTTTTGGTTCAACATGTAAATCACCACAAAAGAAGAAAGGAAAATAATCAAAAATTTTATTTGTCCTCAATTTTTTGAGGTACCACACTTTGTAGCCGGTTTGGTGTTCGAGAACGCATGTGTTGTAGAATAATTTCCCTATGTTGGTTTTCCCTAACGACTATAATAAATATAATATGCTATTATAGGTTGGTGTGTATATTTGAAGGGTTAGCGAGGTGTGACGGGGCCCTCTTGGGCCGATGCCTGCCGGGGTTGCGAAATAGTTTTAATTATTTTTTTGGTGAGTGGGAAGTCATCAAATTACTGCTCCCGTCCTGGGTGCGGCGGGAGGGCGTGTCAGACTTTTACTGTCTAAAACCCACTCATGTTCCTTCGATTGCCCTTTATGTTTCAGGGTCACGGTAACTATTATAAACATTCCGCAACCCCGGGTTTTAATAGTTACCGCGGCCTCGGAACATAAAGGGAAACCAAAAGAACTAGGGTAGGCTTTAGTCAGTAAAAGTAGGACACTCCCTTCTGCCCCGCCCAGGGCGGGAAAAATCATGAATTTTCATCCATAAAACAAGCGTTGTCGAGGTATATGTCATACTCCTGGTCATCATCGGTGCAATGATAACGCGAACTCATAATTAGAAAATATTATTATGTATCTTCTATAAATTCATATTCTATGTTTCGCCCTTGTATTTTTACTATTCCTAATGTATGTTTCTAGTCTCCAGTCACTTTTCCAGACATTTCATCCTTCAAACTATTGGTCCACGAAAAACACTAGTCATTGACTTCAATTTTGTTTTACAAAAGGTAGAAGAAATTTACTCAAGTCATCGTGTCTTGATTGAGAGGGCTTTAGTGATTATCTTTGTGAAGCTCTAAAAGCTGATGTATTTGTTCAAAAATTCCATTTTCATCTTCAACTTTGTGCTCTAGAGATTTGTTCACTTTTTGAAAAGATTTTTATTCAATTACTTCAATAAATATTTCACTAAAACTTGACATCACAATAGTCTAGACTAAATTAATTATTCTATAAACTCTGCAGGTAAACCTCTTGAGACTCTATTGGAAACCTAAAATATTTTTAACATCTAGCTTTTTTATTAAGTCTAAAAATATCTGAAGCTTCTTTGATCAAAAGTTTCAGATATCTTTTAGAAGAGCTAATTCGTTTTAAAATTTGAAAGTCAAGGGCAATATTGAACCCTATATTTTATCCTCCTATTATTTCAGAAATAAATGTCTTAGAACGCGCAGCTTAGGTATCATAGAGCCAACTCAGAGCACATTTAAACAAGTAAAAACACAATATTAAATTCCAAATTACGCCCCAGAATAACAAAATGAAGAAATTAATTTTGTCCTATGCAAACTTTGTTCGGCAAACTGTACGGAATATTTGTACACTGTGTCTGGGACAATTTACTCTAAATTGTTCTGGCTTATCGTTTTAGGTTTAAGGAATCAAATGACATCGGAGAGTCTGTGCTAAGAAATTAAAGTGGAAATCAAGAAAATAGAAGGTTGTTACGAAATCAGCAGTTTTCTTAAGCTCTGAAAAGGATTTTATGAAATTACTGTGCTTCAGACTGTTATTGCCAACCACTTTGAAAATTTAGTTTTTGCCTAGGTATAATATTTTAATAGTATAACTATTACGTAGTTAACACGCCCACCTCTCATGTAAAAGTCAGTCTGGGTTCGAAGTGTTTCATTTTTAATTCAAATGTAATTTCTAAATTTTATTTGGAAATCACAGACATCGGTGAAGGAAAAAACCGTGAGGAAACCTGGACTTGTAGTAAATATAAATCTGAAATCACCAATTCGCCTTGAGCAAGTGTGGTGATAAATACTCGTGCGGTAGCTGTATGAAAAGAGGTCTTTTGCTCTGCAGTGGGACAGTTGCAGGCCGGTATTATTATTTATTACGTATACCAATTCCGTATTCGTATTTAGAAGTGGAGCTGCGTAAAGGAGCTTACTCGGTTGGGTTATTCAGTAGGTTGATAGACATGTCTATTTCTAACGTAAAGCAACGTTGCTATAATATTCCAGTTTGAAATGTCCTGGTGTAATTACAGACATATGCAGTACTAGCACATTAATCTACACGTCATAATTATAGATGATGATGTAGATCGATATGCTTTTATGGTTAGGTAAAAAGATATAAGAGGTAATTGTTCATCACACAAAGGTGCATGATAATATACATCTGCGTCGACCACTGGGGGCCTAAGCCACGGACCCATCTAATCTATGTGTTCATAGAACGAATTTTCGAATAAATTGTAAGCAGTACTTTTTAAGTTTATCACGGACACAGATAAACAGACAGAGACACGCTTGTAGGACAAGTATCAAGTACTCTTTTTAAACATTTAAACACCAGACACAATAGAAAAACAATAGCAGCGCGACAGCCGGCTGTCGCTTAGTCGTCGAAAGGAAAATTTCAATGTACATTTTTGACTTCGTTACGATTTTACGTCATAATAACCGAAAAGACATGATATAATATGTTATTATATGAAATAATTTATTATGAATATGATCTTTGTCTCGGCAAGCATTTGCAGTCTTTGGTATTTGCCGATGTTTATATGTCGCCAAAACAATCATCTGTTTTTCCATCACTTTGTTTGCCACAAAAACATCCTTACAATCCCCATCTACATATCTTCAAAACCTTTCAGAAACGTCGACGTACACACAAAAAAATGGAATATGACAAATCGCCAAGAGAAGTCCATCCATTACGTAAGGACCTAGAATATTCAAAGCCTTTTTTTTTTCATATAAAAACACTGACTTTCACTTTCAAATAAAAATTGTAGCGGCAATAACCGTTAGGTTTGTAGTGGGAAACAAAACAATGATGAACGGAAAGAATATTAGTGTGAATTTATGCCAACCTTTGTTCTCCGGTACGGAACGCGCGTTTTATTTGTGAGACACACGGCTTGGTAGAATGGTCAGCAGACTTTGTTAAATAGGTGGGACGAACAGGTTATTTCAAATTTTGTTTCAAATGCTCTGAAATCCTACTAAATGCAGAGTTTCATTTAGTTTCAACAATCACAAAACTTCCAACAAATATTATAATATTCTCTCTTTTTGACAAATTTTTGACACTGGCTATTTTAGATACCAACCGTGATTTATTAAGCAATTAGTAACAAAAAAGATAAAAATTAAGTACACAAAACAGAAAAAAGGTTTTCTTGTACACGTCAATAAACAAAAAAAAATTACCTGTCTGTTTGTCGATATGTGACGCTTCCACGATGAAACCACTATCCCAATTGGGTTTAAAGCAATCCTGAATCTCAAGGTCGTACTCAATTTTTTTACTACCTATTTGCTCTCACGCGGTCAAGTTCTAGATGCAGAATATAGAAATTTTGCTCACCTAATACAAAACATGAAATTTGAGCTAGTAGTTACGAACAAAGCCGATTACTTGAAGAGTATTCAACAAAGTTAGTATTTACTCACCATATTTAATAGTTTCCGACGCCATTTATTAGTGGTTAGTGTAAACTAATCAAAGTTGCAGATGGTCTACATTAAATACATTAGTACTGTTCGTTTAGTTTGTGACCTTTGGTCCTGATACTAGGTTTTCTTTGGGGAGTGGGAAATCATCAAATGACTGCTCCCGTCATGGGTGCGGCGGAAGGACGTGTCAGACTTTTACTGACTAAAACCCACCCATGTTTCTTCGGTTGCCCTTTATGTTCCGGGGTCACAGTAACTATTATAAACATTCCGCAATCCCGGCAGGCGTTGGCCCTGTTGGGCCCCTTCCCGTGCTGACTTCTCTTGATACTAGGATTGATCTTCTGGTGGCTTTTACTCAAGGAGTTAGTTGTTCGCCGAAGTTTCACTCGCGTTTTTAGTTAGTGCTCCTATTTCGTGGGTTGTGGCGTATTATGTTGTTCATTATAAATGTGGGTATCATATGCAAATTTATTCCGTTATGACTTGTGATTTTAAAGAATGGGTCATCTAGTATCTACTAAAGTTAACTACACTTTGTTACAAAATGAAATATTAGAAAAACACACCATCTTTTGAACCACTTATAATAGTTTTTCTATCATTACCTACAAAGAAGAACAACCTAATATAAACAATTTCGACACCCAACTTTTTTTTGCATCCCATCTCTCAGAACGCCTTTACCCTCACTTCGTTCTCCCAAAGAACAATGACCACGCTCCATACATTCGATGACCTGTCAATCAAATTTTTTATTACATGATGTATAGTGATGTAAATTATATCAAATTATAGATTAAGTCATAACTAAGCCACCGTAAAAACTTGGTTTGATTTGACAATTAGGTAAAAATGTTACAATGAAAACAATATTTGAGGTTATGTAGGTAGTTGCGGAATGTTTATAACAGTTACCCTGACCCCGGAACATAAAGGGCAACTGAAGGAACATGAGTGGGTTTTAGTCGGTAAAAGTCTGACACGCCCTCCCGCCACACCCAGGACGGGAGCAGACACCATAGGAAAATAGTTGGGAAATTAAATAAAAATACAACAGCACATTTATTAGTATCATTATTTTATTCTAAATCTTCTCTTACTACTACATCATCCAAAAATGCTGCTGGAGGTTTTATATTTCTTTGGTACCTAGCCCATCCAAGGTACCACACCAATGTCATCACATTTGCACAACAACCATAGTTTATACCTAACTGTTTTTTTTTTTTTTATTACATAAATATATGGGCTTGCTCTTGGTCCCAGACTAGCCCGAGAGCATAGACGGGGCCTACGATGGAGCGAGCTCACCCAAAAGATGCCTATGCACTCGTCTCTTGAATATATCCGGGTTATATGCATTTGGGAACACAGACGCCGGCAGGGAATTCCATTCTTTTGCGGTGCGCATAATGAAGGAATTCGAGAAACGCTACGTGCGGATACGAGGAATATCGACCAAGAAAGGGTGGTATCCCGCCGTACGTCTAGATGTCCGGTGGAAAAACGGAGACGGGGGAATGAGCTCGTGTAGCTCATGAGCACACTCACCGAAGTGCAATCTGTAAAACACCGCCAGACAGGCAACTTTACGCCGATGGGCTAGAGGTTGTAGTTGGGCCACCAGCTTCTTGTCGCCAATCAACCTCCTGGCTCTGCGTTCTACCGAGTCCAATGCGGCCAGTTGGTATTTGGCTGAGCCATCCCATAGGTGACAGCAATACTCCATACACGATCGGACTTGAGCTTTATAAAGCGTTAGAAGCTGTCCCGGCGTGAAATACCGCTTAACCTTGTTAAGGATGCCCAGCTTTTTCGCCGCAGTCAGTGCTTTGGACTCGATGAAAGTGCCGAAGTTGAGGTCAGAACTCAACTCCATGCCAAGGAGTTCTAGGGAGCCGGTTACATTTACAGGTGCACCTCGGAAAGTAGGAGCCAGGTCGAATGGGCTCCGTTTAGCGGAGAACAGACACGCTTGCGTTTTGGCGGCATTGAACTGCACTAGATTGTGATGGCCCCATTGGGACACACGACTTAAGGCAAAGTTCACTCGCTCTACCATGGCCTCTCTCTGTGAACGTATGTCGTCCCTACTGTCTTTTGCGCTGGCCAGATATCTCTCTACAACGGTACTGTCATCTGCATAACCGACTATGCTAGGATTTAGCATATCGTTTATATGGAGCAGGAATAGTGTTGCAGAAAGGACAGACCCTTGAGGAACACCGGCATCAATGGCCATAAGGTCCGAAGAGCAGCCGTCAATGACCACTCTGATCGACCGTCCCGTCAAGAAGTCTGATACCCAGCTACAAAAGTCAGCCGGGATGCCATAAGCAGGAAGCTTGCTAAGGAGACTAGCGTGCCAAACCCTGTCAAAAGCCTTTGAGATGTCGAGCGAAACGGCAAGGGCTTCGCCGTTTTTCTCAATGGCTTCGCCACAGCAATGTGTAACATACACTAGAAGATCTCCAGTAGACCGACCACGGCGAAAGCCATATTGCTGGTCACTGAGTAGATTGTTGTCTTCTAGATATGCCAACAGTTTGTTATTTAGAACCCTTTCCATGACTTTACAGAGCATGGAGGTGATGGCGATAGGTCGATAGTTACAGGGATCGGCGCGGCTGCCCTTTTTGGGCACTGGCTGCACATTAGCAAGCTTCCAGGATTTTGGCACCGTTCTAGTTTGGAGAGAGAGGCGGTATAGGCGTGTCAATACAGGCGACAACTCAGGCGCACACTGCTTAAGTACTCGCGCAGGTATTCCATCTGGTCCGCTGGCTTTATTTACGTCTAAATTCAGCAGAACCCTCCGTACCAATTTTTGGGGAACAGCAATATCCTTCATTGAGGAATCGCAATGAGGTATAGTAGGTGGTTGATGGAGGCCTGCATCAAGACGCGAGTTGCTCGCAAATAGGGAAGCAAACAGGTTCGCTTTCTCTATTGCGGAGTGGGCCAGCGTACCGTCGGGTTTCTGCAACGGTGGAAATGTGGGACGGCAGAAGTTGGATTCGACCGCTTTGGATAGGGACCAAAATTGCTTGCTACCAGGAGGGTAGGACGCAAGTCTGGCCCCTATTCGACTGATATGGTCGAATCGAGCCTTCCGAATCACCTTTTTGCAGGACTTGGCGGCAGCATTATAGGCTTTCTTCTTCCTACGAACCCTCTGGGCCCTTGCTTTGGTGTCGCGGGCTTGCACCCAAGCCAGGTATGCAGACTGTTTAAGGGCCTCAGCCCGAGCACAATCCGCATTGAACCATGCTTGAGTTCTGTGATCAAGCGAGAGGTCGGAGAACGGAATAAAATATTCCATTCCCTGCCGAATCACATCCACTATAGCCTCAGCAGAACGTGAGGGGTCGTAAGAAGAAAAACAGACCGACCGCCAAGGGAAAGACGCAAAGAATTGCCGCATCTCATCCCAATCTGCTGACTCGTATCGCCACACTCTCCTCGTACCCTTTGGGCTAAGATCCGGAGGGGAGCAGACCGATACGGATTTCACCAGACAGTGGTCTGTCGACCCCAGCGGAGCTGAGACCGAGACAGAGTGCCGATCCGGATCCGTTGTCAGTAGAAGGTCCAAGCAATTGGGTGTGTGGTCAGCAACATCAGGTACCCGCGTCGCAACGTTTACCAGCTGGGTGAGGTTTAAAGACAGCGCAAATTTGCGTGCTTCCTTGCCAGCGTGGCAGGTTTTCTCAAACGGGAACAGCCACTCCTTGTGGTGGGCGTTGAAGTCCCCGAGAAATACCAGTTCCGCAGCAGGGTACCGTTGTTGGGCACTATCTGCAGTCTCGGCAAGATGGTCAAATAGCCTGGTTGTCTCCTGGTCTCCGACGTGCGATCGGTAAACACAGGCATATAAGGTCTTCTGGGATCCTGTGTCTACGATGACCCACAGAGTAGAAAACCCGGAAGTCTCAAAACAGCGAAGACGCTTGCAGCAGATGTCGTCGCGGACGTACACACAGACCCCAGCTTTCTCTTTGAACTTATGTTCTAGCGAGTAGCCTGGGTAGTTGAGGTACGCCACGTCCGCTGGGGTTTTAATTTGCGTCTCCGTCAAGAAGAACAGGTGCGGCTTTTCAGTCTCGAGGTGGTGGTGGACTGCGTCGAGATTTGAGTGCAACCCTCGTATATTGGATAGGTGCACTTTCTCCTTGCAACAACCAACAATGCGACGTCCGACAAGGCAGCTGCAGCAATACTCGGTTATGCCATGCCATAAGCCTTGTCTTCTATTTAAATTATTTTCAATTAAAATGTACTGTACATACATAGTATTGCCAGTATTGCCGCCTGTCAATATGCCTTGATTTAATTTTTCCTCTAATCATTGAATTTTCCCCACTAGGTACCTCTTAAATTGAACTCGTCCATATTTTAACATTTCTCTACACACTTCAATTCTGTATCCACCATGGAAACGTACACTTACTACTAAATAACCATAAAAAGAATTTAAAGAAAATGATCTGTACTTATAAGTATGAATGAAATACAAAATCAATAAATAATAACAGTACTAAAACTGCGTCCAAATGTCGAACTCACCGTTTAACGGAACGGTACTTCAATGCATTTGAAATGGCTGCGTTCTGTATTAAAAACAACGCTTTATTCGGTGGCTATTTTAAAATTAACTTTTCTTTTTTTTCACATTACTAATTCTGCTGTAAGTTAGTACTACGTGCATAGCAAAAAATTACATATTTAATACGCTAAATAACATCACTATACACACAATCTTCTGTCAAAATGTTTGACAGGTCATTATTGGGCATGATTCTTTCTTTGTCTTACCATCCTACCCAACATAAATCAAACCGACCATTTTATTTGACCTTGACCTCCATTGCTGGCCATCCCCCCAGGCGGTATGTACGGAGTAATAATGGAACACTCGCATAATAAATGGTGACACGTTCGTAAGGTAACATCGCTCTTTCATTTTTCTCACGGTCGATTAATCTTCTTGCGTCGGATGCCTCTGGTTGGTTATTCGACGAGTATATCGACAAATGGTTGGGAATTTATTGTGTGCGGTTGAACGGTTTTCGAAGTATGGTAAGTGTTGGTCTTTGAGGGGTTTGTTAGTTTTTATGTTTGGTGGTTTTGAGAAGGGATAGAGTTAGAACAGAGGGTGTTTTTGTGGATATTTCTTCAGCGTTCTCCAACTTTTTCTCGTTTCCCTAGCATCTTCCCAAAGTTCCTTAGCGTTTTCCCATCTATGTAAGGATAGGAAAAAAAGAAAGAAAGAAAGAAAGAAAGAAAATACATTTATTTAACACAGCAGGGTATAAAAAATCAAAACATACATAAGTACATAATGCTATGAAGACAGTTAATAAAATGTAGTAATAGGGTATAGGCTTCCAGTTTAACTGTGTTCAGGTGAATGCTAGTGTTTTATGTGGAGCGAGCCTGTCGGGTGTACAAAATCTAGCTAGGTACTGGATAGAACGATACTTTTTACCTATCAAAATGACAACAGAAACCAACGGCTTTACACATTTGAATTGAAATAAATATATGTTACTCACAACATTTATCAAAACTGGTTTAGCAAGTAAGCCTGAAAACGCTTCAGTAATCTTAATATTGTTGTTGAAATAATATAACACTACGATCCAAGAGAACGCAGCAGTATCAAATCGAAAAACGTATTTTAAAGCGAAACTACGAGAATTACTTAATTATACATAATATATTGCTTCCCAAAATCCGGGCCTAACTATCAATGCTAAATGCTAATCAGATTATTCTGAATTGAGCTTGACAATTATTTTGAATTAATATGACAAAATCGGGCCAGCATTGTATCGGCTAATTCCACATTGCAGAATGCTGATCAAACAGAATGTATAATCGAGACAGATTTCACTTAGCTACCGACAATACGATCAATTTTCAATTAATCTTTCTATATTTGCGTAATTGGAGCCAATTGTTGCAATAATACAGTGTTTGATGAGTTACAAAGACAAATAAATTCAGTGTAGAATGAGCTGTTAAACATATTGGTGTTTTGTCATCGTATATGTTAATTAAGAGTAAATTTACTGCTTAAAATACTAACTTTCCGACTACTTTTTACCGAATTAAAATGACGAAACGACCGAATGAGATACTGAAAACTCCGAAAAATAAACATGAACGTTTAGTGCTATAATACTTTTCTACCAGCATAAATTACGTTCAACTGAAAACTATGCTTTTGTAATTTTAACCTTTACTTTTATTCTTTACATGATCGAGGGTGGGCTGGGTCGACGGAGCCCCGCTTCGCGGGGCTCCTACTTCTAGGTGGCTTATAAAAAAACAACCACGAAGGGGATGGCGGGGTCTATTCGCTCGCTTCGCTCACTAACACGATCCCGCCACCCCCTTCTAACCTAACCTGTCCGAGTCGGGGTGCCCTAAAGTCTAGATTGCAACCAGTTTTCATTATTATTGAGAGTTAAAAAATTAATTTGATAACCAACAATAGAAATTAAAACAGTTCATGCAAGTTGTAAATATATGATTATTTTGACGAAACCTCTGTTGTCGGCGGTAACTTAGTAATTTTGTCGGATATTTAGTATTCTATTTGGAAATTAGGATTTTTTGTCGGTAATTCATTATAACGCTGGTTAATTAGAATAATAGTCGGCCACAGATCGCTGGAGATTAATTTGTTTCTCGGAACCAATATTATTTCCCTATGTGAACAAGCTTTTACCTGCGACTTCGTCCGCGTGAATTAATATGTCCTTTCTCAGGTCCCAGACTATATGTGTACCAAATTTCATTCAAATCGGTTCAGTAGTTTTGGCATGAAGAAGAGATAGACAGGCATAGTTAATTTCGCATTTATAATATTAGTAAGGATGTAGCTGCTTTAAAACGATAACACATAATAATGAATCTAGTCAAATAAGTATAATTTCAAATTTCTGATTATTTTTGCAGATATGTTGGGCTCTATCCAGAGAGAAGATCTTCCGAATAATGCGGACCGTGTCCTTAACTACAGCCTACCTAATCAAGTTAACGAGAGCCTCGTCAGATGTTAGACGGGGCTCTTAGCTATTGACGGGCCTGTTGGTCTAGTGGTTAGTGACCCTGACTGCTAAGCCGGAGGTCGTGGGTTCGATTCCCACCCAGGACAAACTTTGTGTGATGAGCATGATTATTTGTTCTGTGTCTGGATGTAATTTATCTATAATATGTATGTATTTATAAAGTATATAAGTATGTATATCAGTTATCTGGTTACCATAACACAAGCTCTGCTTAGCTTGGGATCAGATGGCCGTGTGTGACTTGTCTCAAGATATTTATTTATTTATTTATTTATTATTGAACCATTGACTGTAACGACTATCGGTACAATGAGTCCTCATTTCACTTACCTACAATCTCGCGACCCAACTCGACTATTAACCTTTCAACGACCAAGCGACAGCCGGCTGTCAGGCTGCTGTTGTCTTCCTATTGTGTCTCGAATTAGGTGTTTCTGAAGGTTAATAAAAACAATGTTCGGTTTCTTACACTAAGTTCAAATTTTTTTAAGCTTGTTTGAATGACGGTAGAAAATATAAATCCCTAAGAAGTCTTGCCACCACCATAATAGCCGAATTTCCGCAATTCCTGCTTTATAAAATTTATGCACAAAATCTTTGCCATCTTCAAAATAATATTGTGTTCTCAAACTTTATAAACAGTGAAAAAATTCGCCCACACGAAAGCGGAAGACATCGGCGGTACAATTTTAAAAGTTTTTCTTTTTTTTCTCTGTTTTGAAATTTCAAAATTCTATTAACAACTTTTTCTGTCATCTGAGTTCCTTCTCGAATAAAGGCGGTGTTTATTTAACTTTGTAATAAAGTGCTGATCTTAGAATTAATGATAATTGATTTTCTTACTTTGTCAAAGCAGTAACTTTTAATTATGTCATACATTTCCATTTTCATTAAGAAATTAAAAAAAATAATGTCGTTATAGAAAATGTATTTTTTTAGCTTTGTAATTTTGTTTAGGGAAGTAAAACATTTATCATTTTGAAAAAATTTTATTGGGAGTGTTAAATCGTCCAATGACTGCTCCCGTCCTGGGTGCGGCGGGAGGGCATGTCAGACTTTTACTGAATAAAACCCACTCATGTTCCTTCGGTTGCCCTTTATGTTCCAGGGTCACGGTAACTATTATAAGCATTCCGCAACCCCGGATCATTTTGCATATTGGTGTTTTAAAACAAAAACTGCTATAGCTATCGACGTGTTAAAATTGTAATCCACCATACTTAAAATTGCCGAAAACCGATGTCGTTAAATCAATCAAAACATTACTCAAGCTATTTTTTCTTTCACTTTAGATGACTTGACTTTGAAATATTTTAAGTAACACTATTTGTACAAAAAACAACACATAAACGATAAACCCATTGACTTGATCAACTTAACAATCAATTTTTTGGTAACCATTTTACTGTCAACTCTATTAACATGATAATAACTTCTTTCATAAACCTTACTTACAACACATAAGGCACATTTTTCAATACCTAGGACATCTAACGTTGAGTCGAACATTATTGCTCTCGATTGGAGCAATCTTAGCCAGCGGTTGTCATTCCAGGACGCGATCGACCGCTGGCCCCAATATTTATAAATTCCTTGGTCTTACGTGACCAGCGTGTACCGGTTCTTGCTTTCATCAAAGCTAAGCATATTCGGTATGGATTTCTAAGGTTGTGCCTTAAAAATACATGAACTGGATACCGTCATCTAATCGAAAGTGTAAGTTTGTAAAATCCTGGTTTTTCGAGCAGTGGTCGGCAACCTTCAGCATTTTTCTCTCTAAGAAGAAACTATTAAGAATGAAAATGATAATTTGACTTTGATTTAAAATATTCTGCCGACCTACATATAGGGTCATCCAACGGCTTTGTATACTTTTTTTCTTGAATAGGAAATCATCAAATGACTAGGTACTTCCGTCTTGGGCGTGGCGGGAGGGCGTGTCAGTCTTTTACTGGCTAAAACCCACTCATGTTTCTGCGGTTGCCCTTTATGTTCCGGGGCCACGGTAACTATTAGAACTATTCCGCAACGCCGGCAGGACTTTGTAAAATTTTCGATCCATACGAAGGATTTTTATCAAAGGAAATACTGTCCGATCTCGAGCAGAATAATACTCTGGCCCAACGGCACAATTACGTTGGAATAAACACACAAAAAGGCAATTGTAACAAAAGCAACGAAACAACAATTTGCTCAATAACATAAATTCTTTAACCCTACAAACAAAAAGCGAGCAACTGGAAAAACACTATCAAATTCTACAAATTGCTTTTCGTCAAAAATCTATTGTATTCCGAATTCACGCCTTTTCATCTAAATCATCAATTGCTGAAAATTTTCGTATTACAAACAGGAAATGCTGAGAAAGACACAGTAAAAAATTCCCCATTGTTTCCATAAATTCCGCACGTTTCTCAAAATCACTTACATACAATGTTTTCAGGACAAATACGGATTTTCATCTATTAGAAGCAAGCATTCGGATTATGTAGAGCCGACGTAAAAATGTATGTAAATACATTGGGCTTCGCTAAGTTATTTGGAAAACAAATCTAAGCACGCATCATTTGAAACGCCCTCGGAAATTGAATTATACGGTATTTAACACCATGATTAATTGACGTACTTTTTATGACCTGTCAAAACGATATTCTCCCATAGATTTTGTATGGCAAAACATCTTATGACGTCACTAAGTAAACAGCTCAATTGTCTAATTCACAGAACAGATAAAAGAGGTTTTATCTGTTTTGTGGTCTAATTATTTATTGATTACAAAGCATCTAAAAATCAAATTTTACAGTAAATTGAATATGAACCAGATTTTTAGGGCTTAATTTAGGAGATTTTTTATAGAAATTATGTCTTATATTCATTGGTTAATGATGTAAAGTACCCTATTAATAACATTGCTTCGTTTAGGGATACGGTCTTAATTTGTAAATTTAGTTAAGATAGTTAGATGGAATTTCGTTAGGGCACGAAGGAGATAGTAGGATGAACGGGACGGGTTCCTGAAAACTAGAAGAAGGAGGCTTTTGCCCAAAAGTAGAACAGAAAGTTTTAAGTGTCATATTCTTTCTAATTTACGTTACAAATCAGCAATAAAGATATGATAATTATGTGCTTAATAACTAAAAGATTTAATATTAATCTGTGTACCTACTTAATCATATTTTTGTTCTAAATACTATTAGTATTCCTCGTTTACACAAACAACTAGACTCTGGCTATATAAATATTTCTGTGACCAAAAAAGTATTTTGTGAAAATCGATATTGGGATGCAGCACAAGTAATAGCACATTGACAAGAAGATTTGTTATTAATAACCTACATAAATTCCTCAATAAACAACTTTCTATTTTTACGTATCGAGTTAAAATTTCTTTAACAAAACGCCTTTAAAGAAGAAGAAAAACTCGTAGATGACGAAAAGCAAAAATTCCTTAAAGAAAACAAATACAAGCTTTTTTACTTGATGAAACAATAAATGTCCTAAGTGATGTGGCTTTAGTGTACAGAGAGAAAAGATATAGTAATGCGAAGAAGTTTGTTGTTAAATACTACAATGATACTATCAATAAACAATTTTTCTTTTGACCATGTTCAAGAATCGAGTAAAAAATTCTTTAACAAAACGTTTTAACGAAGACGACAAAATATTGTCGTTGTAGTTGACGAAAAAACAAAGACGCTTTGACGAACATACACATAAAAATAAAACAAATGCAAGCTTTTTTGCTTGAAGAAACATTGAATGACCTAACTGATGTACTAAAAGTAGAAGCGGAAAGTACAACTGATACAGAAAAACCGAGTGCAGGAAATTAAGTAAAAGGACCGCCTAGTAAGATACTCGGCAATAACATAAGTCTCGAGGAGCCACGAGAATATATTGCTAAGGATGATAGATAGACGTTACTAAGTCGTAATAATACTGTTGTAGTTCACAGAGAGTATCTAAGCTTTGAATATGGGCACGTACCTACACTTCCTTTGGTTTAATATATAGAGGAAGCTGTTTATGTAGTAGATTATCTTGTCTTAGTATAGCGTGTTGCAAAAACGTTTCCAATTATTTCTTGAGCTATGTTATGGTTTTGGTAGTTATCTTTTTCTGTAAGCCTAAAATAGGCTTACATAAAAAGATAATAAAAAGAAATAATTTATATATTACAGATAAATCACACCCAGACACAGAACTAACAATCATGCTTATAACGCAAAGTTTACCCTGGGTGGAAATCGAACCCACGACCTCCGGCTTAGCGGTCAGGGCTACTAACCACTAGACCAACAGGCCCGTCAAATATAATTATGAATAAAGTCAAGTATATTTTTTAGACAGAATCAAATTTTGATATTCAGAATGCGACAGTGTTGTACTTATACTTTTGGATCCTGTATACCAAAGTCATATTCAAATTATTTATTTACTAATAGACCATTAAAAAGACACTTTACTTACCTAATATCTATACCTGTTTTCATTTTAGTAGGCATAAACCTTAAAACAATGTACACAAACGCAATACACTCAAAATGGTTGCTCAGTTCCAATTTTTACCGAACTTGAGCGAAACCAATTATTGTAATCAGCTTGATTCATCTAATGGCATCTAAACATCACTTTATCTCTACAATCTTTACCACACCGTCTGTTTATCCCCACAAAGATTCTGTGAACGCAATTCACTAATTAAATAAATGCTCCACTTTAACTAGTTTAGAATGAATGACGTGTGGGTATTTGTGGGCACGCTGAATAGTGTTGGGCAGTGCTGGGAAATAATTGAATTGGCCGAGGCCGAAACTCGGCTAAAACGAACGATAGGTGTTGATTGGATTAGTTGTCGATCTGGGCCCGGTCGTTAGAACTCGGATGGTAGATATTCTCTCTTCAGCTATTCTGATGTTGCCAGTATGAAATCTATTGTGCAAAACGAAGGGGATTGATTTATTTATAGACGTCTGAGCTCAAAGCGTATATGGCGTAAACGATATTGTGTGTA
Organism: Athetis lepigone; assembly: GCA_033675125.1. Classification (NCBI taxonomy): domain Eukaryota; kingdom Metazoa; phylum Arthropoda; class Insecta; order Lepidoptera; family Noctuidae; genus Athetis; species Athetis lepigone. Next base: position 21,211,984 of record CM066229.1, on the reverse strand, counting down.
GTGGTCGTTTATGCTTTTCGGAGACTTATATGTGTCGGGAACGATGACGTTCTAATATGTGCTAAGAACTATCATGAGCTTTATTTTGATAACAATATTAGTATTATTCTTATGCAGGGTAAAGTTAACTTTTTATAAGAGAAAGGACAAAAACAGACTTGCGTTTTCGGACTGATAATGTCCGTTTTTTGTATATTTTTTTCTGATTTCGATTTCCTTTCGATACTTTTATTGAGAAAATAATTCTCCTAACTCTTTCTCAGTCTTCAAACCGATCGAATAAAATCAAACTGATACATTGACATTCGCCGTGATTTAGTACCACATTCGAAATCCTTTTATATTTCTCCTTGAATAAGATTAAATACTTCACATTCTTTGTATGGAGGAAGAATCCAATTCAAGAGCGTAACACGTACGCAGTACTTTAAGTGCTTCTTTTATTCCTAAATCAAGATAGCACATAAGACGTCACAATAAGTATTTATTGCCGTACTTGGTACGTGAAGTTTAAGTATTAGGAAGTTAAGCAACAAATAAAATTCTGGTTCGAATTTTGAACAGTCCTAGAAAGTAGCAGTTCGTTTAACTGGGTTACTCGTCATCACCCCCCTGGCAGTTTTCTCAACTATGTTAAGGTCGGCTTTTTTTTGGGGAGTGGAAAATCATCAAATGTTGTGTTTTCCATCATGGAGCAACGGCTTAGGTATAGATCTCTACAACCAAGTTACAAGGTAACCTCAAATAGTCTAAGCAAGGAGTAGACTGATTGTCAGACTTTCTGGCTTTTGACTATAAATTTGTAACGACTGTCAAAGACCTAAGAACGACTGACAAGATTTTTCGGGCTTTAGACTTTTTCACTCGAAATGTCATGCATAGGTGTCGGGTAAACTTTATTGCTTATTAAGCATTAGGTTGAAGATTGATTGGGCAGCCTTTCAATTTGGGTAGTTTAATATTCTGATATAATTATGTAAAAGCCAGTATGTAGATAATTATGTTACGTCTTCTTAAATATTATGGTATTAGTGAAACTTCCACATTGATAGTTTATGCAAATGTTTATGGGATGTGTTTGGGTAAACTTACATGTAAGGTATGAGGAAACATTTTGGTATAGTTTTGTATTTAAAAGCTGTACGAAATTAGTTTTGATTTTCATTTTAACGTTTGATTGAGTTTCTTGCCGCAAGATACTTTAGCACCTATTTTGTTGACATTACAAAAGCAAATACATAAGTATCCAAAATAGAATTATTAATATTGAATCCACTACTTTCGATTTACATTAAAAAATTAATTCAGTTTTTTTATTGATAAACATACTAAGGCCGAATTATCGCTAAGGATGCATTCGCACATCCCTAAAGATACATCCGAAGATACACGAATTGTGTAATTCACTACAATTCGGGTCTTAATCAAGATGTTTTAAACACTTGATGTATTAAAGGTTCTTACTAACTTTCAAAGTAAATGTTTGTTTGTTTGTAGGTCCTTTAATTGCTGTTTGCATCAAGTTTATTACTCGGTTCTTGTAAAGTTTTATCAAGAATATGTTTTTGAACACGTAAATTATGTTATAGTGAAAGATTTCTTAATCAAAATTTTGTGTTGTAATTAACTTTTGGTTTTATTGTAATAAAATAAAATGTTTCGAATCTGATTTTTAACGCTATGTATTTTTTTTTCTTTTTACCGGCTTACCGGATTTAACTCAATAGATTGATCTAGTGTGATTTTAACCCTATTTTATCTTAGTTTTGAGATCAAAAAGTTTTTTTAATAATAACTAGCTTCTGCCCGCGACTTCGTCCGCGTGGATTTTTAATTTTCTTTGCTATAAACCTCACGGAGCCCGAGACCTTTCCAACGAATGCAAAACCGTGGAAATCGGTTCGTGCGTTCTGGAGTTATAGCGTCAGGAAGGAAAACCTGACTTATTTTTTTAAAGTAGATTAGACTTGTTATTTAACCAACTGAAGAGGCTAACTACAAATATTTGAAAGAGCTTTAATAAAAAGAAAGATAGATCAGATAGATCTAGTCTTGTGATCTATACCCGTTGTTCTAAAACATTGTACGAATTTTATGAAGATACAGTATTCATATTTCGAAGTTAACTTCAAAGTTGCATTTGTATATTTTCATAAGTAATCTTAGCATTACTCTAATAAAAATGAGATACCAAAATCGCTACACCTACACAAAGTCGCTACAGCTCGGCTAAAACTTTGTGAATAAATTCATGCTTAACCCTTAGACGTGCTTAGACTGCCGGAAGCGCATATACTAGGTGTATTTTTGGTCTTGCTCAACCCGCTATGAGATGATTCTACTCATAAAAACAAACAACTTTTATTATGGAACCAACTCTGATATATACGGTCGCCTGGAGGACACGGTCGAGCACACAGTGGAGGTGTGCCGTGCATGGGCGGAACATCGACGTGTCCCGTAGAGGCGATCGGCGGCGGTGACCTCTCGCGCCCGGCGCTGGTTCAGGCCATGCTTCGGGGCGAGACGGAATGGGATGCCGTCGCCTCCTTCTGCGAAGCAGTTATGCTAGTGAAGGAAGCGGCGGCGCGCGAGAGGCAACGACGTGCCTCTCGCCCCGGACTAAGACCCAGGCGAAGACGTCGAGAGTCGCAAGACGACTACCGGCCACCGTAGGCGCGGTTCTGCGGATGGCGAGCGATGGGTAGATCGACCGCGTCGACGGCGCGTTAGTGTTCCACGCGCGCCTCAAAGAGAAGGAGTCAGCACAGGAACCGCCTGCCGGGGTTGCGGAATGTTTTTTAATAGTTACCGTGACCCTGGAACATAAAGGGAAATCGAAGGAACATGAGTGGGTTTTAGTCAGTAAGAGTCTGACTCGCCCTCCCGCCGCACCCAGGACGGGAGCAGTCATTGGATGATTTCCCACTCACCAAAAAAAATAAAAAAAATATATATCGAAAAAAAAAATTCACCTGTTTCATACAATATGGTCGAGAGGGCATTGAACTTTTCATAGAAACAGCTGATATTTTTTTTACGATTTCAGAGTTGGTTCCATAATAAAAGTTGTTTGTTTTTATGAGTAGAATCATCTCCTAGCGGGTTGAGCAAGACCAAAAATACACCTAGTAAACCACAATAACTTTTCTATTGACTTCTCTTTTCTATGACGGGCCAGTTGGTCTAGTGGTTAGTGACCCTGACTGCTAAGCCGGAGGTCGTGGGTTCGATTCCTACCCAGGACAAACTTTGTGTGATGAGCATGATTGTTTGTTCTGTGTCGGGGTGTAATTTATCTATAATATGTATGTATTTAGAAAGTATATAAGTATGTATATCAGTTGTCTGGTTACCATAACACAAGCTCCGCTTAGCTTGGGATCAGATGACCGTGTGTGAGTTGTCCCAGGATATTTATTTATTATTTATTTATTTTTATTGTTTTACTAATTATGGCACACAAGAGGTTAATCATCATTAATGTGAAGTAAGTCTGTCTGTCTGTCAGATTCCCATGATAATCCATCATGGGAATCTGAACCAATTTTGATAAAAATATGAAAAAACAGATAAATGAGTCTTTGGAGAAGTGTAACTATTATCAACTAGCTTTTGCCCGCAGCTTCGTCAGCGTGGAGATCGAAAAAGCGTCGTATCGCTGAAAAAAAAAAACATTTAGATCGGTTCAATACAAAAAGGTTATTTTTACATTAAAAATATTAATATGGATTTCTTACTTTATTTTAATATCATTTGATTCTGGGCTCTATCTTTCTTCACGCGAACAACGTACACCAGACTTTAGTTTATTCAACATCTAACCAACCTTACCGTACAAAGCACATACAACACAAAGTCAACTTTGAGTACTATACTTTAAAGTAAAAAATAACATGTACACAAGCTGAAGTTTGCCTATCGGTTTAAGACGGGGCCCAAGTAAAATTCCGTTGCCCTAAATAATAAGCCCTAAATCCTTATTCCCCAGAAAGCTAAAGGCAGCTTACATTAATAAGCCGATTTCAACCCACCACGTACTCTATTTCAGTGCGTTCTTAAGTATTAAATGTAAATGTTTTGTTTATGTATTTCCAAGATGTTACGTTAAATAATCATATTTATTTTGGATTGCCATTGTTTCACACGTCTTATTACATAGGTATTTATATCTTTCTAGATAATTAGGTCTATTCTTTATCATTATTTATTTCGAGTCGCCGTCAAAATAAAGCATTATGTTACAGAAAATAACAAATGTATTATTATTTTTTGAAATTATTTCTTGTACTGGGGAGTTTTACTAACATAAATATAAATAAATAAAATACAAATCTAAATTTGACCCCTTTTTTGTTTTATGTCATAGCAATTGGTTTGACATATGAATCGTATTTCAGCATAGCTCTTTTTAAATTTCAATGAGTACCAACGCCTCAGGCCCTGTATTGTAAGTAAAAACAGTTAGGACACTGTAACGCTTAGATAAACCTTAGTCTCTAGGCTCGACGGAATTCACGATGAGAAGATTCTACGAAGTTTATTCTGCAAACGTAAAATAACTGTGGACATTTCAAATTAAACAGAGGTCCTCGTCCAACAAAAAATGTTAAATAAACTACACGAATAGCTGACTATAACAGTACTATTTTATGTAGGTATAACATTCAATCTAAAACCCTAAGCGTGACCTGAATTTCAATTAAGTAAATTTACAGGTAGAAATAAAATTGTGACTAAGCTTTGCGAATTTATTCGATTGTCCTAGATTAACGGGATTTAGTTCAGCTAGGACGAAACAGCTAATTTTACACTGATTTTATTATTGAACTGGTTTTAAAGAAAGAGTTCATTTGTAAGTATTTTTAATTCATATTTTCTAAATGAAGGATTTTTTCTAAAGTATTTCATAAAAAAAGCTCGTAGTTTTGGAAGTAGTTCTTTATGTTAAATAAACAGTTATTACAAGACAGTAATTAAAAAAAAAATATATATTTAAACGGCGTAATTAATTTCCTTATATTGAAGTAACTTAAAATAATTAAACCTTCATACACACGTGATTCAAGACACAATAGAAAGACAATAACAGCGCGACAGCCGGATGTCGCTTGGTCGTCGAAAGGTTAATTGAAAACTTAAGAATTTGAGTCGACTTCAATAGAGATAACAATCTCAATAATTTACTTATCAATGCAAAATAAGTTTATTACTAGTGATCTAAATTAAAGACTAGAGACTAAGGTTTTTCCTAAGCAAGCGTGGTGATCAATGCTCGTGCCTTCTCTGTATGAGAAGAGGCCTTTGCCCAGCAGTGGGACAGTTATAGGCTGGTATTATTATTATTATTATTTACTAGTGATCTTAATCCGATAAATAGTTCAATTATAACCAAGACATTCCCATCTAATCCCCAAAATAATTACCCCTATTTCCCTATAAATCACAGCAAGGGTAGGGCGACCCTTTCATCATGCGTAGGCAACCCTAAAATCATAATATATCCAGATGAAAATTAAAATCGCCTAATCCTGCTCAATGTTAATCTCATTGCCATACAAATTACTTCGCACCCGACACATTAGACTGAGTTGGGGTCCAAAAGTACCCCAATCACGCGTTATGGAGGTCCGAAGACTTAAGGCCTCTAATTCCGGATTTAATCATTATAATCGGATGCGGTCACGGTAACATTTGAATACTGGAGTGATTTTAACTTAGATTACTTGGTCGGTGGATAGAATTGGTTTGATAGATGGTGAAGATACGATTTAAATTATAATAATTGGGTGTTGTTAGTTTTGACGAGTAGTTGCTGACCAAAAACTTATATTTTGTTATACATTTCATTTTATTTTTAGGATTCCGGTCTCGGTTATAAAATTTTGCAAGTTAAATTTGATGCACGTCGCGGTTTCAAATTGAGTTAAAATTTTGCATGCATAATATGTAAATCAGTTGACAATGCAATATTATTTTCACTTGGAGCTGATCTGTTGATGGAGCTGGAAGGTGGCTATTGAAACTCTAAAATATTACATAAGTATCCATACTAATATTATAAATGGGAAAGTGTGTCTGTCTGTCTGTCTGTCTGTATGTTTGTCTTTCTTTCACGGCAAAACGGAGCGACGAATTGACGTGATTTTTTAAGTGGAGATAGTTGAAGGGATGGAGAGTAACATAGGCTACCTACTGTCTCTTTCTAACGCGAGCGAAGCAACGAGCAAAAACTAGTCTAAAATATAATTGTGATAAAAACTCAATTCAAAAGAGCAGGGGACTTCCGGGTCCAGTCCAATTGATGGACACGTGCATTGTGCACAATGTCAAAATTTCGTGGAATCGGTTTAAAGTGTTTTTTTTTTGACACTGGCTGTTTTTCAGAATTACTCATACAATAAACCTTGTATGCTTTGAATCTTTAAAATTTTCGTTACTTAGATCAATCGGATAATTATAATAATTTTATCATCAAATAACACAATTTGTTTTAAAATTAATTCTTAATATAGGTATTATAATAATAATAATCATTTATTTCGGATAGCATCCATAATTGGTTAGTAATACAGAAAAACTTAAAAAATATGTTAGTAGAATATTAAGATATTGCCAATTAAAATTGGACAGTTAACACTGCCTAACTAGGACCCGCATAAAAGCACGCATTATGTCTGAGTCGACTTTATCAGCAAAAACATTCAGAATGCTGTTAGTGCTGCCTCGCACTCTATATAGTAAGGACGCGGTTATATAATTTATTAAAAAGTGAGGGTTTGCCAAGAATTTAAACTGTATTTTTAAAATTCCAAATAAATTAGTAGAAAGCTTGTAATATCGGTTTTTTCAGAGTGCTGATAATTTAGTGCAATGCTAGCATTCGGGACACTTATAGTGGATCCAAATCTTATCCAAATTGGTGGTTCGTCTAATACTCTTCTCTGATAAATCTTTGCACATCGGATCAAAAGGATCGTAGGATTTACATGGTAACGCAGAACCTGCAAAACACAAAAGCATTTTATATTTTTAGTGGCTCGCCTCCGCTTTGCATGGGTGTTATACGTATAGCGCCTTACTAATAAACGCTGCATAAAGTTATGACAGGTTTATATACGTCAAAAAATGTATGGTTACACAGACTTTATTCATTGCATAACTTTACACAGTGATTATTAGTAATGTGTATGTATAGTACAAATATTTTTTGTCGTGAATTACCATATTATGATTAGCTTAAAACTGCATTATAAAGATTTTTTTTTTATATTCGAACCAGTACCTCCGTATATGAACGATGATCAAACAAAAAAAGAAACTCTTATAGTATGAGTTGGGGTTTTCTCAAGATATCTTTTGTCAACCATGTAATTATATATATATATATATATACTAGCTTCCTCCCGTGGTTTCACCCGCGTTAACAATGTTAAGGGTGATTAACCCTTATCACTTAGGGGTAAAAATAGATAGTAGCCGATTCTCAGACCTACTGAATATGCATATAAAATTTGGTAAAAATCGGTGAAGCCGTTTCGGAGGAATAAGGTAACTAAAATTGTGACACGAGAATTTTATATATAAGATATTATAATATATGTAAATTACATAGACAGAAAAATAAAATAACTATTATTACCTTTATCCGGGATCAATTGAGCACCCGCCATGAAAAACACGAATGTCAACAATAGAGCAAAGTGAAACCACTTCATGATGAGGAATGAACGGTACCATCAGCTTCTGCTAGTAAAATGTTTTTTACCTTCTAACGTATAACCGCTATTGTTATAATACAACTCATTATAGAATAAAAAATTGATTTCTCTCCACTAAAGCTTAACTATGAAATTCAATATTATAAGTCAAATCTTTAATAATCAAATTTTCTGGCACCTATAATATTTAAGCCAATTATTGCTCTTCATAAAAAGTAAATAGGCTCGTAAAGCCGTTGTCATTCGTAGAACTATGACAGTCAAAAGTCAGAAAGTCTGACCAGTCTAACCAATGGGTATTGCGTCGCCCAGTAACTGGGTAAGTGAAAGTCTAAGAGGGAGCCACTTCGCGTAATATACTGGTAACCAGCTGAATCTGGTTAGGCCGTTAAGCTAATCAAGTTGGGAAAAAGTAAGAGATGATGATGATGGTTCTGCATTAATTATAAAAGTCTGGTGGTAGAAATGACGGCCGTGATGCGGAAAGGTTGGCGACCGCCTATCGAATAACGCAGTGTGGGCAGGTCCTACAAGATAGATCTCCTCAAGGACTCCGGATCCCGTTGAATGCGGGTAGCGCAGGATCGATGTATGTGGAAATTTTTGGTGGAGGATTTCATAAATGTTCTGATAGCGCATGTATTTTCCTTGTTTTAGTGTTTACATTTATATTTATATTACGTGAAGGTAATATAAATATAAATTAACATGTTAAAACGGAATAATTGGCGGATCTTGTTACTCCTAGTTACCTGGCTCTCTATTTTGGACAACTGTTTACTCCTATCATTGGATATTGTCGACATGGATCGCTGCGCAAATTGTATGATTGCGACTGGCCGTAGTAACTCTATTGCTAGCAGAGTCCTGGAAGATAAGACGATTTTAACAGTTATTCGTCAGTGACGTGCAATTTTGTAAATAACATAAAACACAATCCATACTAATATTATAAATGGGAAAGTGTGTCTGTCTGTCTGTCTGTTTTTCTTTTTTTCACGGCAAAACGGAGCGACGAATTGACATGATTTTTTAAGTGGAGATAGTTGAAGGGATGGAGAGTAACATAGGCTACTTTTTGTCTCGTCCTAACGCGAGCGAAGCCGCGGGCAAAAGCTAGTGTTATACTCAAACCTCACTTTCACTTTATTTTATATAACTTGTTTCTTGGATAGACAAATTTCACAAATTTTTAGTGAGGCCTTATTTTTTTATATCTAGACTATTTTATAAGACTAGTTTGAATCATTTAACCTACCCTATTTCCTATTTTTACCTGGGCCCAGGAATGAAGTCATTCCCTTCTCCATTTTGTCTATAATTAATCAGAAATAAATTATGTTAATTTTTAAATTGTTTTCTGCCACAAATGAATTTAAAAATTATTGGACGGATTAAAGAAAATCTGTCATGACTATTAAAAAAGTCGGTGGCTTCTCTTCTGCCAGTCAATTTATCTGAATTTGTGTTGCCACCGACTTCCGAAATTTTAGTTATTTTTGGGTTTTTAGTTTTTGAAGGCGGTTATTATTTTTTTGGAAAAAAGTTTTTTATTTTTTACTTTTTAGTGTCGAGTCTAACTATGTCTGACTGTGTATGACATATTTCTAAGTAATTTATTTTCAAAATAAAAGTACTTATAATCTTATAAAACGAAAAATAGAAATAGAATTGAAGAATAATAACTTTATTTATTTAATTAGAAAAACAAATACTTATTATTATAATTACACACAATATTTACAAACTAAAAAACTTTTTTCAAAAAAATAATAACCGCCTTCAAAAACTAAAAACCCAAAAATAACTAAAATTTCGGAAGTCGGTGGCTTCTGTTCTGCCAGTCAATTTGTGTTGCCACCGACTTCCGAAATTTTAGTTATTTTTGGGTTTTTAGTTTTTGAAGGCGGTTATTATTTTTTTGAAAAAAGTTTTTTAGTTTGTAAATATTGTGTGTAATTATAATAATAAGTATTTGTTTTTCTAATTAACTAAAATAACTAAAATTTCGGAAGTCGGTGGCTTCTGTTCTGCCAGTCAATTTGTGTTGCCACCGACTTCCGAAATTTTAGTTATTTTTGGGTTTTTAGTTTTTGAAGGCGGTTATTATTTTTTTGAAAAAAGTTTTTATTTATTACTTTTTAGTGTCGACTCCCAATGTTTGACTGTGTATTAACTACTTACAATCTTATAAAACGACAATAGAAACTTGAAGAAAAAGCGCACATCGTCTATGAATATTTCGTCATTTTTTTTTGTTCTTGGTGAATTTTTCGAGAAGCACTGAACCGATCGCCACAAAATTTATATGGGACCACCTCTGAATCATGACTTATCAATCACAATTGACGGAGATATCGCGTAACAAACATACAAAAAAAAAATACAGACGAATTGAGAACCTCCTCCTTTTTGAAGTCGGTTAAAAAGGAATCCCTAGGATGTGAACTCAGGGTATGAAATAAATTAATGCTAATCCGTGATAAGATAAAGTGGATCTCTAGTGTTAAATAAAAGTAAAAAACAAAAGATTTCCAATCCTGCACTCACAAATCTAAGTAATTCCTGTAAGTTTCTTGTCCCACAAAACTTGTGGACGACGGAGTATAGTTCAGTATTGGCGCTTGTCTTACAATGTATTAGCTTGTTTTTGTTTATAAGGCCCGGATTATGTGATAAATTATAACCATGTGTACACTTGTGTATTTTATGCTATTACAAAATGCTTATAGCCTTTACTTTAGACAAAGCTGTCGCAAGAATTTGACGAAAATAAAAAGTTATAACGATACTTTGGGTAGAAAGGTCGTATAAACCAAAACCCGACTTTTCAGGAGAGCAGAAAAACAAAAATTTTTTATATATAAATTCATAACTTTTTGGTTTTTGAAGTTATAAAAAAAATATCTATGAGAAAGGTTCTTAGAATTTGCTAATGATAAAGGTTAAATCATCAAAACCTACCTATCTTCTTTAGTTTTAAAGTTAGCTTGGATTTACGACTCAGAAAATATCAATTCTTGGTTTATACTCCCCATGAAAATGAACTTTAATAAAACTGTATAGGTCCGTATATCCATTTTTGTTAGGCTTATGGTCACATTTACGGTCGTAAAAACCCATATTTGTAGTTTTTTTGTATTAAAAACCATTTCCATAGTCATAGATTAATTTAATTCTGACTAATAAATAATCCTGTTACTCTCAAAACTAGTAGGAACTCAGTAATTATTATTCTAATAACCATAAATGGTTGATTTAAATAAAATTAAACTACCTGAAATACGTAATCAACATTTATTAAGTATTATAATACCTTTTAGTCAACATTTACTATTATTTCAATAATAATTATAACAACTTTAACAGAAAAGTGAAAAAAGAAATCTACTTAGTCAAACCAAAAAACAAAAAAATAATAGTTAAACTAAACATGAATACAATTTTATATCATAAATAAATTACTTTATAGTACTCGTAAGTTAGATACGTACGTTTATCATGTCTGAGGCTAACTTACTAAGTTAGCCTTAGTACAAAGGCTAAATTCTATATTTTTTAAAATTATGATTGCTTTATTTTAGATGAAGTTGTGTTTTTTTTATTACTAAGTAGATTTATATTTTATTTCACTGTTTTGTTTAAGTTGTTATTATTTTTATTAAATTAAAAAATGCTAAACCTGTTAGGTATGTTGTACCATTATTGAAATAATACTAAATGTTAATTAGAAGGTATTATAAAACACTATATGTTGATTTCATATTACAGGTAGTTTCATTTTATTTGAATCAACCATTAACCTTTCAACGACCTAGCAACAGCCGGCGTTCGGGTTGCTTTTGTCTTTCTATTGTGTCTCGAATCACGTATGTTATAAGGTTTAAATCGAAAGTAATTAGGTGTAACGTTTAAAATATATATTGATACCATCAATATGGTTAACACCCCGACTCAGAGCACCCCGATTTAGAGCACCTTGACTCAGAGCACCCCGACTCAGAGCACCTCGACTCAGAGCACTTAGTTTTTTGGTATGACTAAGTAGATTTCTTTTTTCACTTTTCAGTTTATGTTGTTATAATAATTATTAGTGAAATAATAGTAAATGTTGACTAAAAGGTATTATAATGCTTAATAAATGTTGATTACGTATTTCAGGTAGTTTTATTTTATTTGAATCAACCATTGATGGGTATTAGAATAATAATTACTAAGTTCCTACTAATTCTGAGAGTAACAGGATTATTTATTAGTCAGACTTAGACTATAACAATGGTTTTTAATAAAAAAAAAAAAAACTACCTGTATATGTGTTTACGACAGTAAATGTGACCATAAGCTTAACAAAACTGGATATACGACCTATACAGTTTTTTAAAGTTCATTTTCATGGGGTATATAAACCAAGAATTGATATTTTTTGCGTCGTATATCCAAGCTAACTTTAAAACTAAAGAAGATAGGTAGGTTTTGATGATTTAACCTTTTTTATTTGCAAATTCTAAGAACCTTTCTCTTAGATAATTTTTTTATAACTTCACAAACAAAAAAGTTATGATTCCTGAAAATTCTGGTTTGGGTTTATACGACCTTTCCACCCAAAGGCATCGATATTTTACATTTTGATATTTACAATAAGTTATTATAAAGTGCAATTGGGGACATAATCATCACATTTTCATGTGTATCTCTCTGCTGTTTCGTCTTTTTTACCTCAATCTTTTTTAAACATGGTTTATACACCCACCTCACGCATCCAAAGGCAATTCCTTTGGATTTACGACGTCGAATTTAACCTGTGTTTAAGTAATGCATTTAACACGTTAGGGCGTATAAACCATTTACAATTAACGACCATTTATACGCCCTGAGTTAATATAAATCATGGTCATTACATCATAACAAAACTACAAAATAAAAACATTTGGCTTTTACGTTGAAAATTTTCTTTTTTTAAGAGTGTATGACCGAAAATTTCTGGGTCGTATTAACCCTTTTTGAGCGAATTTCGGCATTTCAAATATACAGATCGATAGAGAAAAAAATTCTGAGCAGAATGGTATATATAACTCAATTTGGCCAAAATGGTTTATACGACCTTTCTACCCAAAGGTATCGATAAGTTTTCTTACATGGTTTTACTTGACATTGTATTCCTGAATTGATATTGAAATTTTAATTTGACATTTATTATGGGCTTAAAATTGTACTATTAGATTGACATTGTATGATTAGTTTGCTATTGCAATATTGATTTAGAATTTTATTATTCGTTTTTTGGCATTATATGATTAGTTGGACATTGTATATTTATTAATTTGACATTATATTATTGTTTTGACATTGTATTATTCGTTTAACGTTGTACTATTGGCTTAAATTGTAATATTCAATTGTCATTTTGTATTTGTTTGACTATTAATCTGACAATTAAGATAATACTGATAAAAATTTATGTACATGTTAATTCTTTTCTATAATTCATATATAATTATTATTATTATATCAATTATGAGCATTTTGCATGCCGAAAGGTAAAATGTATCGGGACTACTAACATTAAACATCTTATCTGTATACCTACATTATTAGCAAATAAATGATAAAAAAAAAGGATTTCGTACCAGGAACGGACCAATTTAACCCTAATACTAAGCCTGCACTATCTATCTGTCCATCCCCATGCCAGATAGTGAAATTTCAATAACCGTAAAAATAGCCGTAATACAATTTAAATATTAATTGCCTGCAATACATATTTTTCCTTCATTTTCCTTCATTAATGTATTGAATTACGTACAAACTTACAGTCAATAATTGTGGCACTTAGCGTATTTGGCTAAATATTCGCGTTACCTACTTAGATAATACAAACTTTACTCTAGTTCGATACTTAGACCTCCACAACCGAGTTACTGGGCGACACGATACACCTTGGTTAGACTAGTCAGACTTGTGGACTGGTTTGACTTCCTGGAACGACTGTCAAAGTTTTACGAATACCAACCGTGACTGGCTTTACGTGCTCTCCAAGGCACGGGATGTCATTTATGTCCAAAAAAACGATTAGAAATTACATATTAAATCGAAATAGTCACATTAATACTTATTATACAAGTATATATATTATATATATTATACAAGTATAGCAAGATTATACTTGAAAATTAGTGAACGTGATGCATTTGGAAATACTCGATCGGATACAATTTACATCTATTCTTTTCCTTTTCTTCAATAAAAACTGCTCGAGTCGAAACATCACACAGTTTTATTACCTACTTTCAGCGAACACGAATGTCTGACACTCGCTTCGCAATTTGTGTCACAGTCAGAAAGCCTTGCACGAATGCGCAGACAAAGATTGTAAAAAATATATACATCTAAAATAATTTTAAGTTATACCACATAATTATTGGTGTCAATTCTTTTAATCACAAACTAAACTAAATTTAAGTTCAGTGTGTAACTGAATTAATGCACTTTGAGAAAATAGTTTGATCAGAATCGTTTACTGAATCGATTTTTGTAATTTTTAATGTAGGTAATATTTAATCCCAAAAATAATTAAAACTACGTAAGCTGCTGTCACACTTCCGCTGTACAGTCAAATCAAACTAAAATGGATGAAATACCTACTACGCTAGACCCTTATGCAAGTGCGACTGTGTGCATGCGTAGATTTGTAATGTGACTTTAATTTTCTCCCACAATCTGTACAACTAGATTATAAAGAAACAATGTTTTAAACATAATAATAAAAATTCAGTGTATGTATTATGATTATAACATAATATTCTAATTGGGATGTCTGGTGGTGTGCGTTTATTCTGGGACATGTTGTATAAATACAATAAATGAATTGAAATAAGAATGATAAAAATTACAAACATCTGAATTGAGGACTTCTTCCTTTTTTGTAGTCAGGTAAGAATTGAGAATGACTTTGTAAGATTGGCGCATAAATAATTTATTATTAGTTATTTTTAAAACAATTTAACTTCATGAAAAATTTGCTTTCGATTCAACTATTCAAAGCAACTTTCTTTCAAACTCAGACTATTCATAAATGCCTGTAAATAATTAAATAGAAATAAAGGCATTTAAATGTATTTATATAATATATATTACCAGACAGCTAAACATACTTAATGTTTAGCTGTCTGGTTACCATAGAGTAAGCTCTGCTAAGTTTGGGACTAGGTGGTCGTGTGTGAGTTGTCCTTATTTTATTTATTTAATCAAATTAAGCTGGAGGTCGTGGGTTCGATTCCCACCCAGGACAAACTTTGTGTGTTGAGCATGATTGTTTGTTCTGTGTCTGGGTGTAATTTATCTATAATATGTATGTATTTATAAAGTATATAAGTATGTATATCAGTTGTCTGATTACCATAACACAAGCTCTGCTTAGCTTGGGATCAGATGACCGTGTGTGAGTAGTCCTAAGATATTATTATTTTTATTTGTTTGAATTTCTCGGGACCCAGGGGTCCCGGACCTTTGGAAGGCGTGCGAGGGGCCGAAGCCAACTCGCAGAGGCCCCTTGATCAAGATCTTATATTATTATGTAATGGGACACCAACCGACGATTATCTCCATATGCGCTACGTAAGTGCAGCTAAAGACAATCCCCGGAAGGTGGAGGACTATTGCTGGACATGGAATTCAAAAATATTGGGCTATGGGTTTGGGTTGTTGAGGTGGATTTGTTACCTAAGACTATTAAACGACTATGGCCCCTGCCTGATCAATGTTTGTATACACGGATATAATGGCAGGGGGTGACTTGCACACTCAGTAAATGGGCCCCCGAAAACGGCCGCTAGCACATAGTGACGTAGCGACAAGGGGGCAACATATATCGAGGTGCTTGAGGAGTGGAGAGGTATTCCACGGCTATCAGGACAATCCCGGAAGTACGGTCAAGATCCCTACCAGCATCTTACTGGAATACTTCCTTCCCCCGAGCACGTTTGCTCTTGCGAATCTCCACTCAAACCAGCCAATTAAGGCAAGAGAGAGGTGGGAGCCTTGTTCCTCGTCAGTGCTCACTCTGGCCGGATATTATTATTATTATTATTAAATCGACTTTGACATCAAAAAAAAGTCAGGTGTTTCAATTCGAAAATCGGATCGAAAGCTTTTACGTTACTTGCGCGAGGCCTAGTGAATTCAATTTGATAGTGTCACGTTAACGCTTCTAAACTACTAACACTGACAACTGGGAGACCCATCCTTCACACTTTCCAATTAGAGTTCACTAACAGTGAAAACTTTTATTAGAATTAATGTCACTGCTAGGAATGTTCGTACCGGTTCCAAGTAATAGCGAAATCGTATTGGCTTTTATAACTGTCTCAACTTTAGAATATAGTGCCAATAATCCTGGTAATCATTTACAGAGGGAAATTTTACGGGTGGTGGAGTTAACCTTTGGTTGACTTCGGAGTTTAAAGCAGCTTGTAACTTGACGGACCCTTCTGCATAGTTGGTAAAGGTTGTAAAGGTACCACAACAGCTTATGTAATGCTCTGTTGATCTCGTCGCAGACGAGTTGGACAGTGCTGAATAGGGCAGGGATTTCACGACTTTCCATAACGTATTTTTGGTAGCAACCCAGAGAAACACTTTTTAGTGGTGAAACACCTCCGTGTCTCGCGAATCTCGTAAAGCGTTAGCTTTGATCCTGGTTGTCCTTAGTAGATCTTTGGCAGTCGTTACGGGTAATCAGTTTCAATTGACAATCAGTCTCATAAAGGAGTATCAAACATGTGTTACCCAGTTTTGTCTTTACCTAAACTATAAAGGTGGAAAAGAGGCATGGAACGGAAAGAGACAAGCAGGACTATTGTGATGCTGGTAGCATTTTGTGTAAAATTATTGTATAACTGAATGCTGTGTTAGTACAGTTCTAAATGATGAAGCTGATGTTTATTTCATTAGTGATTTTAAAACAATAGGCAAATTAAATAAGACGTCTCGTTTGTTTTTCTTTTACACAATATAAATATAAAATATTACTACTCTCAGCCATGCTAAGATGCCGTAAAGCTCCTCTGAAATCTCGCTTTTACAAAGTTGAAAACAGAATTAACAAAAGAAAATGTACAAACAGACTTTATAATATTATGTACTCACCTAAGTAAACCACTCAGGGAACCACCTCCAACTATCTCAACGAAAATGTAGTTTTCAGCGAGACTTCATATCCTGTATTCATTAATCTACGTTATCTGGAGCGCCCAAGTTGTGACCTACTAAAGTTCCTGGCGTCGGTTGAGCACCGAAATGTTTTAGCCTGTCTTGTGTCAGATTATTTTTGTTTTTGTTTGCGAATTTTGGTTTGCGTGAGTTTTGGTCGAAAGGGGTTGCTGGGAGACTAAACATACATGAATATGTTAAAATTTATATGTGTGTTAAGAGACAAGCTTTTTGAAACTGTATGAGCTGAAAATTGGACAGGATTGGACTTTTTGTGACGAAGAGACAGATTAGGAAGATTTGTTTAAAATTCTACTACACAAAGGTAAACCGTGTGGAATAAAAGTTCTTCTGAAAATTGCAGGAAATATGTAGTTAAAATATTCAGTAACTTAGGGTTTTTTAAAGGTAGGTTTTAAAAACCTTTTTATCATACAGTTGGACGGTTTATAAGCCACCGGCTTGAGTCGACACCACGAAACGTATGGTAGGACGCTCTCAGACTAAGTGGAACAATGATCTTTGTAGGATGAGTCTGAAAATGAGTTTTAAACCTACGTTTTGAAACAAGCAGCTAGTTTCTGATCTACTTTTTGACAATTTAATTATGCAAAATCGATTAATCGAATCGATTGATTGGAGACCCATAAATCTACCCGTGGTGGAATACAATAGAAAATATTTGTGGTTCTTTGATGCCCTGTGGTGAAGACGTCGTGCCCTCCACCTTTTTTGTAAATTGCATATATTTATTCCACTATTATTTATAAGTTTTGTACATATTTTATTTATAATATGTGTCCTTTCTGTGAGTGTAAGTAGAGGCGCACTATTTAAAATATTTCTCATAGAAGCACTGTGTGGTCTTGCTTTGAAGTTTGTGTTATCTTTGGCGCTCATTCGCACAGATACAGAGCTTACGTCTTTACTTCCGCCAAGTTTGATAAGGAGTATTTAAAAATAAACATTAAATAATGTGGTTATGTATTTTCTTTTGCATGTTGTAATGGTAATGTTGTTTCACTTTTAGTATGAGCAAGTAAACAAGTTAAGTTCCAACACATATACGCCTAAACTCAGGATTTTAAACGAACTATAAACAGAATGGTACAACGAGCTCAATGGCTTACAAAGAGAGAATTTTACTAAACATCACTAAATAAATTGCTCGTAAACTTGTGTGTACTCGGTTTTACGAGCAGGTGGTGTTTTCCTCCCTTTTTCCCCGTTAGGCGGAGTATGAGCAATGAGCAATAATATCCAACTCGAATTCACGATGCAAATAGCTTCTCTTGATGGTTTAGAAATACCTTGTGTTGCTATGTAGTAAAATATGGGAATAGTTTTAGTTTTATAGTTTAATCTATACGTATTATAAAGCTGAACAGTTTGTTTAAAGAAAGCACGTAAAGCCGTTGGTCTCGGTTGTCATTCATAGAACTTCGACGGGAAGTCAGAAGCCAGAGAGTCTGACAAGTGTAACCAAGTGATACTATCGACCAGTAACTGGGTTCTGAAAGTCTAATAGGCAGTTGTTTCACGTAAAATACTGAATTATGTTAAGCTAAAAGCCGACTCCACATAGTTAAGAAAAGGCATGAGAGATAATGGTGCCGATTCTCTTATACACAAACAACGTAAATTTAAGTTAAGTGCATCTTTCTCTTTCCCTTTAATTAAGAAAAGGACAGAAGATAAAATATTAGTTAAGTCCTGTCAAATTTTGACACTCCATGGATAATTTAGACGCGATTTAAAAACATGGCGTCTGAATATACGTCAATTTTCTTCAGGCGCTGTCTAACTTGACAGGATTATACTAAAATTCTTACTTCTACTTCTGTCCTTTTCTTTAAGAAATGGAAAGAGAAAGATGCATTTAACTTAAATTTAGTTAAGTTTGTGAACTAAAACACTGGTATCCAGCTGAATCCGGTTAGGCTGAAAGCCGACCCCAACATAGTTGGGAAAAGGCTAGGGAGATGATGGAAGTTTGTGAACTAGAGAATCAGCACCAATGACTATTTAAAAACCAACTAATAAAACCAATTTCCAGACACCTCTAAACCATTTCTTCAACCAAACAGTTGAAAGTGCCTGGCGAAAATTATGAGCTCCACGATAAACACACAAGTTGATTACCTACTATTCTTAGCCTTGAAACTAAGGCTGAGGCTACAGTAGGCAGCGATTTGCGATGCGACTGGAAGAGCGAATCGAGATAAACGTGGAATGGCTACATTATAAGCAAAAATCTGGCGTATATTCGATTCAATTTCGCTGATACGTCGATATAGCCGGTATCGCGATTACAGTAATGTAGTTCTTGTCGCAGTAAAAATCAAAGATCGCTAGTAATATTTTATGAACGGTGTAGCCATACACGTAAGCATCCATGTATTTGTTTCAATCGCTCATGTGTCGCAACTCGCGTCGCAGCCAAGTGTAGCCTCAGCCTAAGCAATAACTGTGCTTAGTAGGGGCGTCGAACCATTAATATTATTTCATAGCAAGTACCTAATTAGCAAGCTGGGTTTGAACACCACAACAACGCATAAATTGTTACAAAGTAGACTCAAATATTTAGGTCGTAAAGTATAAGTACTATTAGGATAATTTAGTTTATAGTCATAGGTTTGTGTTATATGTATACCAAATTATTGTTATTTTATAAAGGTAAAGTTTGTTTGTTGGTTAGTGAGTAACTCCGAAAAGCTTGTTTGATTGCAGATGGTTTTGCTCCATTATAAATATTTGATGATTTTTAAAAAAAGATTATAAAGGTACAAAGAAATAAGAAGAGCTCAAAGATTGAGCTCAGTGCTGGGCCTTGTTGAAAGTCTATATTCAGTAATCGATGTACGATGTACGAGGCTGATAATAATGATAGAGTTCATTATAATATTTTAATAAGTTATAAGAATAGAAACACGATAAAATTTCCTCTTCGCTCCCGTGGGACAGCGTGTGACAGCGTAATATTATAAAGCCTATGCTACTAAGGGAGAATTCTAATGGTGAAAGAATTATCGAAATAGGTTTAAGAGTTTTTGTGTTTATTTGTAACAAACAAGTTCAAAAACCTGTCAAAAATCTACCACGTCTGCCATAATTAAATCCCGTAACGCGTAAAACATTGAGCATTTCACTAAACATCGCAAAATACTTTTGTCGTAAACGAGAACAGGATACTCAACTTTACGGTTCAGTCTACTCGTATTTTTCTGACGGTAAAACAGAAAAATCTAAAACCGGTAGAAATGTCTCGACAGCTGTGTGGTGTTAAATGTAGGGATATAGAGTGGATGGATGTGGCTTAGAAGATTATTATAAAATGTTAGATTTCAAGGTTTATTTTTGGATTTACCTTTGGCGAGAAAAGACTTGGTACTATTACCAGTATTACTTTCCATTCACTGTTAAAAATTAAAACCGGTCAAGTGCGAGACTCACGCACGAAGGGTTTCATACCATTATCGGCGAAAAACGACAATAAAATCACGTTTGTTGTATGGAGTCCCCCTAAATATTTACTTTATACTGACTTTTAGTATTAGATGTACTGATTGAATGACTTTTAGTAGTAGATAGCGGCAATAAAAGTGTTAGTTCTGCCCTCTGGGGACGGAAAAGGTGTATATTGAAACCTATAAATAGATATTTAAGGGGTCGGTGACGAGGCTAATGTATGACTATTGGTGTTGCGTCTATAAGCTATAGTGACCGCTTGTTATCAGGCGGGCTGTATAGTTGATATAGCCATCATGCCTCTAGCATTTAAGAAATATTGTGGAAAATAAAAGATTTCTTTTGCAAAAAAGTTTTCACCGAAATCTAGTTGTTTTGGGTGGTTTAAAATGTGGTGGTGAGATCAGAACGACATCTATCCCGACCGGAACCGTTAGAATTCTACAAAATAGATAGATGGGTACTTTTCGCATTTTATTAATTTCAAAAAACATATTTTTTTACTCCCCCGCTGTTCTTTTCTGATTAATTTCGTTGCGGGATCCAAGACATCAACAATTGTTTCTACGGGACTCGTCGAGCTTCATTGCTCGGCGCTTTTCTGGCAGACTTCACCGTCGATTCTGGCTTTCAAAAGTTGCAGTGGTTGGGAATAGTATAGCGGGATTGTGCCAATTTCATTAATTTGTCATTTTGATGATTATGACACCGCATAGCAAATAGCATCACCGAACTAGACACATCCAGAATCCTCCTAATCTATCCCATCACACATGAAACTATTTTTACCCACAAGTTAAATTTAGTCCCTCTTAGCCGTGGGGTACTAATTGACGCTTTAAATCTGTCCTCGCCCTTAGTACTTGTCGTACGTTTATGATTTTATATACGTAACTAAATGTTTGCCCTGACTTCGCTTGTCAAGAGGAATGAACTTGGTTTATTACAGTTTGTGTTAGTGTGGTTGGATGTTGGTTGTTTATTGTAGTTACATGGATGTTTGCTTGTATGTTTGGGTGATAGTTTCAGTCATATTATCAAAAGACGTTGTTTGATTAAGTTTCTGTTGTTATGTTTAGTTTAAGTTTTGTTTTAAATTAAAACATTTAGAAGCACTAATAAGTCCGTCAGTTAGATAATCAAAAAATTTGGGATACGTATTTTTTCTTTTTTCTCGTAAACAGAAAATGACGACAATACAGTGCGTTGAAGTTTCGTGAAACGTCACGCCTTTGTATATTTTTTACTCAGAAGTGACGTCACAAGCCCCCTCTCCGGAACTTTGATGCTCTTTATCTTTGTATAAATAAATAAATAAAATAGTTGCTTGTTCCTAAACATAGATTGGTCTCTATGAAGAAAACAAGAAAGAAACTCAAAAGAAAAAGACATTGTAACCGTCACAAATTAAAATATGCAGCTAACTGTGTGAATGGTATCAGACCGTAGTTTTCTACTCTTACAAGTCAATCTTTTATGTAAACAACATTTCCAATATAATCAGATCTCTCATTGTTTGGAATTTCCTTACATTGCAATATCAAGTTTTACTGGAAATCTATAGCATGATAATCGCGTGTAACTGCAAACAATTTAATGATATGGCCGCATTATCATGATACGACCAATATGCGCGTTAGTTACAAAATGAACTTTATTCTCACAAGATGGATGTCGAATTTCCATCTACTACCTACTCTTCACAAAGAACACACCCTGCAAGTTTTATGTCTATAAGACCAGCGGTTTGGACGTGCTTTGATATCAACTATCAGGCAGTCAAACAGTTACGTTTTACAATACATATTATAGGCATTATGATTTGACGGGCCTGTTTTATTATTATTATTTATTTATCTTTATATCACAAAGGTAAGTTATATTATAAGTTAAGCCCCACAAAATTGGTCTAGTGAGTAGTGACCGTGACTGCTAAACTGGAGGGTGCGGGTTCGATTCCCACCCAAGACAGACTTTGTGTGATGAGTATGATTGTTTGTTCTGTCTGGGTGTAATTTATGTAAAATATGGGTGTATTTATAAATTATATAAGTATGTCAGTTATCTGATTACCATAGTACAAGTTCTGCTTAGTTTGGAATCAGATAAAACGAACGAGTGCATAGGCATCTTTTGGGTGAGCTCGCTCCATCGTAGGCCCCGTCTATGCTCTCGGGCTAGTCTGGGACCAAGAGCAAGCCCATATATGTAATAAAAAAAAAAAAAAAAAAAAAAAAAGATGGCCGTGTGTGAGTTGTCCCAGAATATTAATTATATTTACTTATTTATAGATTAATATTTTTACCCATTAATTAAGTAATGCGAATATTTGTCAAATAGCAATAATACAGCTACAGCATAAACACAACTTTTCTCGTCATACACTATGAACCCTCCCCTGCAATGGTTAATTACGGGTTTCTTATGTTCTAACAAGTTTACGACTTGTTTCCTGTTCAAAGGGACCCGTGTTAGTAACCCGTTTTTGTAATTCATGTTTTATTGGACTGTGATGTTAATTTAGTTTATGCTAACTTTGTTTTCAGATTAAAGAGTTTTTTTTTCATATCAGTAGGCTTTGCGAGATAAACTCAAAACTGCTGAACAGGTTTTCATATCGAGCTTACCATTATATAGAGTAATTTACAAGAAAAGGTAATCCTTCGAACGCACGTGATTCGAGACACAATAAACAGACAATAGCAGTCCGACAGCCAGCTGTCGCTTGTTCGTCGAAAGGTTAAAATATATAAAATATGTAACTAAATATCTTAGGATAATTTACACACAACCATCTATCTGATCTCAAACCAGGCAGAGTCTCTACTATGATAACCAAACACTAACATCCGTACTAATATTATAAAACTTTTTTCAAAAAAAAATAATAACCGCCTTCAAAAACTAAAAACCCAAAAATAACTAAAATTTCGGAAGTCGGTGGCAACACAAATTGAATGGCAGAAGAGAAGCCACCGACTTCCGAAATTTTAGTTATTTTTGGGTTTTTAGTTTTTGAAGGCGGTTATTTTTTTTTTGAAAAAAGTTTTTTATTTATTACTTTTTTGTGTCGATTCCCAATGTTTGACTGTGTATAGTATCTTTCAAAGTAATTTATTTTCAAAATAAAACTACTTACAATCTTACAAAACGAAAATAGAAACTTGAAGAAAAAGCACACATCGTCTATGAATATTTCGTCAATTTTTTTTTGTTCTTTGTGAATTTTTCAAGAAGCACTGAACCGATCGCCACAAAATTTATATGGGACCACCCCTAAATCATGACTTATCAAACAAAAAAAAAACCGGCCAAGAGCGCGTCGGGCCACGTTCAATGTAGGGTTCCGTAGTTTCCCGTCCGTCACAATAAGTGTTCCCACTTATGAGTTTGAAATTATTAGCTATTTGTTACGTTGACATACTACGTACGCAGAAATTATTTTGTACAACCTTTTTGTCTTTTTTTAATAAAAACTGTTCTTTCTATCAAGTTCAAAATAATTTTCCTAGAAAGTCCTTATAAAGTTCTACTTTCCAGATTTTTTTCATATTTTTTAAACCTACGGGTCAAAAGTTAGAGGGGGGGGGGGGACGCTATGATTTTTCCTTTTGGAGCGATTTTTCCGAAATTATTGACTTCATCAAAAAAAGATTTTAGTAAACCCCTATTTATTTTTAAATACCTATCCAACAATATACCACACGTCAGGGATGAAATAAAAAAAAAATCACTTCCCTCTTTACAGGGGGGCTACCCTATATGTATAATTTTTATTTTACCACTTTGTCGGCGTGATTGATATCGTCCCCGTATTTGGAAAACTAAATAACTCCGTTTTTGGCGAAATTGACTTTTTCCTATTTTTAAATCATCCAAAACATGACGCATGTTTCTGTCTTACAGGGATGTTTTTATCTTAATCCGTTCCAAAAATATAGCCATTTTTGTCGTTCAGATGGAATAATGCATATCTTCAAACTTGTTTAAATTTTTTAAAGGAAAAATAAATAACTCAATAAATAAATCAATAACTGTGGTCAATGATTAGTTGAATTTTTAATAAATTAAATAAAATAAGTTGTTGATTTTTTCTTCAATTTACAAATTCTAACACAAAACTAACAAAGTTCTAGAAAAACTAAATAACTGTACTTATTTAATTTTGCTACTCAGAATTCTGTCAAAACGTACATTACTTTATAAACACTTGATGTTATCTATTTCTTCTACAACTAGATAATGATTATGATTACAAGATGTTAGGCAAATAAAATCAAATATATTAAGTTATTTATAATTGCCATAAAGACAAAATGTACGTAAGGAAAGTTATTAAATTTTTAGGAGAATTTGGCGCGAAATATTGTAGTGTCTATTCAATTAATGGGAACGAGGAAGAGCGCGGGGGGCAGCGCGGGTGTCAGCGCGTGCGACTGAAGCATCGCTCGCGTCGCGCAAATAAATTTAATAACACTTTAAGTAACAAATTAGGTAGTCAAAGCTTTGATATTAAAGATGGAAATATTTTGTATAAACAATTCTTTTCAGTCGTCATGTCGTGATGGCTCAGTGGATAAGGTGCCCGCCTCTCGTGTAAGAGGTTGCGGGTTCAATTCATATGTACTTTCTAAAGTTTATCTTGGACATCTCTGACATCCCGTGCCTCGGAAAGCACGTAAAGCCGTTGGTCCCGGTTGTCATTCGTAGATCTTTGACAGTCGTTACTGGTTAGCCAGAAACTCTGACCAGTCTAACCAAGAGGTATCGTGTCGCCCAGTTACTGGGTTGTGGAGGTCTGGCAGGCAGTCGCTCCACGTAAAACACCGGTATCCAGCTGAATCCAGTGAGACTGGAAGCCGACCCCAACACAGTTGGGCTACAAAGGGCAACAAAGCTAGAGAGATGATGAATTCTTTTCTGTCGTGCAACTGGGTTTAATAACATTTTTAAGAAAAAAACCAAAACAATTTGCCCTAAATTTCTATTCTCTGACGGGGCAACTAGGGGTATTAGAAAAAGCAGGGACAGATTATTTGAGCTGTATGGCCTTAAGCCTTATAACAACACAGACACATACCTATTCCAAAATATTTAAAAATGTTAAAGGCAGCCAAAGCCTTAATTATTAGCAACAAGATTAAATCATCAGATAATAAAATAAAGGCTGTTTGGAAAGTGATCAATAATGAAACAAATAGGAATAAAAGATATAACATTGATTACACCTTGGACCCTTCCCATGGTCGCATAAGCAAAAATGATGATTTAACTCAGGAATTTACGTCATTTTTTACTAAAATACCAATTAAAATCACAGAAAGTTTAAATTCATCGCCCACATTAGCTGTTGATTTACTAAAAGCAGATGTTTCTGCCTGCCGTGTAGAATTCAAGTTTAAGTTATTAACCCTTAAAGGCTTTTAAGCAGATCAAAATCAAAGCAAATGAAGATTTTTGGGGCATGTCAACTAATGTTTGTAATTTGATTATTGAGACAGTAACGCTCTATTTAGCATATGTGTTTAATTTGTGTATAGATCAAGGGGATTTTCCGGATTTAATGAAGTACAACAAAGTTATACCAATTTTCACATTCTCGGATAGCAAAGATGCTAATAATTATAGACCTGTTTCTTTTTTAGCGGTTCTCAGCAAAGTATTTGAAAAAATAATGCTTAATCAAATGCTTAGTCTTTTTAACTGCAATAAAATTTTACATGACCATTAGTATGGTTCCAAAGGACGTTGTACTACTGACGCCGGTGCCGCTTTAATTAAACATATATTTCAAGCATGGGAAGAGTCGCAAGATGGCGTTGTCTGCGACCTCTCTAAATCATTTGATTGCGTGAACCATGTAACACTTCTTTTGAAGCTTGGGCATTACGGGCTCGATAAATTAGCGCTTAGCTTAGTAAAATCCTATTTGAATAATAGACTGCAACAGGTACAAATTAACGGTGTAAATTCAGTGGGCTTAAAGGTGAAAATGGGCGTACTGCAGGGATCTATATTGGGTTCATTCCTATTTTTAGTTTATTTAAATGATTTACCAAATGGTGTTATTTGCCGATAACACCTAACTGATTTTTAAAGTGAATAGACATGTAAAACATCTTGACCAAGTAAATAATGCTATGCTTGATATCCAGAACTGGTTTACTGTAAATAATTTAGTATTAAATGAAAAAAATACTAAATAAATAACATTCACTTTACCCAATGTAAAAGTACTAGTTGTAATGTTGTATTAAATAGGGATGTACTAGAGTTCGTCGATACAACAGTTTTCCTGGGGATTACGCTTGACTCAAAGCTGCAGTGGGGTCCTCACTTAACATCAGCCGCTTTCGCTGTCAGTAAAATCCGACAATTAACTGACGTTGATACCGCAAGACTAGTCTATTTTAGCTATTTTCATAGTGTAATGTCTTAGGGTATTTTGCTTTGGGGACGCTGCAGATATAGATTTCATCATTATTCTGCAAAAGAGGGCTATCAGAGCCTTATGTAATCTTCACAGAAGCGAATCTCTAAGGAATCTGTTTAAAAATATTAACATAATGACGGTGCCTTGTCAACATATAATAATATATGAAAACATTATGTACGTTCAAAAAATCTGCATCTATTTTAAAAAATAAGTAGTTATCTATTGCTTAGGTAAAATATAACATATTTTATGTTAAAATATAGCTTTTTATTTTAGATTGCACCAATAACCGTTAAACAATATCAAAGTAATAAACGTTCAACTTTTACATTTAAACATATTTCACGTTTGATAAATTCAATAACTGCATTTATTTCACCTTCTTTAACTCTACCAGATGGATCTAGGTTGTAGGAAAACAAAATAAATAGCCGAAATAAATAACTAATTGCAGTTACGTTACAAAAAGTAGTTGTGGCAAAATTAAACAACTTGGTTTTATATTTTTTATTTTTTTATAGTTGAAGATAGGGTCCAGTTTGTTTAAGCATAATGTAAAAGGTAATCAGGTCCACAAAATATAAAATTACCGAGAGCAAAATTGTCTCAAATTTTTTAACAAATGAACATTTACTGAAAAAAAATCACTAAATCGCGTTTATCTCAAAACTAGAAAATCGGAGTTATTTAGTTTTCCTACTACGGGGACGATATACATATTGGTACCAAATTTCAGCTTTCTAGTGCTAACGGTCACAGAGATTAAGCGAGGACGGACGGACAGACAGACAGACATGGCGAAACTATAAGGGTTCCTAGTTGACTACGGAACCCTAAAAAGAACCATCTAAATCCGTTTACAATTGACGGAGATATCGCGTAACAAACATACAAAAAAAAACAGACAGACGAATTGAGAACCTCCTCCTTTTTTGAAGTCGGCTAAAAAGCAAAAGGAACTCTATTTGTCTGTCTGTCTGTCTGTTTCTTCTTCACGCCTAAACCACTGAACCGATTTGAATCAATTTTGGTACAGATATAGTCTGAACCGAGAAAGGACATAGGATAGTTTTCATCCCGGGAATCCCCCGGGAACGGGAACTATTAATCCACGCGGACGAAATCGCGGGCGAAAGCTAGTATATTATAAACATATTTTTAACATCCGTGTTATTAGTAGATAAATTACACAGATAAATTAGATAAATTACACACAGACAGAACAAAACAATCATGCCAATCACACAAGGATTTGCACTGAGAAGGAATCGAAATCACTACCTCGGGCTTCACGTGGCGGGGCCCTCTAGGGCTAATGCCTGCCGGGGTTGCGGAAAAGTTATAATAGTTACTGTGGCCCCGGAACTTAAAGGGCAACCGAAGGAACATGAGCGGGTTTTAGTCAGTAAAAGTCTGACACGCCCTCTCGCCCCGCCCAGGACGGGAGAAGTCATTTGATGATTTCCCACTCACCAAAAAAAAACTTCTGGTTCGACAGTCGAGGTCACGATTTACTAGCTCAGGGCTAGTTCAAACCTGCCAGATCGATCTATCTATTGTTCAATTCTTCGGGGCTTAACTACCTCTATACTTTAGTTTTTCTTTTCGTAATCCATTGGGATAACAATGATTGGACGAGAACTAATGTTTATTAGCTCATATATATATTGGCATTAGTAACTTATATCGTTTTCTTGTTATTACAAGCAATAATTAGAGTTCATTGGACGAATAGGGATAATGCAACCTTAATTTTATATATTTGAATTTTATTAATGTGAGTGTCAGAGAGCTTTTTATTTAGTAATCATAAGAATTGGCTTGGCGTTTTGGTGCATAGTTTGAAATAATTTTCTATGGGTACTTAATAAAGTTATAGGTTTTTGTTCCTTTGTTTGTTTATATAAACGGGCTAATTTCTAGAAGGGTTAATTCTGTATGGCAGAAATTTGATACTGCTTTAGTAGCTTTTAAGGCATAAAGATTATTTAGCAAAACACAATTGTTGTGCAAATGTCTAAATGTCGTAATTTGCAACGACATGCTTTTAACAGGCCGGGGTTGCGGAATGTTTATAATAGTTACCGTGACCCTGGAACATAAAGGGCAATCGAAGGAACATGAGTGGGTTTTAGTAAGTAATAGTCTGACACGCCCTCCCGGCCCACCAAGGACAGGAGCAGTCATTTGATGATTTCCCACTCACCAAAAAAAAAATGCTTTTAACAGGAGAATTTACAGAACTATTGTCCATTGATATAATTATTATTGTTTATAGCCAAAGTCATAACTTCTGCAGGCAAACATCACGCTATGGCTTATTAGAGTAAAACATTAGCCTAAACTGTGAAAAATAATCAAATATCCCCATTTCTAACTACACACGGTGCCACAAAAATTAAACCATTACCACAGCAAAAACTTTTTAAGTGCATTACAGTGTCCAATGGCGTGCATTTTCATAACACGCTCAAGAGTGCGAGTTAATTCCGTCCGCTTGAGGATTTACGGCATAATTAGCACGTCAAACTGTACCGTCTAAATCTGTACTGCACTATATGCATGGAGTACAATGGAAGAAGGTTTACTCCGAACAAAAGGAGAATATAGTATGATGTAAAATGTTGAGCGGAAGGAACAAACTAACCGCGAATTCGCCCGGTCTATTGGATTAATTGGATTATCTATGATTTTATTACAAAACTACGGAACGGATTTTAATGAAACTTTACAGAACATCACGTTATGACCCACAGGAGCAGAGCAGTAACCAAAAACCTAACACAAAGCGGGTGAAACCGCGGGGGACCGCTAGCTTTCAATGTTTTTGAGTGGTGTTTCAACTACACAGTTTAAAGCTAATTTTGTACTGTCAGAATTAAAAATCTGTTCTTTTCACAGTCCTACTTAATATTATAAATGCGAAAGTTTGTGAGGATGGATGTATGTGTGTGTGTACTGTGTATGTATGTATGTATGTTTGTTACTCTTTCACGAAAAAACTACTGGACCGATTTGGATGAAACTTTACAGCAATTTAGGTTATTTATCAGAGTAACACATAGGCTACAATTTATAATGATTTTATGTAATTTTGATCATAATAAAACGATAAGCATCAATTAAGTCGGAAAAAAATCTTCCATCTGAGAGCTATCTTGGCGTGCGCTGCCTAAACCAATGGATTTACATAAAGATGATGTACCACAGGATTGTTTGTCTTAAATAGATCTAAATAAAAGTCCGCGATAGCATATATCTACCTCTTATGTGCAAGCCAGTACGACCAAAATTGTGAACCATAAATTTAATTAAATTTGGTACTATTTTACAATGCACATATTAGTATATAATTATTAAACTCTTACCAAAATAAATACATTTTTCGCATTAAGTATATAATGAAGATAAACTTTGTCTTTCACACTAAGTAATTTGGCAGAATAGTTTAAAAGTTATCACGATATGATTGACTTGAACGAAGCGCCAAACGGCAACAGAACATCCACGATGAAAGTTGGCTATGTGAAAGAACTATACTAGCACCAAGAAATGAGACAGTACGGAAAATCAATAAAATTATCTTTGGCCAAGTAACCAGCGATGCAACAACCCAACTCCATCCATCGACACTGTCATGTCATCTGAAGACTGTACGAGCTACCCTGGGGAGTTTCTTAACTCTTTGGAGCTATGCGGGGTGCCATCACATAAGCTCAAATTAACCTTTCAACGACCGACCGACAGCCGGCTGTCGGGCTGCTATTGTCTTTCTATTGTGTCTCAAATCACGTGTGTTCGAAGGATTAAAAGTCCCGTTTTGTTAATGCGCAACTTGGACGCCCCAAGACTATGTAATGGCACTAGATAGCGAGTCATTGAACTAGGCACCAATTGTAACTGGAGAAGCTAAGGGTGAAAATGTTCTTATTCCACGCATTCCAATAATACCCAACAACTTACCCTTTAATTTCAAATGTTTACAGTTCCCACTTAAAGTTGAATTTTCCATAACTATTAATAAATCGAAAAGGAAAACTTTGAAGATAGCGAGGATACATTTAGGCACGCCCTGTTTTTCCCATGCTCAAATGTATCTAAATGCCAAAATCTACATATTTTGCGCTGAATAAAAAAAACAAATAACATAGTATACGGGAGTATTTTGCAGTAAAAACACAGATGTTAACCTATTCCAATAACATACATATTAACGTTTTCGTGGAAGCATACCGACATCGCAGCGAAACACGACGCCGTCACTTCGTGAGCAATAATTTCGAATTTGTTTATAGTTTCTTTTATTATGTTTTAGTTTATTATTTTAAGCAAATTATTTGTGTATTTTTTTTCTATGGGCCTCAGTTGCCTTTTTTTGGTAATAAAGGTTTATTATTATTTATTTATTTATTTATTCTTTACTTATTACAAAATCTATTAACAAAACCACATCAAGATCCGTTCCGTAGTTTTAAAAATTTAAGCTTACATAGGGACAAAGAAAGCTACTTTGTATTATACTATGTAGTGATTAAATGCAAGTAACATTGGTCCGACCTGTTTATTAGTCAGTGTTAAGTAATCCGTTTGTGCTGGATAGGATAATCTTAAGCCCGGGGTAGGACATAGGGCTACTTTTTATAAGCACACCATACAGGTAAAGATTGATGAAGAAACCACTGGTCTTAGCATTTTCAAATTTGCAGAGTTCCATTACAGCTTAAAATAATGAGCACTTAGAAAGGAATTCAGATAATTCCACCCTCAAGAGATTCCCTCTAAATATTAGGTATAGGATTTCAAAGATTGTCATCATCATCTCCCTAGCCTTTTCCCAACTGTGTTTGGGGTCGGCTGCCAGCCTAACCGGATTCAGCTGGATACCGGTGTTTTACGTGGAGCGACTGCCTATCTGACCTCCACAACCCAGTAACTGGGCGATACGATACCTCTTGGTTCGACTGGTCAGAGTTTTTGGCTAAACAGTAACGACTGTCAAAGTTCTACGCATGACAACCGAGACCAACGGCTTTACGTGCTTTCCGAGGCACGAGATGTCAGTGATGTCCAAGATAAACTTTAGAAAGTACATATGAGTTGAAAAAGTCACATTGGTACTTGCCCGGATTCGAACCCACAACCTCTTACACGAGAGGCGGGCGCTAATTACCACTGTGCCATCACGACTTTCAAACGGATTTCAAAAATTGTATGGAAACTAATTTTGAAGTTAGAAATTTGGGATGTACGATGTGAAGTTACATTAAAAAATACAAGTATTTAAAAAAATATCACGCAACTTAATGTGGCAGACCAAATTCTACGCGAGCGAAGCCGCGGGCAAAAGCTAGTACAAAATAAAGTTGAATTAATTAATTTTGTACGAGAGAATGAAAAAAATTTTATAGTACAAACTTCTCAAACACTACCCAAAAATATTAATAATAATGAGATTCCTGATTATACCGAACAGAGCGTATCTAAGCGGCCACACTGCACTTCACGCATGAAGGACTTTGGACGAAGGTTTATTCGGAACAAAAGGAATAGTTTATAGTATCATGTAAAGTGTGGTGCCGAAGAAACAAACTAAGTAACCGCGAATGAAGTAAACGCCTTTGTTTTGATCGTCGTGGTGTTGAACATTACTAAGTGTGACAATAACGGCGACTCAGTTGGAATGAGACAGTGATCGCAGAAAAAAATATTGTTTGATTACTAGCTGTTTATTTCAAGATTAGTTTTCTTTGTATGTGTTGTCTATGCCCTCGGGCTAGTCTGGGACCAAGAGCAAGCCCATATGTAATAAAAAAAATTGTAAACGCATCTATAATACAGTTGAAATATCTAGTGTGAGACAAAATAGAGCTTCACAAATTTCATCAAAATCATTCGTAAAAGAAGGTAAATCGCTTTTTCGCTTGACGATGGCATTCAATGGAACTATAATGAGATTCATAATTGTTAATACCTAAAAGTTTGATTCAACGAAGCTCAATAGTTTTAATTAGGCAGTACCACAAAGATTCGCATGACAATAAATTCAAGTGAAAAAAAAATGCCGTTAAATCAATTAGGCCTACTTATATTTTTCTACATTGTGGCGCAGTATACCGCCCGCGGTGATATGTCTGCCAAGCAGAAGTGTTCACTCAAATTAGATACGAGTTTACAATATCGTCTAATTTCTAAAGGTTTGCAGTTTCCGTTCGACATTCTCCTCTAGTTTTTTACCCCAGACAAACAAACTAGTCAACCTAATAAAACATTTCTCTATCTAAAAATCTTGCTTTATTATTATCATAATAATAATACCAGTCTGTAACTGTCCAACTGCATGACGAAGGCCTCTTCTCATACTGAGAAGACACGAGCATTGATCACTAACGCTTGCTCAAGGTGGATTGGCGATTTCGAACTTATATTCACTACAAGTTTACATTTAGCAGGCCTTGTTAGCTTTAATATTACTTTCACATACTAAAATTTACTCCAACATATAATTTGGCTGAATAGATTTCCATCAAAAAAGAAAATAAAAGCTTTCTAAGACTAAATTTTGTTGTAATCTAGAAACTAGACTTTTCATGTCATATAAATACCAAGAACAGTATATAACAAATGAAAATAACTTTTCTTTATTAACCAGAATAAGGAAAAATTGCCTGTAATCAAATATTGATTTTGGTACGATAAATCAAAAGGATTGTGTTGGGCAAGTCTTGTAGAATATTAACTCAATACGATTTGTAAGAAGAAATACAGGGCAATTTTCTATAATTACCTACAAATACTGGGCAATAGGAGAAGTAATTACAAATAAGGGTTTTGTTAAGAATATTGAGTAAAATATATGGGTGGTTTGTGTCGGACTTACTAGCAAATTCTCAGTAGCAAACATTTTGAAGATAGGAGTACCATGTAAAATTAAATTAAGTCGGTTAAAAATCCTCGCTCTATTTCAAAAATGATAATGTGTATTTACTACCGCGGTTTTTTTTTTTCAAAAGAAAAATGGGTGCCTCATTGACAAGTACGTGTTAATCATTGTCAAAGTATTAGAGACTTTTGGACTTTTAGATTCATTGAATCAGTATCAACCAAACACAATAACTTAAGATCAAAGCCTTACAGTGGAGTTCTCTGTTACCAAGTAACTCGATGGCCAATCAAAAAAAAAATGTTTCTGACAAAAAAAATATTCTATTCTATTCTAAAGGAAAGGATGTTTTTTATCTTAATTTTCCTAATATTTTCAAAACAACAACGCAAATAAGCTAAACAATATTGAATTCACAATAAAATTACCAACAATAAGTACCTGTTATTTCTCCAAAGCTAAATACGCCAATCAATGAAAATGCAATTTGAAACCGTCCATTTACATTTGTACCAAAAAAACAACGTAATAAAATAAAAAACCGAATCGAATAACGTTCAAAAAATGATTACTCACGGCAAGTTCATTGGAATTACCAAGCCGGCTTCTTTTGCGAATCGGGGTTAATTCAGAACAAATTTACATATTTATTGGGTCTGTCGGGACAGATGCGGTGTCTAATCGATAGGGACCAAAGTTTGGGGTTTGATTGCGATTGGGCATGCCCGGGCGTCGTTGTAAATGTATTTAAAATGTTAATTTCCAGCTGTGATGATCGGTGAATTAATATTTGCTGTGTTATCTAGTGATCTACATGGTGTAGGTGTTAATTTTATGCAAAGGCTTCTTCTCTCTGTAGTTGTCTTTGGATGGAGATTGAACATTGTTCTTTTGTTGTGAAGTTTCATTAGCTTTATTTTTTTATTGTTAATTTATTGTTAAACATACATACAGCTATCATTACAGATTATTCCAATGCGATAGTGTAGTCAACATATTAATTACAATAATACATAATGTCATAAATCAAATTCATAATCAATTCATTAAGAAAATGTCGTCAAAATATAAATTACAATAATAAATTCATGTCAATTAAGTCCGATTCCTGAATTTAAAAAATAATTAATTAACCAGTATAATTTCAAAGTCAACTAAAATACAATTAAATTGATATATTATTAGGCAAGAAATTATTATTTGTAAAATAATGTTATTTATTATTATTACATATTTCGCTATAACACAAAAAGTGCAATGTAACTTTTGCGAACTCGCTCAGTG
This sequence comes from Athetis lepigone, assembly GCA_033675125.1. Classification (NCBI taxonomy): domain Eukaryota; kingdom Metazoa; phylum Arthropoda; class Insecta; order Lepidoptera; family Noctuidae; genus Athetis; species Athetis lepigone. The sequence goes on along the minus strand of CM066229.1, from coordinate 21,176,988 downwards.
AACATGTGAATATGTCAATTCTATCAGCCATATGGTTTAGTGTGCGCATCGCCCTCGAGAATGGCACGTTGGCCATCAACTTGGTACGCCCGCGCGGCAGTGCGAACAAATCCGGCCGTCTACGACGTTGGACGTACCCATCGGGTACGCACAAACACATCTCCTGCAACACACCCGGATTGTTTGTGTTACCCCTGAACACTCCTAAAATATACGATACTAACCCTAGATCCCTTCTCGTCTCCAACCTGTTGTATCCCACCATGCCCAAAACGAATAAGGTTGGATACATCAAGGGATAGAGAGGGTATACCCCATATAGTTTTAGGTAGAGGTATCGAGTATATTTATTTTGTATGCGCTCTAACATGAGAGTGTATTTCGCCTCATGTGGAGCCCATACCGCTGCGTTACACTCCAATAGGCTCCTAATTAGCGCGTTGTACAATGCTGAAACAGCCCTTACGTTAGTGAAACCTGTCGCTCTGCGAAGTACGAATCCCAGTCGCTGGTACGCCTTTTTACATACGCTGACTATATGCTCCCGGAATCTCAGCTGTGTATCCATACATACGCCAAGGTCTCGCACTACTTCTCCTCTTTTTAGAGGGGTATCGTTCAGCTTGTAGGTGTAGTGAAGTGGTAATTTCGCACGGCTGAATGTCAAAATTGAACATTTCGAAACATTAAATTGCAGCTTGTTTTTCCGACTCCACTCAACCACTCGATCAATGTCCTGCTGAAGGCGGTGACAGTCTTGCTCGGTCTCGATGGCTAAAAGCAACTTTAGGTCGTCCGCAAATAAGAGACATCTGGCATCACGTACCACTTCAGGCAAGTCATTAATCATAATAATAAATTGTAACGGCCCTATATTTGTGCCTTGACTCACCCCCGACCTAGTGAAATAAGGTTCAGACCGACAACCACAATACTCCACGTACTGTTTCCTGTCCCTCATATAGCTCACAAAAAATTGGAGCAATTTTGGAGTGCAGCCGACTTTCGCTAACTTTGACAATAAGACATCATTATCCACTAGGTCAAATGCCTTCTTAAAGTCAAAGTAGGCGGTGTCCACCTGCACCCCTGCATCGATATGAGGAACCAGGTACGTCATAGCGTTCAAAAGGTTGCTGGTTGTACTACGCGCAGGCCGGAAGCCATGTTGTGCGTCTGACAGTTGCGACGCCACCTGTCCCTGGACATCCCGCTGAAAGGCCGATTCAAATACCTTTGCTGGTGTCGACAGAATTGCTACTGGTCTAAAAGACTCGACTGCTGTTCGGTCACCTCCTTTTGGTATGGGAATCACACGGGTGACCTTCCAACGTTCCGGGAAATGGGACTTATTTAAGCACACGTTAAAAATATGTACGAGTGGCTCCGCCAGCACCGATCTACAATCTCGCATCACAAATGCTGGAATCCCGTCTGGGCCAGCTGAGCGCTTGGGCTTAAGGCGGGCCAGTGCCACCTGCACCTGTGCGAGCGTCAGTTGCGGAACGTGCACTCGCGCGCTGCTCGCGCCGCCGGCCTCCACCGCTTCACTCACGTCAAGCCGCGCTGGCTCCTCATTGTATACAGACAGGAAATATTTAGCGAATTCCGACGCACACTCTAAATTTGATAACACAGACCCGTTTTTAATTATTTTAGTTTGAGCACTGGATCTCGTTTTGCTTCTAACATAATTCCAGAAGGACTTAGGATCTTTTGCTAAGTTGCTCTGCACCCTATCCTGATGGTTTTGGTATTCCCGGGCAATATTTTCTTTAATTCGCGCTCTGCAAGCGGAAAAAACAACGTAATCAACGCGTGACCTAGTTGATTTAAATTTCTTGTGTAGTTGCGCCTTTAATTGTATATCAGAAATTATTTCATTTGTATACCATTTTGGATAGCAGTACCTACGCATATGTGCCAGTTTAGGCCGTTTTTTAGGTACACATATCTGTAAAACGCCATTAAAAATATTATAAAAACACTCTAAAGCTTCATCCGGTTGCTGAATGTCATAAATTGGACTCCAATCGGTGGAGGCGAGAGAGGAATACAGTAAACTATAGTCGGCCTTATAAAAGTTCCATTGCGGTTCGCTTTGGCTTACGGGTACCTGACAGTCCGGAGCTACGACCTCAGTGGCCGACATGGGAGCGCGCATCCCGTTGAGTTGCAGGGCTACTGTGAGTGGCGGATGGTACGCGTCCACCGGCACCAGGGGTTCATCTGCCTCACACACCCGCACACCATCACACAAGCACAACGAACATAACACCAAATCCAATTGTCTTTCATTGCAGTTAGGTACTTTATTCATCTGAGCAAATTCGCAAAAGGACACAAAATAATCAAAATAATGTTTAGTATTTTCATTACTTGAGTTTAAATTAAAGTCACCAAGTAACAAAACACTCTTATATTTAACACACAATTGTTCGATCAACCTAAAAAATATCATATACTCATACTCATTTGTCTTTGGTGGTATGTAAACAACGCAACACAAAAACATGAATCTACATTTAACATGTACGGTCGCACAAACTAATTCAAATGAGCAGTTGTCTATGTTGACGTCACCCGGTATATTCACTCGTCGCAGCTCCAGTCCGTGTGTGGCCACGAGAAGCGCGCCGCCCTGCTTGCGACCGTCAGCTCTGTCGCATCGTAATAATTGGTAACCCGGTGGAACGATCTCTGCATCCATTATAGAATCATGACATCCCGTTTCAGTGATAGCAAATATGTCAGCCTGTAATGATTCTATATTGTTACAAAAACTGGTCAACTTTGTTCGAAGACCTCTTGTGTTTTGGTAGTAAACATCCAAGGTGCTATTTTTATTACTTGATTGGCTTGCTGGTTGGTTTACGAAACCAAATCCATTCGCAGAATTCAGCATTGACTGGCCACCTCTCCGGTTGACACAACTTTTCATACAGTGACTCTGGAACCGTGATGACAAAAGATGCATAATCCCTCTCGGTTTTATGTTTGATTTTTTCGATTTTGACACATACTTCAGAGCCACATACCCTTTTTACATGCGATGTGAGCTTTTCCACTGTAGTATCTGTAGCCAATCTCCAAACATGAAGATGCTTCTTTTTTTCTGTAGCCTGTATTTCTATCAAATCTAAATTTTTACCCCTCTTAACATTTTTAGTTTTAAAACTTCCCTTATTTCTCTGCACTGTGATCCACCCATTCTGGTCGTCCTCGTCCTGTTTACGATTCAACTTAGCTTCCTCAAGGGTATGACTTGAATCCACAGGTTGAGAAACATTTGGAGACTTTATAGCTTCATCGCTTTCCGACGCTGATTTTATGGCCTCATCAGTTTTACTTATGGGACGGGTAGTAGTAATTTTTCTTTTGTTATGATTACTACGAGTCACAGCAGCAAACGAAGTTTGAGGAGGAGGAGGAGTGAGTTGATTACTCACCTCTGGTCCCACCTTTGCACACTCTGATCCCGCTACAGTTGTCCCACCTGGCTGCTTTTGAGTAATCAATACACTTTCTGGTAGTTTTTCTTGAACTACCTTCATATTCGCCTTCAGATATGCCAACTCCGCTTTCGTTGAATAACATACTTCTTGAAGATGTTTAACAATCTTTGTTTGCATGTCTAAACGTTGGAGTACTTCTAGTCTAAACTGCCTGAACTCACTCAGCAAAACGCCATCGTGCTCACACTCGACGATCGATTCATCAGCTGTTGTTTTCGAACGGCTTCCTCGTTGTGTGTTAACGTAGCTGGTCTCTTCTGAATTCATCTGGAAGCTGCTGCGGACTGGAGTATCCGGATCGTTTCGTTTGGGTTTGGAGCAAACGCACTCAGGACAAATCCACTCGAGTTTACGTTCCTTGGAAAAAGATTGGTACTCGTTTTCCACAAAGCCCAGACACTTGATGTCATAAACTTTTCCGCATTGTTTATTAGAGCACTTCATAAACAATCCATCTGGCACTATTACGCCACAAGCTCGACAGTCCATCGACATTATTAATAATATTTCGGAGTATTTATAATAAGAACGTCAGAAAACACGTCCGCCCGGTAGTATGTAGGTACCCACATTATGGGTATGGTATTATAGTGGGTTTTGAATTTAATCTTGCTGTTATAGTGCAACCGATGAGACACCTGCTGTTTTTGAACTAGGTACAAGTAAAGGTAACAAATTGTCAAGCTAGCTTACGGTGAAATCTCCTTTGTGGTTCACGTTATTTAAATACTAGCTTTTACCCGCGACTTCGTCCACGTGGAATAGTTCCCGTTCCCGAGGGATTTTCGGGATGAAAACTATCCTATGTCCTTTCTCGGGTCCCAGACTATATCTGTACCAAATTTCATTCAAATCGGTTCAGTGGTTTAGGCGTGAAGGAGAGACAGACAGAGTTACATTCGCATTTATAATATTAGTACGGATTCCTATGTAATTTGCTATTTGCGGCTCAGTACAAATCAACATGAAAAATAATTATAGAATAAGTGATAAAAACATTATAGACAACACTAACATGATGCTTTTTTACGTACTAGCATCATTCCTCAAAATTTTTTATAATTATTATAGGGTTGATTTTCTGTCTACCTGAATACTAATCTGTACTTAATATTATAAAGAGGAAAACTTTGTTTGTTTGATTGTAATGAAAAGGCTCAAAAACTACTGGACCGATTTTAAAAATTCTTTCACCATTCGAAAGCTACATTATCCCTGAGTAACATCTATACTGATGTTGTAAAGAGGAAAACTTTGTTTGTTTGATTGTAATGAATAGGCTCAAAAACTACTGGACCGATTTTAAAAATTCTTTCTCCATTCGAAAGCTACATTATCCCCGAGTAACATAGGCTATATAATATCACGCTATGCCCCACGGGAGCGGGGCAGTAACCAAAACCCTTACGTAACGTGGGTGAAACCGCGAGGAACCGCTAGTGTTTTATATGAAACGCCTAATGGACCTCCACAAACCTGACTAGGTAAAACAATACACGGGTATTGTATCATAGAACTATTGTCAGACTATCTGGTTTCTGATTACCTGTAAGAACTGAAAATTTAAGAATGAACGGATGCCTGGCCTGATGTCATCATTTTTATGTGCCTGTAATATTGCGCACATAAAAATGATGACCAGTTCATATCAGGTAAGCTAATTTGCCATTCATGATATAAAAAACGATGATGTGTGGATCAGCAACCAATAAAAGATATTGCATTAGCCACAACATAAATAACAGCTCTCAAATAGGCCTCACTAAAGTCGATAAAAGTTTCACATGACCACAAACATGCGCCAAAAGGCAATCTTTCACCAGGCAACCATTCGCTTGAAGAGATAAACCGCGCGAATATGCTTTTAATTCCAACATGTAGCCGAAAGAATTCTGCGGTCATAAGATTTATAGGGCTCGTACAATTTATAGGCCACAACACACGGCGCCTATGGTAGAAATACCACATAGTAAGGGCATTTACTCCGGGAAGTCCATTGTTTTTATGATTGTATTTCATTTTAGGGTAACGGGTCCAGGATGTGGTGGGCTTCAGGATCTGTTGGATGGTTCTCTTTTACGGTTTTTCTATTTTTATTCTCGTTTTTATTGGTTTCGTTTGTGGGGCAGTGGTTAAGGGGGTTGTTTCTTCGTGCATGGTATTGAACGATAAAATGGTGTTGATTTTGAGGATTAGTCAAATATGACACTTACGTGGCCATATTGTTTTTGAACAATCGATGGCTGGTGGCATTTCTACTATGAATGGCAAATCTTAGTCTCTAGAAAAGGTAAAAACCAACCCATGAGCCAGGGAAAGAAAGAAATGTCGATCCCAAACAAAAACTAGAGTTAGTAAGGCTTTTTGTACATTTTATTTTATTTTATTCGTTTATCAATAATTGTTTTCACAAGTTCTATGATAGTGTAACATACAAAAAGTGTGAAAACAACCGTACAACAATCATTTATAGGCAAACTCCGCATGCGTAAAGCTTCTATATCTAGCTTATTAACACATATACTATGTAATCTATTTAAGGCACAGAACCCATACCTTAACCCTTTATTAAATAAAGTTTAGCAATAATCCTAAGTATGCCTTCAAATACCAGCGACCGTGTGTCTCGGCCATTGTGGTTTTAGATGTTCTACGTAGTGTCAAGTACAATATTCGCATCGTGCTATATTAGATTTCCTGACGCTGCCTTGGCTTTCGTGATTAGACTGAGCTAATAAAGTGATTAAAGCAAACACCTCTAATTAATAAGATGAGCTTTCGGTAACAAACTAAAGACGTAGCCAGACATTTGTCAGTTTGACGACAAATAATAGACTTTAATTTGAAACCCACTGTATCCTGCCGGGGTTGCGGAATGGTTATAGTAGTTACCGTGACCCCGGAACATAAAGGGCGACCGAAGGAACATGAGTGGGTTTAAGTCAGTAAAAGTATGATGAAGATTTCCCACACCCCCCAAAAAAACCCACTGTCTTCAAATTTATTTAGGTTTCGGAAAATTTAATAAAACGTAAGATAATGGTGCTGATTCTCTTGTTCACAAACTTAACTAAATTCAAGTTAAATGCATTTTTCTCTTTCCATTTCTTAAAGAAAAGGACAGAAGATACATTTTAGTTTAATCCTGCCAAATTAGACAGCGCCTGAAGAAAGTTGACGTATATTTAGACGACATGTTTTTAAATCGGGTCTAAATTATCTATTTATTTTATTTTGAATATTAAAAGAGAGCAACACAATGAGTATTACTTATGCTACAGCTATGCTACAGCAAATAAATAATCACAGACTAGAATAGACACGGTCGATTAATACATAATCAGCTATTAATGGCCCATGAGGAAAACGAGCGTAATCCTTTAACGTACGCGTTCTGTGCGGGTACTGATAGGCGTTGAAATTCTTATCTTTGTAAGTACCTAGTGGAAAGTTTTCGGTTTTCACAAACTCTTATTTTCTCACCCTGTTAAGACTAGACCTTTCATCTTAGACCTTTCTAGACCTTACTAGGCCTTTTATCTTAGGTAAGTACTACAGTCACCAAATTACTGATATTACTAAATACCAAATTCTTGCCGAGAAAATCGTAATCGAAAATTACACACTTTTCCTGTCGGGAAAATTTAATTCCAAATTCGTAACCACGACAACGCCAAATAAAACAGTTATATAATAGTTATAGTACCAGTGATCATAAAGAAAGCGACATCTGTCGCCTTACACAAAAGAACTGAAGAATCCTTTTGCGAAATCAGAGTTTAACGCGACAATTATCAACTTTTCCCTAATTAAATTAGTGTCTGCTTCCACTTAACCGGACCCATTAGGACATCAGTGTTTTACGTGAAGCAACTGCCTATCAGACCTCCACAACCAATTAGTGCGCTACACGTTTCCCCTTGGCTAGACTGGTCAGACTTTCTGGCTTTTAACGGGTAGTCACTAAAGTAAAGTTCTACGAATGACAACCGGGACCAACGACTTAATGTGCTTTCCGAGGCACGGGATGTCAGTGATGTCCATGTTAAACTTTAGAAAGTAAAAAATAATTGAAAAAGTCAAATTGATATTTGCCCGATTTTAAACCCATAACACTCGGCTCACAACAATTAGTTTAGTCTGGTCAGATGATCCTCTCTTTTCAACCAAGGATAAAGAACTTTCCACTCTATTGCTCATACCACTAAATACTATTATACCTCGTATTAATAATTTCATCAGTCTTGAAGGACTTCGTTCAACAATGGGCTTCTAGGCACAATATGAAGTTAATGGAACACTTATCTTCGCTCTCAGAACATTGAACAAGTTGTAACTTATTTGTAACACTTGGATTGGTTTTCTTGAGGCATTTTTTCTAGAATGTTCGGATTCTTCAGTCTTTCTTTTGATTTCATTCGCTTTGAGGTAATTTACCACTACACCATTTTTTAGACCTTCGAACACAAGTAATTTAAGACACAATAGAAAGACATGTAAGAACTTGGCAAGGAACACTAAATAACTGCCAATATAATATTTACTCAAATATTTTACATACAATTGAGAAAACACATTTAACGGTATTATAACCTCAAAACATAATAACAACTGTCAATGATAACCGAAGAGATGTTGCTCACGCTGTGTCCGCCAAAAAAGTGAACGATTCAGTCTAAGTGTCGTCCCACCAGTATTGACAGCCTAAAAAAATAGCGTACTTTAACTTTGACACAAGTCTTTTAAGCAAATAAATCGACTAACACTAAAATCATCAATTCCACTGACATCAGAATAATTACATATCTATCTCTAAACAATTAAATGTCAAACTCTAATATTCGTTAAAATGTATAGCGACAACAGACAATAGCAGCGCGACAGCCGGTTGTCGCTTGGTCGTTGAAAGGATAATGGCAATTTTGTCGTGAAGTTTCTACACGTGTCGCTATTGATTTTGTAGTCTATATTATATAAGTACACATTCAACGGAGGGTCTAAGCCATTGGGACTACAAACACGAAGTTTTCAAAGTTGCCTTTTATATTGTAATCATGTAAAAGCGGGTTAAATTAGGAAAATGCCAGACATTTTCAAAGTATGCCCGCGCGGCCGAAGTCACTGCATAGTAATAACAAAGTCGCTCTCCACTGTCTGCCCATCCCTTTGTAGGCTTAGATCTTTCAAACTACGCAACGGATTTTAGTGCGTTTTTTCTTCAATAGAGTGATTCAATGAGAGAAAGGCCGAGATTTTTAATTGTAAAACAAGACGCCAGATAGTTTGATCAGTCTCACCAAAGGGTAGTACTGGGTCTCGCCCAGTAACTGGGTTGTAGAGGTCTAATGGCAAAATTCGAAGGATAGGGTAAAGACGGGTTACTCGCACTTCGTCCCATTCGCATTTCGTACCGCGTTCGCAGTTGGTCCCATTCGCTGTTGGTCCCATTCGCATTTGGTCCCGTTCGCACTTGGTCCCATTAGCACTTGGTCCCATTCGCACTTGGTCCCATTCGCACTTAGTCCCATGCAAGTAGTTTGTAAGGGAAGAGGTAAGGTTGTGGACCAAAGTGTTACATAACATTGCGCTACGAGAAGTAGGAGCGGAGGATCAATAAAAAATAACACTGATGTACAAAATAGACTATAGCTCTGTCAAGAGTGTCACGATTAAGAAGAAGAGAGGTCTGCAATCTTTTTCTCAGGAACGTTATAGTTATCAAGTGGAAATTACTACTACCTACCCTCATAAAGGCCTCATGCTTAGATTTGTTCAATCAACCTCAGTTTTTGTTAAATATCGACCACATTGTTTACGCGAATTTCTCTAACTAATGTATGTTTTCGGTACATGTACATCAAACTGCCTAGAGTGCGTGTAAATTATCCTAATAACTTTGTTATATTTGCGGACAACTTACTGTTAAACGGCAACGCCGGAGTTTGACACCATTAGTTTAAGGGTCGATTTTTAAATCGCCAGACAACTTTTATTTGAAGAGTATATTTGACGTTTTGACAGCTTTTGTACAGAAAATATGTCAAACTGACATATTTATTCCTCAGATAGAAGTTAACTGATGATTGAAAAATTTGCCCTAAAGGAAGTTATTATAACCTAACCGAGACATCTCGTGTTCTTGGTTATAAGAACACGTGTATGATCTCCATACTATAATTTAATAACCGTACAATTGTCATTTAAACTGAAATATTATTTTCAAACTGGACATTGGCAGAAATCACCGAAAATTCGGTGGATTGCCATAATAAATATAAAAGTTGAATAATAATAATAATAATAAAACAAGAAAGAATACATTGTCTTTCAAAATCTGCAAAATAAAATTTTAAAATAAAAATAACTAATACAAAATCACAAGGATTACATCATCGTGTAAATACTCACTGATATATAACAGATATATTGGAATAATAATACAAAACCAAGAAAATGAACAATAAGATGATGGAATTATGACGAAAAGCAAAGGTGACATGACATATGTCATGTCACAATCAATATGAAATAAATCGGAGAAAGATGATGAGAATAACTAGGTCAGCCACCAAACGAGCACACCCAACACCTCCGGGCCCGTCGCTCAGCTCCGCCTCGCCGCCGCCGGAATCCAGCCCCACCGTGAGCGCTGTGACACCGACCGTGGCAGTTGCGTCGAGCTCGAGCGACGAGTACTTCTCTCCGCCGACGTCGCCACCACCTGTTCGTCGGCGGGGAGGTCGCCGGCCGCCGGGGGGCTTGGGACTTCGAGGCCCATCGGCCTCTGATAGGGTCCCCGCTCCCGGTGGAAGTGCGCGCATGAAATGGACACAACCAATAAATGAAAATGTTATGCGCGCATACTTTGGGGCTACAGAGGGGGGAAGTAACCTGACTGCGTACCGTGGTCGGATGCTCTCTCTGTTTCAGGTACTTGAGCCGGCTGTCAATGTTACGGCCCAACGACTGTCGGATCAGGTGCGTGTCATCCAGCGTAATCATATGTTGGATGACACAGTGCTTGATCGACTACGCCTCGAGTCACGGAGTAATCCTGTCACGCCTGCCTCGCCAGTGGGTGCGGTCGCCGTGCAGCCGCAAGAATTAGGTAGTGGTTTGCCGCAACTGCCCTACGCTGGTGAGATGGATGATGATAGGCCTATATCCGTGAGTACCGAGTACAGTGAAAAATTGAGGAGTGCTTTGGAGTGTGCGTTCCGGGAATATCGCTCTACACCGCCTGAGCTTAGGCCGCGACTACCTCGCTTGCCCATGCACAAAAAAAATAGGACGCTGGTGTGTGCTCTGGATTCGCTGCTGTCAAGCTATTTTGATGGCAGCGAAGACCTCGCTGATACCCACTCAATTTTGTACTGCGCAGCTGTAGCAGCGTGTCGTGTGGCTCACGTCAAATTTTTCAACAGTGACGGAGCCACACGACCTAAACCTGCTGTACCAGCGTGGCAGTGCAGAATTGAGCGTCGTATTGGTGAGGCTAGAGCACTCATCGGCAAGCTGATCTGCTTCAGGGAGGGCAATACGCGCCCTAGAGTGATGCGCTTTGTGAGGCGGGCGTTTTTGGGGACTGACATTCGTCCCCAAGATTATATACCCCGCATCACAGAGCGTATCGACTTCCTGAAGCAGAAGATCTTTGCATGGGCAAGCCGTATTCGTCGGTACAAGCGAAGAGTGGAGCGCTATACTCTGAATCGCACATTCCAAAGCGATGAGAGGTGGGTGTATAGGACTTGGGAACGACCAGACCAAGGTGTGATTGACACGCGCCTTCCGGATGATGATGCCATGAGTTCATTCTGGCGCAGCATCTGGTCGGTGCCTGTCAGTCACACTGAGGGCGATTGGATTCGGGAGGTTGAGCGAGCATGTGATATAATACCAGAAATGGGGGCTATTACCATCAGCCCCCAAGATGTAGCTTGTGCAGTTCGTCCGTTACCTAATTGGAAGTCTCCAGGGCCGGACGGGCTGCACAATTTTTGGATAAAATGGTTCGTAAAATCACATGTTCGCTTGGCATCCCAGTTCCAATCAGCCTTAGAGTCTGGATCGTTACCCCAGTTCTTAACCACTGGAGTCACCCACCTGCTCCATAAAACAGGTAGTACCACGGAACCCAAGAATTATAGACCAATAACTTGTCTTCCCACGGTCTATAAAGTTCTTGCATCCATTTTGAGAGCAAAAATTAATAATCATATTAATAATAATTCTATCATGTCTGTCTCTCAAAATGGATGTAGGGAAGGGTCTCGTGGTACTAAGGAGCTACTCCTCATTGATATGGCTATCAGTCAGCAGGTTCGTCGTTCTCGAAAGAACCTGTCGACATGTTGGATAGATTATAAGAAGGCCTACGACTCGGTGCCACATACATGGCTCATGAGGGTGCTGGAGTTGTACAAAGTAGATGCAACTCTGCGCACCTTCTTGATGTCGTGTATGGGGCAATGGAGGACGGTCCTTCACTATCCAGGATGTCGACAGATTCGAGAGAACGGCGAACCTATAAAGATCGAGCGAGGTATATTTCAGGGCGATAGTCTGAGTCCGCTGTGGTTCTGTTTGGCCCTGAATCCTTTAAGCACATTGTTGGAGGGTTCAGGGTTAGGCTATCGGTTGCGAAGAGGCGGCCAGGTTATATCTCATCTCCTTTACATGGATGATCTGAAACTCTTTGCCCCCACCGATTTGCAACTGATGAAGCTACTGAAGGTAACAGAAACTTTCAGTAGCGCCATCAGAATGGAATTTGGTGTGGACAAATATGCAGTCATGCATGTAAAGCGAGGGGAGATTGTGGAATCCGAGGGGACCCAACTCTCGGACTCCATACACCTTAGGTCCCTCTCCTTAACCGAAACTTACAAATATTTGGGTATGTCGGAAGCGTTAGGCATCAATGCTGCCGACATGAAACAGGCGTTGAGGGAGCGCTTCTTTGGCCGCCTGAATAAAGTACTAAATAGTGTTTTATCAGGCGGAAATAAGGTGCGCGCCTTCAACGGTTGGGTCATGCCGGTTTTGATGTACTCTTTCGGCATACTCAAATGGACTCAGACTGAATTGGACGCCCTGGATAGAAGGGTCCGCAGTCTATTGACCGCAAATCGGATGCATCACCCACGGTCATCGGTAATGAGACTGTATATCCCGCGGAAGTGTGGTGGTCGAGGCTTTTTGAATGCTAAAACCCTGCACAACCGTGAGATATGCAGTCTCAGGGAGTATTTCTTAAAAGCCGACGTGGGGATGCATCGGGATGTTGTTTCAGTAGATAAGGGCCTCACCCCGCTCTCTTTAGCAAACGAGAACTGGCGCAAACCTGTGGTATTGGATACAACTGACCGCAGGACGGTATGGCAGAGCAAGGAGCTCCACGGACGCTTTTATCGAGTCTTACATGGGCCCGATGTAGATTTCTTAGCGTCCGTATCCTGGCTACGTTTCGGTGACCTCTTCGGGGAAACCGAAGGTTTTGTCTGTGCGATAATGGACGAAGTTATGATGACGAACAACTACCGGAAATACATTGTGAAGGACGGCACGGTTGACATATGTCGGGCATGCCACCGTCCCGGGGAATCAATCCGTCACATTATTTCTGGGTGTTCTAGTCTGGCTAACGGAGACTATTTGCACAGACACAATCTTGTAGCTAGGATTATTCATCAGCAACTTGCCTTGAAATACAGTCTTGTGGAATCGGAGGTACCGTACTACAAGTATGTGCCCGACCCAGTTCTTGAGAATAGCCATATCACACTGTACTGGGATCGATCTATTATCACAGACAGGACTATTGTTGCCAATAAGCCTGACATTGTGGTAATAGATCGATTAGAGCGTCGGGCAATGATTGTTGACATAGCCGTTCCACATGACGAGAACCTCGTTAAAGCCGAGAAGGATAAGCAGTCCAAATACCTTGACTTGGCTCGCGAGGTTGTCGACATGTGGGACGTAGATTCAGCAGTCATTGTGCCGATAGTCGTGACGGCCAATGGCATAATAGCTAAGAGCCTCGATCTACACCTAAGGAGGCTCTCGCTAGGCAGCTGGATTAAGGGCCTGATACAGAAGGCGGTACTCCTGGACACGGCGCGCATTGTCCGGCGATTCCTCTCTCTGGAGCCCTGACCATCGGTAGCTTGGACCCTGTTCCCGATGCCGGTGGGCTACTATTTTTTATATTTTTAAATGTTTTTATTATTTTTATAACAATATTTAAAAATGTAATTTATATGTATTTAAATGAAATAAATGGAATAATAATAATAATAATAACTAGACGCCTTGGATAGGAGGGTCCGCGGTCTACTGACTGCAAACCGGATGCATCACCCACGGTCGTCGGTGATGAGGCTGTATATCCCACGGAAGTGTGGTGGTCGAGGTTTCTTAAACGCTAAGACCCTGCACAACCGTGAGATATGCAATCTCAGGGAGTATTTCCTATCGGCCACCGTGGGGATGCATCGGGATGTAGTTTTGGTGGACAAGGGCCTCACCCCGCTCTCCTTAGCGAGCGAGAACTGGCGCAAACCTGTGGTACTGGACACTAACGACCGCAGGACTGTATGGCAGAGCAAAGAGCTTCACGGACGCTTTTATCGGGTCCTACATGGGCCCGATGTAGATTTCCTGGCGTCCGTATCCTGGCTGCGTTTCGGTGACCTCTTTGGGGAAACCGAAGGTTTTGTCTGTGCGATAATGGACGAAGTTATGATGACGAACAACTACCGGAAATACATTGTGAAGGACGGCACGGTTGACATATGTCGGGCATGCCACCGTCCCGGGGAATCAATCCGTCACATTATTTCTGGGTGTTCTAGTCTGGCTAACGGAGACTATTTGCACAGACACAACCTTGTAGCCAGGATTATTCATCAGCAGCTTGCTCTGAAATACAGTCTTGTGGAATCGGAAGTACCGTACTACAGGTATGTGCCCGACCCAGTTCTTGAGAATAGCCATATCACATTATACTGGGATCGATCTATTATCACAGACAGGACTATTGTTGCCAATAAGCCTGACATTGTGGTAATAGATCGATTAGAGCGTCGGGCAATGATTGTTGACATAGCCGTTCCGCATGACGAGAACCTTGTGAAAGCCGAGAAGGATAAGCAGTCCAAATACCTTGACTTGGCTCGCGAGGTTGTCGACATGTGGGACGTAGATTCAGCAGTCATTGTGCCGATAGTCGTGACGGCCAATGGCGTGATAGCAAAGAGCCTCGATCAACACCTAAGGAGGCTCTCGCTAGGCAGCTGGATCAAGGGCCTGATACAGAAGGCGGTACTCCTGGGCACGGCGCGCATTGTCCGGCGATTCCTCTCTCTGGAGCCCTGACCATCGGTAGCTTGGACCCTGTTCCCGATGCCGGTGGGCTACTATTTTTTATATTTTTAAATGTTTTTATTATTTTATAACAATATTTAAAAATGTAATTTATAAGTGTTTAAATATAATAAATGGAATAATAATAATAATATTTATTTGCAAGAAATACATTTTTACAAAGGAAGATCTTATAGCCTAAAAGTCATTGTATTCGGCCTGCAAGCAAGCGTGCAAATTGTTTAATTTAATGTCATTATTACATTACTACAGATTCAGAATAATTATGTCATTGATACAAATACAAAATATGTCATTAATACATTACATTAATACTAGAGATTTACATAAATATTAAAATAATTAGGGAAACATTCAATTTAATTATTAGTGTGTATCTTTATGTTCCATGAATTCCTTAATGCTATAAAAACTGTAGCCTTGGAGCCACTCTGTTAATTTCTTTTTGAATAAATTACCCTGTAACAATTTTAAGTGGTTCGGTATTTTATTATAAATTGACAGGCACATATTAAATACATTTTTCTTATAAATTTCTTTGCGACAGGGTGGTTGGTAAAGTAGGTTTTGAAATTTAGCCCTTTTTTGTCTCGGCATAACTTCATTACGCTGCATGAAGTAATGCATATGCCTTTTTGTAAAAAGGCAGATTTCTTTTATGTTACACATACACGGTAGTGGAAGAATTTTGTATTTTTGGAATAAAGGTTTACAGCTATCTAAGAACCATGACTTGCTGATAACTCGGATACAGCGTTTTTGAATTTTGAATGCTCTGTCGGTATCGATCGAGTTACCCCACATTATTAGTCCATAGTTTAATACCGATGACACATAGCCATGGTAAGCCGAAAGAGCAGCCTCTACAGAAACATTCTGTCTTAACCTTTTTTAAAGCAAACACGAATCTATTTAGCTTCTGACAAATATAATCTATATGGCTTTTCCAATTCAGATGTTTATCTACGTTAAGTCCCAAAAATTTCAGCTCATCTACTTGTTTTACTGCTTCGCCTTTGTATAGTATATTTAAAGGCAGCTGTTTGGTATTGTAAGAGTTAAACTCAATAAGATTTGTCTTACTAATGTTTATATTTAAGTTATTATCATCCATCCAACTTACTAAATCTGATAGTGTCTTTTCGATAATAGAATTGTAAGCGTCCTTATCCCGACAGTTTATGATAACTGTGGTATCATCTGCGAAAAGAATACATTTCTGTGAAAAAAGTAGAGGGCCGAGAATGCTTCCTTGAGGCACACCGCACTTGTTTATTCTTGCCACAGATCTGAATTTCACTTTTGAATACATTTTGTCCCCTTTTTTTACTACTTCTGTTATCTCTGTACACTGCTTTCTGTTACTAAGATAGCTAGATATCCAATTATATCCTTTTCCCCTTATTCCATAGAACTCTAATTTATATAGGAGTTTAGAATGATTCACAAAATCAAAAGCCTTACTCATATCTAAAAACAAAGACACCACAGGATTGCCATTATTAATGCTTTCTGTTACAGCTATGATTAAGTCAAAGATCGCAAGAGCAGTTGAGCTACCCTTGCGAAACCCAAATTGCTCTTTGCATAAAATTGCGTGAGTGCAAAGAAAATGGTTTAATCTAATAAGCATGGCCTTCTCAAAGACTTTAGATATAACGGGAACTAACGTAATAGGCCGATAGTTATCTAGGTCTAACTTATTTCCCTTTTTAAAAACTGGTTTCACCACGGACATTTTTAACTGTTCAGGAAACACACCTTCGAGAAAAGAAGAAGAAGTTGATAACCTAACCAATTGTTCCATTTAACTTTTATTATGGTCTATTTTGTATATCAGTGTTATTTTTTATTGATCCTCCGCTCCTACTTGTCGTCGCGTAATGTTATGTAACACTTTGGTCCACAAACTTACCTCTTCCCTTACAAACTACTTGCATGGGACTAAGTGCGAATGGGACCAAGTGCGAATGGGACCAACTGCGAATGGGACCAACTGCGAACGCGGTACGAAGTGCGAAAGGACGAAGTGCGAAAGGGACGAAGTGCGAGTAACCCGTAAAGACTAAGGAGACGATGACGAGTTTTAAGTAACGTAACGTAACTTCAACGAAGCTAAAAATTCCAACCAATTTAAAATTACATAATTTCGGCGACTGGAAGCTTAATCTTTATGAGTAGTCAACGTATTTTTCCAGTTATATTCCATTAAATTGTTTTGCACATAGAGGCGCGAAAAATATTTATACGGCTCCACCGTATGTTGTGCGAAGTATCATTAATCGGGTGACACGGCACATTATGGCAACACGGTGCGTGTATGACGTCAGACGCGTGAAAAACAGCCCCGACTTCCCCTATTTATGCATATGGAACCCAATTTATCTTGCCGAGTTAATTTTTGAATTAAAAGCGAAAAATTCTTTCACTGCAAGCCTGTGATTCGCGATCGAAATTATGCTTTCGAGAATTTCACGAGCGTACATTTAAAATTTATGGTGCAATCAATTTTATTCTTACTTCGACAGAGCATGGAGTATGTTATTCTTTACCAAGAATGTAGAAAGTGAGAATAGTCCTTTTTCCAAAGAAATTGTAAATTGAGGTAAATAAATTTATAGAGAAGGCTCATACAAAAAAAAATCACGACTATTGTTCATCACAATCAAGATTGATTGGTGATTTGCCTTTAATTATCTTTATGACGTTTTTCTTTATCGATATTAGTGCGGCCTTGGATAAAATTAAAAACTTCATTTGAATTGAAAAATTGGGATTTTTGGGGTAAAACAATCCTATGTTCTTTCTTAGTTTATAGAATATCTCTGTACTAAATTTCATTTAAATCGGTCAGTAGTTTTGTCGTTAAAGACGGACAAACAGACACACACACTTTCCCATTCATAATATCAGTAAGGATTATTATTTAACAACATAGGTGCACTACCCAGCATTATTACAAGCTCTTTCGTACATGGTTACTTTAATTCAAAGGAGACGTAACATTATATCTAGTAGGTAAGTCTAATATAAAGACTAAGAGCGTTACATAAGAAACCTGTTTTAAGTATTTTTGCCCTTATAACTAACGACGTTGAACACCAAAACTTCTTATTCTTGGATTTATTTTTAATTCCAGCAAGAGCTATATTTTTCTTTCATTAAAATGGGAATTTTATTTTAGTGCTTCAGTTTTCTTACTTACTTCGAAACAAGGCTTTAAGAAACCTTTCTGTTTATTAAGAAAATCTACAAAAATGATAGGTACATTTTAGATTGCCCTGTTGGTCTATTTTAAGCCAAATGTCGTGTGATTCTACTTATTATAAACTTAGACCCGAGTTCACCAACACTAAACCTACCGTTTTAATATTTAAACATTCGTTTAAGCAATATTTCCTGTTCACCACACCCTAAGCTCTGGTTATTGTCGATAATCGGGTGGTTATCTTAACCAAGCTCCGATGCACCGTTTAAAGCGCCTAACCGTTGATTACATCTGTTGGACAAAACTGTTGTAGGTTACTACTCGGTTTTGTTTTACCAACAATGTAATGATTTTATGATGGAATTGAATGAAAATAAATTAGAATTCAATACTGCCAATTAATATTAGATTTTATTAAATATTAGACTGTTATAGAGTGCGGAGTTTTAATGGAATAAAAGATTAAAATATCATAATATGGGAAACGTTTATTCCACACACGGCAGACATTTGTAGCAGACTTGTGTCATTTATAAAAAAGAATAAACGACGTCCAATTTCAAATACAGTACAATTTATCAACTAAATAGTTTCTATTTAACACACCTCCTTAAATTGTACTCCAGAAGCTTTACTAACTAAACCTATTATAAAACTAAAATCAAAGTAAGATAAAGTAAAAATAACCACTAAAAACATGACTAAAAAATAAGCACATCAAATATCCTAACCTATTCCTAAACCACTTACACATAAATAATACTTTTGTTTTGGCAGTGGTTTCGTTAAAATATCGGCTAACATCACATCAGTTGAAATGTACTTTAATATTATACTTTTATTATTCCTCAAAGTATCTCTCAAGAAATGATGCTTTATATGAATGTGCTTACTGCGGGCATGAAAAACTGGATCTTTTGCAAGTGTAATAGCTCCCTGATTGTCCGCATGCAACGTCACCCTACTAAAGTTATGTACCTCTATCTCACTTAGTAAACTGTTTAGGTAAATTGCTTCTTTCATGCTTAAAGCTAAGCTAACATATTCAGCTTCGCACGTTGAAGTAGCAACGCACTTTTGCTTCTGCGATTTCCACGAAATAGCAGCACCTGCCAATATAAACGCATTTCCCGAAAAACTTTTTCGATCTATATGACAATTTCCAAAATCACTATCCGAATATCCTATCAAAGACTTACCTGTCTTTTTATAAATGAGACCATATTCCCTGGTTCTTTTTAAATACCGCAGTATCCTTATAGCTGCTTTCCAACATCCTTTATCGGCATTATCTACGTACTGACCCATCTTTGCTACAGCATTGGCAATGTCCGGCCTGGTACCTACAGACAAATAAATTAGACAACCTATTAATTCCCTATATGGAAAGCTCTTATCGATATTCTGCTGCATGGGTTGTAACTTTAAACCCACCTCCATCGGCGTTGTATGTATTTCTTTACAATTTTCCTGTCCGAATTTGTAAACAATTTTATCAATGTATGAAGTCTGTGACAACTTCAGACTCTTGTCACTTCTGACAATATCTATGCCTAGAATGAACTTTGCAACTCCATAGTCCTTTAATTCGAACTCTTTAGCCAATTCAGATTTAAAGTTTTCAATAGAAACTTTTTTCTGGCTAGCGACTAATATATCGTCTGTGTAGACACAAACAAAAAATTTGTCTCCGCCCTCAAGATTCTTGAAATATAGACAAGGCTCGTTCAAAGATTGTTTCAACTGCATTTTCTTCAGTTTCTCGTCCAACCTTATGTTCCATTGCCTGCCAGATTGTTTTAAACCATATAACGATTTAGATAACTTGCATACGTTACCACCTGCCGCTATGTCACTAAGCATTTGTCTAACTCTTTCTTTAATCAAGCTATCTTCTTCATTTTTCAATATTTTATTTAAACTGTCTTCTAGGAGCTCTGGAATTTTCATATACACCTCCTCTTCTAGATATCCATTTAGGTAAGCCGTATTGATATCTAATTGATGTATTTCCATATCTAGCTCCATAGACAATGCGGCAAGTAACCTAACTGTACTAAGTCTCATGACTGGAGCAAAAGTTTCACGATAGTCAATACCGTAGCGCTGACTAAAGCCTCTTGCTACTAATCTGGCTTTCTTCTTTTCAGTCTTATCTATGTTAAGCTTCGTGGTGAGTACATAACGACATCCCACTATACCTCTGTTAGGGGGCTTTTTAACAATCTTCCACGTTTCATTTTTTACGAGACTTCGTATTTCCGACATTATCGCATCTTCCCATAATTTTTTATCATTACTGGTAAGTGCTTCTCTTAATGTTACTTCTCCTACAGTACCAACAAAATCCTCACAATCGAGAAATTGTTCACATGACTGTAAATTGTCATTGTTTTCTGTTTCCCTATTTTCACCAATTTCAAATCTCTCCTCTTCCACTTCTTGCTCTTGCTCTACTTGCACAGGAGCAATTTCCTCTTCCAATTCTTGCTCTGTACGCACAGGGACCATCTTATATATTTTCTTCGGTCTACCTACTTGACCTCTTTGGATTCTTGGCCTACCTGGGGCTCTCTTCATTTCCTCATTTGGTTCGGTTAGAGGCTGAGATGGAATTTCTTCATTTGAAGATAGAGGCTGAACTGGTTCTACTGGTGTTTCTATGTTATGTTCGACTTGCGGTAAAGCGGGCTGTGGATTTATCTCCATTTCCACAAACTGCGCCGGCTTCAATGTAGGATTCTCCACCTGAAAAGGATCACCGGGCTCATAGTTCCCAGATTCTTCAACATTCAAAAAACGAACATCTCTAGCAACAATTACTTTCCGATCTTCTGGTAACCATACTCTGTAACCTTTTTGATTCCTAGGATAACCTATAAAAAATCCTTTTTTGCTACGATCTGCAAACTTATCTTTATCTATATCTTTATTTAAAACATATACCTTTGATCCAAAAGATTGTAAATAAGAAATTTGTACAGGTCTATCAAAAAACTTCTCATATGGTATATTACCATTGATCGCGCTAGATGGACATCTGTTTCTAATATGGCATGCAGTAACCACTGCATCAGCCCAAAAACCTGGTGTAAGCCCCGATGATAACAAAATACACCTTGCCATTTCGACAAGTGTCCTGTTCATCCTTTCTGCAATCCCGTTCTGTTGTGGGGTTCCTGGAATTGTGAGCCGCCTAGTTATTCCTTCTTTTTCCAAGAAATCGTCAAACTCTTTATTGCAATATTCGCCACCGTTATCGGTTTGCAAATATTTTATACGTTTACCAGTTATATTTTCTACATACTGCTTATATATTTTAAAAACAGTAAAAACTGAACTCTTTTTGCTTAGTAAGTAAACTTCACACCATCTTGTACAACAGTCTATAAATGTAACAAAATATTTTGCACCTCCTAGAGCTGTATTTCTCATTGGTCCTACAACATCAGAATAGACAATTTTTAAAACTTCATCACAAGGTCCACTAGAGCTAGTGAAGGGGGTAGCACTCATCTTACCGCGAATGCATGTTTCGCAATCATGCAACTTTTTGACAATTGTCTTATCAGTTTTAACCCTTAAGTTACAGTGATTGATGAGTTTGAGTAAATCTTTCACATTCAGATGACCTAAACGCTCGTGCCATACTCGAATATCAACTATGTCGTTAGAAATCGCAAAAGCTCGAGCACATCGTTCCTTAACGTAATATAAATTACCCTGTCGATTTGCAACTAACTTAACATCCCCATTAGAATCTGTAACTACAGCACTGTCGTTTCTAAAAGTTACACAGAAACCCTTGTCAGTGATCCGAGCGACCGAGATCAAGTTAGTTCTCAAATCAGGAACAAACAACGTATTTGATAGTTCAATTACGTACTTAGAATCATCGTTGCATGCGTACAATCTTACCGTACCCTTACCCTGTACAAGAGCGCTCTGATTGGTAGCCAAATTCAATTTTCCAAAAGTAGGTTCTAAAGTATTTCCAAAAAATGATTTTTCACCGCACAAATGACTTGTACAGCCGCTATCTAAGATCCATTTTTCCTGCTCGCAGTTTGCAGCAAGACATTCATCTGTAAAACAATTAAAAGTTATAAACTCGTCATCGCTCTTAGAAGCCATATCACATTTAGAAACATACTTTACGCTATCTTTCTTCTCTTTCTTCAATTTACACTCCGAGGCTTTGTGACCTGTTTGATGGCATTTGAAACATTTCATAATGAATTGTTTTTTCTTTTCAAATTGTTTATCGTTGATTTTTGTCTTTTCCTTATTATTTCGACCCTTTCCTTTTGCGATGAAAACCTTATCATGCATTCCAGCATTTCTTGCATTATTTTCTTCAATAATTTTGATTTTCAGCACCTCAGGATCCGGAAAACTATCTCTCGACTCTATTGCACAACGAAAGCTCTCAAAACTTGGCGGTAAACTATACAACAACATAATCGACGCCAAATCATCATGAATGTCGATATCCATATCATGCAGTTTATTTTTCGCATCGAAAAAATTTGCCAAGTGCGTATGAAGATCATCACTTTCGTTCATTTTACATAAAGTGAGCTGCTTCAACAAGGACGCCTTTCTGGCCGGTCCTTTAGATGCATAAATCGCTTCCAATTTTAACCACAATTGCCTAGAAGTCTGGCAGTCTCTTACATGCCTCAATTCGCTTGGATTCATCGCTAAAATTAATTCAGCCCTAGCTTTGGCATCCTTCGAAAGCCATAACGCTTCCTCTGCGACTTCTACAGGTCTTGGAATTTTGCCGTCTACGTAATCCCATAAGTCATTTTTAATTAAAATTGCCTGTACCTGAATTCTCCAGGAGTCATAATTGTCCCTGCCCAGATTTTCTATCCTCACAGTTGTAGTCATAATGAATCCTACAATACGGGCAACTCAAAAAAAAAAATTGTACTCTTGTCGTACTTACTTTTCAGATATTTTATTCCTTTTCACGTCGAATGTAATATTCAGACATCAATCCTGGTTTAGAGGCCCATAACCATTGTTATAGAGTGCGGAGTTTTAATGGAATAAAAGATTAAAATATCATAATATGGGAAACGTTTATTCCACACACGGCAGACATTTGTAGCAGACTTGTGTCATTTATAAAAAAGAATAAACGACGTCCAATTTCAAATACAGTACAATTTATCAACTAAATAGTTTCTATTTAACATAGACATCACATCACTCCATTTGTTTTCGACAATATCCGAGTAATTCATGACATATTACATGTCATGACATGACATGGCTCTGCCATTTTTTCAATGTTATCCAACCATATTTAAAAGTCATGCGCGTCAGCGGTATTTCATGTTATACCTTTACATTTTATTTGGTGGTATTGCACTTATACTCACTCATTCATTCAAAAACGGTCGGTTTTCTAACCGGACCTTAAAACGTGGTGGTGAACAGCAAAAACCCGCTTCATGTTTAAGCATCGTTTAAATATTAACTGGCCGATCAGAAAATCAACGTTTAACTTTATTTTGATGAACTTGGGCCTTAGTGTGGTATGAGCACGATTGTGTGTTTTGTTTCTGGATGTAATTTATCATGACTATGCATTTATAAATTACTAGCTTCTGCCCGCGGCTTCGCTCGCGTTAGAAAGAGACAAAAAGTAGCCTATGTTACTCTCAATTTTTTGAACTATCTCCACTTAAAAAATCACGTCAATCCGTCGCTCCGTTTTGCCGTGAAAGAAAGACAAACAGACAGACACACTTTCCCATTTATAATATTAGTATAGACTAGCTTTCGCCTACAGTTTCACTCGCGTGAAAATAGATAATTTCATCCCCAATTTTATCCCTTTGGGATTGGAATTTTCAAAAATCCTTGCTTAGTGTGCTCTTTACAACGAACACACCCTGCAAATTTTATGTCCCTAAAACCAGCGGTTTTTTTTCGTGAGTGGGAAATCATCCAATGACTGCTCCCGTCCTGGGTGCGGCGGGAGGGCGTGTCAGACTCTTACTGACTAAAACCCACTCATGTTCCTTCGATTGCCCTTTATGTTCCAGGGTCACGGTAACTATTATAAACATTCCGCAACCAAAACCAGCGGATTGGGCTGTGAATTATTATATCAACAGTCAGTCAATTGTCAGTCAGTTTACAAATTTATTTACTCGTCTGTCCATAAAATATTCCTTAAATAACTATATTTTTTATCATTAATAGAGTTTACACGTGGAGGAAAACCGACGACCAATGGAAAGTTTAAATATTACATATTTATGCCTGTCTGGAACACCACTGATACAAAGAAATGATATTTTATGAAGTAATAACTTTTTATTTGATATAGACTGAGATCTGGGCTCCTTAGTTTTTAGTTGAGCTAAACGATTACTGACAAATGCTTGCACTGTCTGGACAGGTCCACTCAAATCTGTGTCCTTCTCTCATCAAGAGAGTGCCTCAGACATTAACCTCCATGGTTCTCGCACATACCAATACGATTGTATGGACTTTAAAAGAGACTTTGACCTCTGAGTTTGTTTCGGATGTTTCTTCTCAGAGCAGTCCAGCTACGAAACACCGGCCCCATCGTTCGCTTAAAATAAATAAAAAAAAAAACAAAATTTGACGTGCAAAAGTGTTATGATATAACCTATTTACAAAATAAATATGATTTTATGATTTTTTATTTTTTATGATCTCCAATTTCCAACACCTACGTTTACGTTATTCAATCATTGGTAGAAAATTCGAAATGCATATAAAATAAAAAAGTCGCCCCATCGGTACTTATTTTATGAGAACATTGTAATAACTAAATGATTTTATTTTAAGATGGACTATGGAACTACAAATCTGAAATTACGGCTTTTCTCCACTATAATATTATTATGCATGTATTAACACTACAAAGTATAAAACAAAATCGTCGCCGTCTGTCTGTCCCTATGTATGCTTAGATCTTTAAAACTACACAACGGATTTTGATGCGGTTTTTTTTAATAGATAGAGTGACTCTTAAGAAAGCTTTATATGTATAATATATGCTTATTATAGTAGAGAAAAGCCGGGATTTTTAAAGATCTGTAACACCCGTGCGAAGCTGGGGCGAGTTGCTAGTAACATATAAATCTTTCTGTTGAGTCACTCAATCGATTAAAAAACCATATCAAAATCCGGTGCAAAGTTTTAAAGATTTAAGCACATATGTACAGTCAGCGAGGAGCGACTTTTGTTTTATACTTTGTTATTATTGATGACGTTAAAATATTAAGTAATGAATTGGGCATAAGCGCCTTACGCTGGCTCAGTCGATTTTTTTTATTAATTTAATTGGTTAAATTAAAAAAAACCCGTTGTGCTAAAATGGCAATCGAATTAATTTCCATTCGCTTACACTTTTAACTGACAAATTAAACTGTAATTTAAAGCACTTTTATTTAATTTCAGCACATACCTGCCAGCTTAAGTCCGATGCGTTTCCCCGGCGGTTTAATTAATTCTATGTGAGTCCTCCGCAGTCCTCTCTCAGTGCACAGACCGGAGTCAGTCGACAGCGAAGTCTGTGATTTAAACACTGGAACAAAAATAAAATAATTATTTACCTGTATACATGCTGAAGCAAATTTTATTCCAACCTACAACCTTCGAACACAAGTAAGTCGAGACACGATAGAAAGACAATAGCAGCCCGACAGACGGCTGTCGGTTGGTCGATGAAAGGTTCAAGAGGTAAAATAGGGGATGGTTTTAACATCCACGCGGACAAAGCCACCGGCGAGAGCTAGTATAGCTTACAAGACATTTTTAAATTACCTATCACACCTGTCGACAGGAATGATCGGTTAAAACCGGTTCATACGATTTCCCTTAGAATACTTCTAAAGAACGTAAATTTTAAAAACTCGAATAAAATCAAAGTTAAACCGATTGATTGTGCAGTAAATACGCGTACCAAACTACCCATTTTTAATGTTTTTGCAGCTCAATGGATTGCAGTGAAGTCCGAATTAACTGTTTTATTGCTTTGAACCAGTTTATTCGAAGGAAAGTTTGAAAAATACCGGTAATCCGTTTCAGCTAAAAAGCCACGATGCCGTATTATTGTTTGATGGAGATGGAAAAAAGTGAACTAATTTACCAACACTTCAAAGAACAAACGAAGAATTCCTTACAACACCTTTTTCTTTTCAGGAAATCCAGATCCCGGTTCTGGTATATTCAAATAGCATAGAGTGACACTTATTCCACCAAATTGAAAAACTAACACTATGCTATTTCTATAATCACTGGTGATTTGTTCTCTCTATTATTGGCAATGACCACATATCATCAGCATCACATGAGCTATCAGCTTGCTTGTCAATCAGTGAAACACGAGAATATGCAAAATAAATATTAATATCATTTTACTCAGAATTCTGCTTTAACCTTTAATACGTGTTATCAAATCGTTATGGAGAAATTGAAACTGTCTCTTGTTTACCAAGTTTTACCAAGAGTTCGGGTCAACACGTCATAGGCTTATACATATAATATCATGGCATCACCTTTGTCAGATGAACAATAAACCTTCATATCTATTCACCTACCTGTAACATCATATTATGTATAAAAATCATAATTATGTTTGTATAGATGAATGAAATCTACGCAGGCAACGTCGCGGCCTCCAGCTAGTGACTGATAAATCATAATAATAAATAAAAACAAACTCATAACAAAACGTTTAACCAACAAAACCCACGACCAATTTTGGCCACCAACTCCACCAACACCCCAACACCAAACTTCCAATTTCAACCAAAAAATAACCGACAATTTCCGCAAACAACGCCCCCACAATAGCCCGAAATGTTACACTTTCTGTACCAAAACATTTAGCTGTTGGACGCACAAATCTCCTCGCGCCCGTTTGGGCCAAACTTTTAGTGTAACTGCACTTGTAAAGCGGAGCTTCTCTTAAAATAATACCGGGCCGATATCGGCAGTGACTTGTGGCAGTTTGGAACTAATAAACGGTTGTAAGCTTCGTTATTAGGGAAGTAGGGATCGATTTTATGGTGGAGGTGTTTCTAGATGGCATTTAGGTTGTAATAAAGCTGCAATGGTCTTTGATTGCTGCGTTTTCGTGAGTTGTAGCGTTTTATTAGGTTTATACTAATTGTCTTAGCTCTAACTATCGTTTGCAAAAAGAATATTTGATTTGAATGGCAGTTTCAGAGACTTGCTCATTAAAACAATAGTCACTACCTATATCTTCAGAATCTTATAAAATGGATAAAAATAATAGCAGCCTATTAGTTGTCAAAAAAGCAGTATCGTCTTTCTCACAGTTAAGCGCCAAACTTTTAGTGTAACTGCACTTGTAAAGCGGAGCCTCTCTTAAAATAATACCGGGCCGGTATCGGCAGTGACTTGTGGCAGTTTGGAACTAATAAACGGTTGTAAGCTTCGTTAATAAGGAAAGTAGGGATCGATTTTATGGTGGAGGTGTTTCTAGGTGGCATTAAGGTTGTAATAAAGCTGCAATGGTCTTTGATTACTGCGTTTTCGTGAGTTGTAGCGTTGTATTAAGTCTAAACTAACTGCCTTAGTTGTGACTGTCGTTTGTAAAAAGAGATCTAATTTGACTGCCAGTTGTAGAGACTTAAGCTTGTTTTAACAGACGTAAAAAAATAATCTCTTTAGAATTCTCATTGCATTGATAAAAATATTACCAGCCTGTTAGTTGTCAAAAAAGCAGTATCTTTTTTCTCATGGTTAAGCGCCAAACTTTCAGTGTAACTGCATTTGTAAAGCGGAGCTTCTCTTAAAATAATACCGGCCCGGTATCGGCAGTGACTTGTGGCAGTTTGGAACTAATAAACGGTTGTAAGCTTTGTTATTAGGGAAGTAGGGATCGATTTTATGGTGGAGGTGTTTCTAGATGGCATTTTGGTTGTAATAAAACTGCAATGGTCTTTGATTATTGCGTTTTCGTGAGTTGTAGCGTTGTATTAAGTCTATACTAAATGCCTTAGTTCTGACTATCGTTTGCAAAAAGGATATCTGATATGACTGCCAGTTTTATAGACTAGTTTGTTTAAAAAGATGATGTAAAAATTAAATCTTTTCACAATTCTGACCGCTTAAATAAAAATAATAGCAGCCTATTAGTTGTCAAAAAAGCAGTATCGTCTTTCTCACAGTTAAGCGCCAAACTTTTAGTGTAACTGCACTTGTAAAGCGGAGCGTCTCTTAAAATAATACCGGGCCGGTATCGGCAGTGACTTGTGGCAGTTTGGAACTAATAAACTTGTGTAAGCTTCGTTATTAAGGAAAGTAGGGATCGATTTTATGGTGGAGGTGTTTCTAGGTGGCATTTAGCTATATCATAAAGATGTTTTACTGCTACTGTGGTTACTGTTTCGTTCTCGTGGATTGCAGCGAGATGTTTTATAGTTTCTAAATATCAGTCATCGATCTAGCTATCATATACTAAAAGATATATTGAATTCTTTGAAAGTATCAGAGTTTACCCTGTTAAACGAACATAAATATTCTTATGTATTTCTTCACAGATTTTATTGATTTCTAAAATAAACTTGTAGGGATAGGATTTGTGTTGAGAATTTTATGAAATAAGAAAAGAAATTTTGCAAAAAAACGTGACAGCAGTATTTTTTTTAACAAAGTAAGCAGTACAGTTTGATCTTTAAATTACGACTCAGTGTGGTTACTTCCTATACATACAATTTTAGTTCATCATCTCCCTAGTCTTTCCCAACTACGTTGGGGTCGGCTTCTAGCCTAACCGGATTCAGCTGGATACCAGTGTTTTGCGTGGAGCGACTGCCTATCAGACCTCTTCAACCCAGTAACTGGGCGACACGATACCTCTTGGTTAAACTGGTCAGAGTTTCTGGCTTAACCGTAACGACTGTCAAAGTTCTACGAATGACAACCAGGACCAATGGCTTTAAGTGCTTTCCGAGGCACGGGATGTCAGTGATGTCCAAGACAAACTTTTGGAAGTACATTTGAATTGAAAAAGCCACTTGCCTGGTTTCGAACCCACAACCTCTTATACGATAGGCTTAATTATACAATAGTAGTCTTATCCACTAGGCCATAACGAAATTGAATACAATAGTATTTATATTTTCAATTATTTAGTACATATTTTTGTCCACGACTTCAGCCATGTGACTGTCGGGTCTAAATCCCATAAGCTATCTCCTTGTCAAACGTTACATTAGTCCAGTGGTTTTACTGTAATGACGTAATATAAACATAGAACATACTTTTGTGTTTATAATAAAATGATGAAAAAAAGGTTTCATGGCATAACTGCAAAATAAATAAAACTTACACAGATAACAATCATTGTAATACTAGTCGTTCTCCATTGTTTTACTCGTGTTAAGATAGGTCTTTGGTTACTGCGCTACTCTCGTGGACCACAGTCAGTGTGATACTATATGTAGCCCAAGTGTTAACCAATGTATAAGCTTTACTGATTTTTCATATAGGCGTGTTAGTAAAGTGCTTAGTGACCTAAAAATATATATCAGAATCACCCACGCTCTGTCATCTTATCGCAAAATAGGTAGAGCCGTTGCTAGAACAACGTGATATTACAAATGAATGAATGACAAAATAAATGAAATAAAAAAATACACACAGAACAAACATCATAACGCAAAATTAGACAACTACCGATTGTAATTCATCTGAAAATTCAGTCGATGAAAAATTGTATTAAATTATTATGCTCAATCCCAAAAAGTTTTCTTAAATATAAAACAAAACACAAACCACTATTCATTCCGTTTCATAAAATCTTGGTGACAATTCCAATTTGTTAAATCATTAATCACGTAAACAAGATCGGAGTAAACATTTTTTCTTAAAGAAAACAAAATATTGTAGTTTGCGACTAAGTTCTGTGCAAGTCATAAAATGTAAGTGGGCAACTTTTGTTTTACTACGAATAATTTTATTGTGGGCATTTTTTGTAACTGTATGAGAACAATAAAAAACAATGTCTCATTGTATATGTAGTTGTGTAGTTATGCGTTATTTTATCGCTAACTAGGTTTTGCTGCCGACTTTTCCCGGGCTTAACTTTAGTAATACTTAGGATTAAAGTAGCTTCTATTACTGTTTGTTTTGTAATCTGGTCATAACTTTCGAATTCATAAAAATTTTTCATTATAACTTTATTTTGTATTGTTTGAATAGAACGTAATTACATTTTACTAAATATTTAACAAAAATAACCAATTATTTAAAATAGTATTTTGTATGTATAGACTTTATTGCCCATTCTTCTCAAAGATTCAAATAATTTAACAGTAAAGGATATTTCAAAATGCCATTTACAAGAGTCCAATGGAACTAAAAATCTTTGAGTCCGACCTTGAATATGTCTTCGTTAGTACCGTTTAAAAACAACTCGAAAGAAACCAACACAAACAGTTCCACATTTTTTTTATCCCAACCCATAAACGAAACCAAACTTCTTCCAGCTGTCGATCCCCAAAAAATCTCTTCTGAAATTGAAACAGTTTAGAAATACAGTACAAAAACTTGGCCCGCTTACGCCTATAACTCAAGCAATTACGGTTCGAATTGTTGTTTGCAAATTTCGGCGGCTTCGCGGGTCGTTAGCAAAACTTGACATTTCATTTTGAAAAAGAAGGATTGGTTTTTATCCGTCTGTAATTTTCTACGAGTAGGGGTGCGTACACATTGGGATCCGATTACAGTGCCTCTAGGCACGTGAAATTGTAGAACCGATGGTAGAACAGAATGGATGGTAGAAAATTTATGCTAAGCAGTTTGACATCTCTTATCGAATTCTATTTTACCATTTGTTCTACAGTTCCAATTGTCTAGCCACACAGGTCCGTTATTTGATGTGTAGTTGTATGCGCGAGTTCACACAGCGCGAGCAGTCAGCACGTGAAGAGCTATTTCACGTTCTGACTGCTCTAGGGCCAATGCCTGCTGGGTTGTGGAATAGTTCTAATAGTTACCGCGGCTCCGGAACACAAAGGGCACCCAAAGGAAAATGGGTGGGTTTTAATCAGTAAAAGTCTGACTCTTTCTCCCGCCCCGCCCAGGACGAGAGAACTCATTTTATTTTGCCATCCACAAAAAAAAATTACGAATATTCACACTTTTGTATGCGCGAGTCCTGCAAATATTGTCTAAATATTAACAGTAGCGACGGATCCCTGGAAAAGGATCCTGTAAAACGTTTTATGTGTACGGGGCCTAAGGCTCCTCTAACTTTTTCTGTCATTTCACAATTTTCAGGGCTCGTCCCTTTACGTAATTATTCTTATAACGAATGTCATTAATATTCTGAAAGTAAAAGCCTTTGTTGATCGCTTTTATGTTTTTTATCATTTAAATGTTAAGATTGATTAAATTTACGCTTGGTTTTGAATCATTGAAGCGTCTTTAAGGAATTTGGTTATAAGGAAATTCGTTGTTGTTTTCGGTTAGTATCTTTTCTTTGGTATTCAGCTGAATCTGGTTAATTTGAATATGGATCCCAACATACGCAAACATGCCATGTTGCTGAAAAAAGTCTAAGGTGACGATGAGTGTATTTTGTTAGTTACGTAAAGTTTTTTTTTTATTTTCTAATGGTTTTATAATTGGTTAGCCACTATCTTATAGTTATAATACATTAAAATCGTTATTATAGCTCTGAAAGTTCTAATCATTTTCAATTAACTTTTAATAGAAAGTTTGTAACCAATTAAAAGTCTACAAAATTCATACAATAAATGACAAGGTTTTTCATTACATTTCAGTACGGAACCCTAATTCAGGTATTTCAACTCACACGTCAGTTAAAACATCACCTTGTTTTAAAATAAAAATACAATTATACGCTACTTACATGACAAGCATTTTCCCAACAATTCCAGCATTCAATTATTACCTTAATTAGTATACGTTTTGATATGTAAATTGCTGTTTTAAAACAATAGCAAATTAAGTCAGTAGACAAGTAATTTCTAATTGTTCTTGTGACTACATCCCCTTAGAACTGTAACATTGTTTCAGAGAAAATAATCTAGGTACGGAATTGTTGATGAAAATTTTCCCGTAGCTTCTAACAATGAACATTAAATTAATGAAATTTATTTGTGGGAATAATTATTAAGAACAATTTTAATGTGAACCTTGCTAGTTAACAATTTTGTAGCATATTTATTACAAATATATTTCATGTTTTCGCATTTATTTAGATATGGTAACTTAACTTAATATGCCTAGGTCAACTTAGTAAATAATAGTCTAAATAAATTAGCATGGACCGGGGTGAGCCTCAATATGACTTTTTTAAGTAATTTACGAGTACTATCTGAAAAAACTATTATAGGCTGATTTCGGAAGCACGAAAAACTTTTAGTAACGGTTATCATTTGTAAATCAATTACAGTTTTTACAGGTAATTAGAAGCCAGGAAGTCTGATATTTAGCCTAAATAAGTAGTACCGTGTTACCTAGTAACTGAATTGTGCAGGCTTCATAGGCAGTCGATCCATAAAATGGATCCGGTCAGTCTGAAAGCCGATGCATGCCGGAACCAACGTAGTTTGTAAAAGGCTAGGGAGGTCAATACATCCCTAGCCTTTTTAACTTCAACTTTGTGATGACTTTGACTTTATTACCTTTCAATGACCAACCGACAGCCGTCTGCCGGGCTGCTATTGTCTTTCTATTGTGTCTCAAATCACGTGTGTTCGAAGAATTTATTTATAGAGAAAGTACAATAAAGTAAAAAGAAGACTAATTATAATAATGAACAAAATCTCTTTAAAAACACGTAAACAATGACTTTGTACAAACAAAAGTACTTAATGTTTTGTTTCGTTTAAATGGATGAAACAAATTGTGTACGAACCCGAACTGGGGAATTAGCCGACATTCCTCGACGTATCATTTATCAAGAGGCCGAAATAAGAAGTATAAACATGAGTAAATTGCAAGTACTCGTTAAAACCACAAGGGTGGGGTTACAGTGATGAGCGAGAGCGATGAAGCAGTTTTTACAAGCTGTTATTTAACTTTCACTGTTCATAATAATTATAAATTAATTAATATTCTCAGACTACTAACACAGGGCCATCTGATTTTAAACTAAGCAGCACTTGTACTATTGTAAGACAAATTATATATATACTTACTAGCTTCTGCCCGCGGCTTCGCTCGCGTTAGAAAGAGACAAAAAGTAGCCTATGTTACTCTCCTTCCCTTCAACTATCTCCACTTAAAAAATCACGTCAATCCGTCGCTCCGTTTTGCCGTGAAAGAAAGACAAACAGACAGACAGACAGACAGACAGACACACTTTCCCATTTATAATATTAGTATGGATTATAGGTATAGTTTATGACAGTTAATATATTCACCCAAAAAAAAAACAGTCATGCTCATCACACATAGTTTGTCATGGTTGGGAGTCGAATCCACGACCTCCAGCATGGCAATTAAGTAACTAACCACTAGTAAAACAGGCCCCAATCCGTTTGTCAGTTGTCCAACAAAATTGGTAAACCATTTTTTGTTATTTGTTGGTATCCGATTGAGCTGAAATTTTGCCTTTAGTTCTGGAGACAATACAATGTGCAATACTCAAATTCTGTGGAAATTTCAACATGGCCGCCCACCACTGCAAAATGGCGGATAACATATTTTTTGTATAGTACAGTTACATTCTAGCATCCTATTTTAATAATATCAAGATGTGACAGTTTGCGAGAATGTATGGTTGGATGGATTTGTTACTCTTTTACGCAAAAACTGTCGAAAGAATTTTGTTGAAATTTTACGAATCGTCACGCTTTGCTTATAAAAAATATGTTTTTGTATTTGACCTTTAGGTGGAAAAAGCCGTCGATTAGAAGTTAGTTAAGCATATTTTAATTTCTGTTGTTGGGCAAAGAGGGTCATCTTCTATTTTTGTCATTTTCATTTTACCATTGACTTTTTTCTAAATAAAATCTATGGAAACATTCAAACCTAATCTACGTAATGACAAATATTGAATAAAAAAAATAGTGACAATTTTTTATTTAAGTGTTTAATTAAGGCATTATCATAAAAAATTAGAAAAGAGAAATTATTTTGTTTTACAGTAGAAAAATTTAAACACTTTTTCAGACAAAATCAACTTCTGTACGTCTCTATCTAGTCTACGTTAATCATCTATGATTCTTTATTTGAACAGCGCATTATTCTTCTGTTATATTGAATTCATTCGAAGTACAGACCCACAGATCAAGTCTATGTTTCTGTAATATATTTTCAACTGTAACGCAAATGCGTAAGGGAGTCAATATGGATTGGGAGAATTTGACGATTTCGGGTAACTTGTTCTGGCATCTGTACATGATCAATAGACATAGGATGTGTTATAAACAGTGATTGAATTATAGGTGCTTATACTACATAAATTATGGATATGACTTAAAACTCCCGGGAATCGCGACTGGATTTAAAATTTCCAGGAATAAGAATACTACTACTACTTACTACTTGATAATTTACATACAATCAATTACAATAAAAAAAACATAATCCTCGAAAACCAGTCAGAATTCTATTATCGTAAAAAAAAATATCAAAGTGGCGATTCTCGGGAGTTGTAGGTCATATCCATAATCATTAATAGTAATAACATCCAAATTCCAATCACTGGTTATCAACCAGCAAATATAATTAAATTGAAATCAATTTGAAATCTTTGAATAAAATTCCAATACGACATGTATTGGTATTTTAATCAAAGACGTCTATATATTATTGATGAGTTCAACTGTCGAACAAAAGGCGATATGCTTTTTAAAATATAAAAAAGTAACATCACGACGACGATAAATATTGCAAAACATAACAAAAATACAGACAGAAGAACAAATAAACACTTTCTTTTTTTTTTGTTTATCTGTTAAAAAATTAAAGTAAAGTAAAATAAAAAGTAAACATTCATTTATTGCGAATATAGCTATAAACAGATGATATAAATACACTTTAAGAAGCAGCTATATTCAGCGTGCAATTAAAAGGATAGCTACCGTAAAATGATTTTTTATACCCTTAAACTATACATTGGTTACTTCACCTAAATCAAAAAGCCTATAATTGCAACATTTCCCATATTCCGCTGCAGTGTGCAGAAAACACCAAATAACAAAATACAATCGTTTTTGGCACGCCTCATTACAAATGTTCCATTACGACTCGCAACTGACACTGACGCCACAAATACTTTTACTGGTCACTAGCTTTGAACTTAATTAAAATACTTTGGTATTTTACTGAAATTAATTGGGCCATGGACCGGATCAACTAAATCCGTTCTCGAAATTCGCTAACATTATTCATTTGATGAAACTATTTCCATGATTCAACGGGGCAGATAAAATCCGTAGCGCCGGTAATTTATGGATTTTCACGTAACTATATTTCTATTTACAGTGTAGGGTAAAATATTATAATATGAAGCTGTTTTAGAGGTGTCGAGTAATGCGTTTTTTTTTCATAGTTTCGAAGGTATGGAATCTTTCAGGAAACTACGGAGAAGTATTTTCATCTCAACTTATACAAAATATGTAAAAAACTATTTTTAATAAATTGTTACGTCTAAATTGATGAATCAATTATAATTAATAGCCCAAACTGCTAGTTTTACTACTCTTCACAAAAAGGTGCGTTCTTTGTTAGGAGTACGTAGAAAAGAATTTGAAAATTTTATCTCTAAAGAGGTAAAATAATGGTTGAAAGTCTTTTTTTTTGGGAGTGGGAAACATCAAATGACGTCTCCCATCCTGGGCGCGGCGGGAGGGCGTGTCAGACTTTTACTGACTAAAATCCACCCATGTTCCTTCGGTTGCCCTTTATGTTCCGGGGTCACGGTAACTATTATAAACATTCCGCAACCCCGGCAGGATGGTTGGAAGTCTGACATCCTGAGTCTGGCGAGCGAAGCTAGTTTGTTAATAAGGATAGAGTTTTAACTTTAATGAAAAAAAATTCTCTTTTTAATTCATCGAATGAAAGGACCAAGTAGCGGGTAAAAGCTAGTGTCAAAGACAGACTCAACACAATGCAGCGTAGCGGTATGCGACTGACACTGCGCACACGCATAT
Source organism: Athetis lepigone (assembly GCA_033675125.1). NCBI lineage: Eukaryota > Metazoa > Arthropoda > Insecta > Lepidoptera > Noctuidae > Athetis > Athetis lepigone. The sequence continues at coordinate 21,140,713 of CM066229.1, read as the reverse complement.
CAAGTGCGCGCGCCCTTGATTTATTTCTGGATAGTGACTGTAACGCTAATTAGCGCTTTGAAAATATTTCTGCAATGAGATATCGGTATGTCAAAAGAAATAAAAGGCATTTTAGCTTGGTTCAGAATTGTCATTAAATTGAAATAAAAACCGGTCAAGTGCGAGTTCTACTCGCGCAACGAGGGTTCCGTTAATTTGTTTTTTAGTGAAATAACTACAAATTTACGGTTTTCAGAGTTTTCCTTTTACTTGTGCTACATAACCTTGCTTCTTGCCAAATTTCACAATTCTAGGTCAATGGGAAGTACCCTATAGGTTTTGAGTTTTGATTCCCTTGAAAATGTCTAAATATGCAATATAAACCGCCGTATCTTTTTATTGCGTTGATTTAGAAACTTGATTTTTTCACGGCTTTGAGTGATAGCAGACCTGAGTATGTGATATTAATTTCAGCTTGATATCTCGACGCGTTTCTGAGAAAAAGGTTCTTGACAGACAGACGGACAGACGGACGCCTGATGTCAACTAACTACAAATTTACGGTTTTCGGAGTTTTCCCTTTACTTGTGCTACATGACCTTGAATTTTGCCAAATTTCATGATTCTAGGTCAATGGGAAGTACCCTATAGGTTTTGAGTTTTGATTCTCTTGAAAATATCTAAATATGCAATATAAACCGCCGTATTTTTTTATTGCATTGATTTAGAAACTTGATTTTTTCACTGCTGTGAGAAATAGCAGACCTAAGTATGTGATATTAATTTCAGCTTGATATCTCGACGCGTTTATGAGAAAAAGGTTCTTGACAGACAGACGGACAGACGGACGCCTGGTGTGAACTAACTACAAATTTACGGTTTTCGGAGTTTTCCCTTTACTTGTGCTACATGACCTTGCTTTTTGCCAAATTTCATGATTCTAGGTCAATGGGAAGTACCCTATAGGTTTTGATTTCCTTGCAAATGTCCAAATTTGCAATATAAACCGCCGTATCTTTTTATTGCATTGATTTAAAAACTTGATTTTTTTACTGCTTTAAGAGATAGCAGACCCGAGTATGTGATATTAATTTCAGCTTGATATCTCGACGCGTTTCTGAGAAAAAGGGTCTTGACAGCCGGACGGACGGACAGACGGACAACAAAGTGATCCTATAAGGGTTCCGTTTTTACCTTTTGAGGTACGGAACCCTAAAAATGACAGTGAAAAGATTTGGTTAAAAATTTTAATGTGGAGACTTACAGTACGGATGATGGCTGATGTTGACGGTTATTTGTCAAGCATTTACCGGTGTGTGTTTATCAGATTGCTTATAATTAGAATTTAAAAACTGTATGTTCGTTAATTAAGCCTAATATAAAGTACCTGACCACGGACTGATGGCATTAAAATTTCTTATTTAAATATATTGATTTTATAAAAAGGTTAAATAAAATAAGCACATCAAAAAGCATATTTAATCCTACAATTTTCTTCGTTAACTTCTAATTTCCCTTGTCTAATTGGCATTTCAAATACAATCTGAAACAAAAGTTTGCCACAATTTATGAACGAGTTGTCTGCATAAATTGTACTCATAACTTTTGGTAACGAGTCAGGGTTGCACTCATTTGTACCCAAACTCCCCCAGTTCAGGGAAATCAATGTAACCGTCTTTTGTAGCCCTGAATTAAGGCGAAACTGGCGTGTTTTGTTAGCTGTTTTCTCGGGTAAGCGAGATTTCATTGGAATTATTTTTTTTGCCTTTGTGTAACTTGGATTTTTGATGAAATATAATGAATAAATAAATAAAATAAATAAGTATCTTCGGACAACTCACACACAGTTATCTGATCCCAAGCTAAGCAGAGCTTGTGTTAAGTAAGGTAACCAGACAACTGATACACATTCTTATATAATTGAAAATGAAATATGATTTATATAATTTTGGTAGCTAGTTGTTGCTAAGTGAACGAATGGTGAAACGCATTTTTACATGCTATTAGAAAGTTAATAGCCTAAAAGTAAATATACATAGTTAAGTTTAATCATTCCTAGTTTGACCAAGAATTTTAACCATAATTATAAAACAAAAGAGTTTGTGCAAAATACATGTAATTGGAACTATAGTAAATTACATAAGTAAAAATATAATTATTTTAAAAATTACCTACTAAGACCTTGGTAATATTTTTTTGGAGACCTTCATTATAACAGCAAACAATATTATCTAACATTGTACTTCACCACCACCCCAAAAAACCCACAAAACAACTATTCTCCATCCTCATACATCATCAAAACAAAACAAAACAGGACCCTCAAAAAACAAGAACAAAGAAATACATCCGCCTTTCATTAGACGCTTTATTAACCTTCCGAACAATACGTACTTTAAAAGTGGGACATGCTCTATAATCCCCGTTTATTCGAGTCTATAGAACTCCTGTGCTATGCAAAGACTATACAACCTCTTGACCGCTCATACGGGTGATTCGGGCTCACGACACTTAAATGGAATATCACTTATAAGAGACGCAGGTATGAGTGCAATTTTTAGTACTGACCAGTTGTTGGATCCGTGCACACTTCCTAATTTCGGTACCTAAAAATACATTTATCATATAAAACCGAAGCAAAAATGAGTACATGTGCAATAAAATGGTGCGGAATATGTTCTAAAACATCTAGTTATAAAAAAGATGGCATAAGTTTTCATCGGTAAGTAAAATATGTTTATATTTATCTACATTTTTGGTAATTTGAGAGCTCAAGCTAAACTGGTTGGTTTCGAAAAAAGTCATACCGCGTTGATGTCTTTTGAAAAAGTCCTTTACTATCACTAGAATATTAGATAAGTCTATCCCTTTCTATTCGTAAGTACTTCATACTGTGTCCTGAAGTGATGTGACTTCTCAAAACACAGTAGATAAATTATTTTATCGATAATTTTTAATGGTAAAATAAAAATAATGTTTCGTTTTAATGTTTTCATTTTAGATTTCCAAATATTCCGGAAGTTAAAGAAAAATGGAAAAAACTGGCTTCCAAAATATTATAGCGTCATTTGTTCAAGGCATTTTACAGCTGATTGCTTTGAAGTTTTAAAGGACCGACGCCGTTTGTTTAGTTTGGCAACGCCGACCCTATTTTTGCCTGTTTTGGTAAGATTTGTTTTATATACAGAGTGAAAAGTTTCAATGGGCCCCGGAAGAAAACTACCTTAAATCATTAAGATAGATTATTTTACTTAAAGGAAACATTCCTTTATTTTTTACAACAAATAAAACTGCATTCAAAGATTTTCGAAAATCCGCTTCCCACTCCCGGGAATCGAACCGGTTAAAATCCAAAAAAGTTACACTTTCTATTTTAATGGTGTCAAACGTTAGGGCATTTCATAAGGACTTCATCTCTCTAACAAACATGGTTATTTAAATAAAAGGAAAACCATCAATCTTAAGAAATTTATTTTAATTGAACGAAAATTTCGAAAGTTAAAGTCGTCCTTTGATTTGAAATGTTGAAATTTCATGGTTTTCCTCTAATTTAATTTACCATGTTTCTTAGAAAGATTTAGTCTTTTTATAAAATAAATGAATGATTCCTTTAAGTAAAATAATCTATCTCAAAGATTTAAGGTAGTTTTCTTTCAGGGTCCATTAAAACTTTCCTCCCTGTATACTATCATATCGTAAGATTTAACAGTATGTAAATTAACAGAGGGCGTTCCGCTAACCAGTATAGGTAACTTTATTTATTTTCGCAAAGCTTGAAAAAGTTTATGTGGCCGATGATTTTATTATGTACTAGCTGTTCCTCGTGGTTTCACCCACGTTTCATTAAGTTTTTGGTTACTGCTTCGCTCCCATGGGACATAGCGTGATATTATACCGCCTATGTTACTCGTTGACAATGTAGCTTTCGAAAAGTGAAATAATTTTTAAAATCGGTCCAGTAGCTTTTGAGCCTATTCATTACAATCAAACAAACAAACAAAGTTTTCCTCTTTATAATATTAGTGTATATTAGTGAAGATATAGAATATCTATGAAAAGCGTATTTTTTTAACATAATACGTAGATACCTTTACGTGCATACCCTTTTTTGTAAATTAGACCTTAAACAATTCTTCTAAGCGATCGAGGCCGCGAGCATAAGCTAGTAATTATATACATAAGTATAATAATGAATAAAATACTTATAATTCTATTATTATAATAATGTTAGCGTATACATATAACATCCATTTTCCGAAGTCGGTAAAACATAACACGAAACGAAAAGAAAAAACAATAAAAAACCTTAAAATAGGTTTTTTGGTAATAGATCTTTTCGTTTTTTATTTAACTATTCCGTTTTATAATCAAGTGTATTATTTTTTTATTAATTGATTTAAGCTACTGCTTGATTGCGAAACCTTTTTTAATATAACCTTATTTTTATAAAACCCTGTTTTATTACAAAATCGGGTATTATACAACTAATAATTTGAATAACTATCGATATCGATATTTTTTTAATCACCCTTTTGCAATCCCTAAAAAATCAGTTGTCAAATTCATCGACCAATCACAGCGGGCGAAGCTTAGCTCCACCCCTTCGTTATCTGGTGACTTTGATTTAGAACAAAAACATGCCTATACGCACTCCACTGGTTTGCTGCTTCATGGTGCTATGAGACGGGGTCACGTAAACCATTACCATGGCAGAACGTGACTCTTTCAGACGGTACAGTCTGTAGGTAATTTTATTTACCTTCTTGGAGATAGTGTGGGGTGAGATGTGAGCGTTAGCGGGTTGAAGGTAGCGAGGTATTGATGTTTCGTTGCTGTAATCGTGCACGCATTTGTACACTTATGTCAGTTATCTATCAGTCGAATACTCCAACGTCAATTAATTGTAAAACACTTAGATCTGCTGCTGTCTTTGTCACTCTAAATGGATAAAATAGGACAGCAACAGTTTTGAGAGCGCTTTTATATTAAGTAGCGTTTAAGTATTAGGCTACATGTCTCTTACCTAGTCTTAGTAGACAGGGGGAATTAAGAAAAGAATAAGATTATGAAAGTATGATATATCAAAAGAACATTCATAGAGAAATCGGTAAACAAGTTGATGTCGTAGTAATGCTTTACAAAACAGTTGAAAGACTAGATAACCAGATGTTGATGATTTGGTCGGGGTTGTTAAAGTGTCGCTAAAATATAATATTTAAAAGAATTTGGACAACACTTTTGGCATAAAAAATAATTTATCATAGCTATATCACAATAATTTATGATGTTCTAATGATTATGGCCATATGCGTTTTTGTAACAATATTTCGATCGCTGTCGCTAAAGGCCCCTTAAACTAAGGGGTATCGTGTTTTCCATTAACTGGGCTATAAAGAATAAGCAGTTGTTTCCGAAAAACACTGTTATCCAGCTGAATCCGGTTAGGCTGGAAGCCGACCCCATACAGTTACAGGAAAAGGCTAGGGAGATGATTTAAACCGCTGTCGCTTCAGCTTTAGAATTAGAGCAGAATCTAGTCGGAAACTTGTTTCGTTTTGTTTGTCACGCGAAACTTTTCAAAGTTTACGCGATGTACAGTAGTCGTCTTGTTAAATTTTTTATGCTTGCTTTACTCTATGCAAGAAAAAAGCGCCTTTGTTTACTTCATCCCTCCCTTGTTTAAAAAACTTCGCGATGTTCGGTTGATAGTGGCGAAATTCAATTGAGAATGAAATGGGTGACTTTCGGAGTCTTGCTTTTATTCCAAAAGTTATTTATTAAGTATGATATTGGGTCCAGTTGTTAAATTCGACTTTAATTATTTGTTCTCTTTTATTTATACTTTTGTGTATCTTGTAACTCTCATCCGGACTGCAAGAGAAATAAAGTAAGAAAAACACTTTTTTAATAACAAGCTTCATCGACATAATACATCTGGTCTTGATTATAAAATGCAACTGAACCAATGCGAAAAATTTTAGCTCAAAAGGTGCTATTTACAAACTAAAATCAGGTTAACGTTTACTGAATTTTTGCGGACCACTGGTGGCCTACGGCCTATGGCTTTGAAACCATTGGTTTTAGACGTGGAACTACGACAGACACTATTCTTTTTATTGTGTGTATTCCGAACAGAAAATGTGTATCACTAGCTATTCTTCGCGGTTTCATTTCCAATACCCCCTAGCTTGATGTTATAGCTTGATGTTATAATCTTAACAATTATACCATAATGTTTCTCAAAAACGCTAATAGATTTTATCCACACCTGTCCTTTCTATGAATAGCGCGATAAAAAAACAAACTCTCCAGCATTATAACATTAGTATTGACGGAAAAGGGGTAGATAATATCAGAACATAATGTTAGAAATTAATCACCATCGTATGAAATATCCCCTACAATCCCACGCCATGTGTTAACCAACTTTAAATGTAATTACTACCCAACATCGATATTTCATCTAAAAGAGAAGGTCCCCGAGGGTCATATGAAACCCTTTGAGGGCCATGTACCATGAGTCATTAGATAAGGGTGTTCCTAAGTACCTAGCGGTTATTGTTACTTAAATCAAGCACTTTTGCGATGAAAAATATGTTAAAACTATGAATTATATCTTTTGCGTTTTCATTTTTGGTCGTAATTTTGGGCAGTTGATTCACTTTTGTTTTATAATTATGACGTTTCGAAGTGAATTTTTTGGTCTAATGAAAAAAAAATTGACTATTGACTATTTGTCTTTGTTAAGATTTTTTTTATCGAAAGGTGTAAATTAAAATAAAATGAAAGACGTGACCGTTTCAAGGTCTTATATGTCTCTGTACAAAATTTGATCAAAATCGGTTCAGTGATTTAGCAGTGAAAGCCACATAGAGTGTATCACAGATTTGCAGGATTACGTTTGCTTTAATAATATTAATTTTATATAAGGCTTTTAGAAATATGGGACTATTACAGTAAGAAAAAAAAAGAAAATTATTATCCATAAAATTGTCCAAAGTTTCTTTAGCTGTAATAAAATCAACCATATCGGACGTGTTATTAATCGAATTTTAATAAAATATTAAGGAATGTATCCGACAAAGATTCAATTTTATTATGACAAAAAAAATTCATCAACCTTACTTTGGTCTAATTAAATATCACAGCTATTTAAGCAAAAGGTATATTAATTATGTTAATTGCTTCAAAAGGAAAGGTCATCGTTTCGGCTTTTGACCTTTTTGGGGTCCCAAGTTAAAGGGACCAATTTTTAAAATGGAATTTCTAAGACAATTTTAATTTCTCTTCTAATAGCTCTTCGTTAAGTTGAACTGGTAAAAACAGACTTCAAAGTAAGTTTAAGAACCTTTTGTTCAGAAAAGTAAAAAGAAAACTTGAAGTACTCAAGAATATGATAGGTATACTTCTTTTAAGTCCTAGTATTGTTGTTTTATTCTCATATAAATACCTATAAATCATTGTAACATTTCTTTTTATCTGAACTAGGTTCAACCCGCAACTTTGGTCGAGTTATAGACGGTTGCGGATTAAAAAGACTCCTACTTACTTCTTCAAGACTCAATCTATCTCTATGTTTGATTCATTGATTTAAGCGCAAAATCTCACAGGTATACAGCGATGTGTAGTTTATAATATAGACAGATCCCTATGGATAGTCGATATAAGAAATGCCATATAAAATATTTGTTTTCTCACCTGCTCACAAAGTTCGTTATCGATATGGTGGGGCACCTGCTCGAAGTAAAATTCCTTAAGGCTTCAATATCATAATTTAAATGACATAATTTATTTACAATTGGGTTTTTTGGTAAACAAGTTGACTGACCCTGATGTAAGATGGTAGTAGAAATTTTCCGAAGATGTACAAAGATCTCAAATGTTAACAGATAATTTTTAGATAGATAATTTTATTTATTTCTTACCACAAATTACATATGATGAATTGATAGTCTACAGATACAATTTTATCTATTAATTTGTAGAAGACTGATGCCTAAACTAAGTTTTAAAAAAACTTGTATGTCAGGACATCAGGCCCCCTAGTAAAAGTTCTACACATTACATTTTGTTGCACTGAAGACGATGTGGTTATCAATCATAGTGAATTCGCAAGAGTACTGTTACATTATATTGTGTTATACGTAATTGTGTTGTCTATTATGCTGACTTTAGTTTTTTAAATGGTAGGTTGAAAGATAGGTATAGGATGTTTTGTTACTTTTTTATCTTTTAACTGTAATTTTGTTTATCTTTAAATTGTCATTTTGTAATAAGTTTGTTTATTAGTCATAATACTGTCATATAGTTGTTTAGTCCTAACCTAATCCTAGTGTGTTCAAAGGATTAAGTAATAATCAATTAAAAATGAACCTTTATAATATACACATAAGCTTTAAAACACATAATTCATTGCTAACGACATAACGCATTAACGTCTTTGATTAATAGTCGTGAAGTGCAATAAATAGTACATAAGACCTTCTTTAATGTGGAATATGCAATAGTGCAAAAGGGCGTATCCAAATCGATTCAGTGGTTTCCGCCATTCGTGTGATCCAACAAACACGCGAATAAATAATTAAGTATAATAATAGTCAATTATACATGATGTTAATGGATTTTTATAGCAAAACTATCATGATGCATTGCATTATGCACGTTGGCTAAGCTATTCTTAATTGAGCGTCGGTGACATTATTAACCACTGATATGACATGACACACATATTTTTTGTGGAGAGTGGGAAATCGTCAAATGACTTCTCCCGTCCTGGGCGCGGCGGGAGGGCGTGTCAGACTTTTACTGACTAAAACCCACTCATGTTCCTTCGATTGCCCTTTATGTTCCAGGGTCACGGTAACTATGATAAACATTCCGCAACCATAAACATTCCGCAACCGACATAGGTAATATTGATAACCTAAAACTCTTGTTAAAGTAAAGTCTGTAAATATTTTCACCTAAGTTTCTAGTGCTATAACTAAGCCTTAAAAAGTATTACAAAAGACTTAGGGAGTATTAATAAATCTATATCTATCCCAGATTTAGTGTCTGGAATGTAACTAAGAAAATGAAAAGCAACAAAAGCCCTTTGATTGTAAATCTTGGAAAACTAACAGAGTGACTAAAAGGTAAATAACTTAAAACGTTTCATACAGTGTAAACATTTTCTAATCAGTATCGAAGGCGGGGCTCCTTCCAGGGCCATTAAATGAGTCACCTGTCTTTATGACGTCACACACGTGGCGAGTGCTTTTTCTGTTTTAATTAAACAGTACAGGTGTGTCGTTTATTTGTAATACAGTGTTCTTTATATAAGGTGAATACGGTATCTTAATTATTAAAGAGTTTTAATTTAAAAGAGAGAGATTAATTAAACATCGAATAGAAAAATGTTGCAAACCTTTTTATCAAATAAAATATACTAGCTTTTGCCCGCAACTTCGGGCGAGTGAATGTTAAGCTTTTTATTGGTTTTTTCACCCTTCAGGGTTTCCGAAAATTCTTTCTTAGTGATAACTTTTTAAATACAAAATGACCTTGCAAGTTTTATCTCTCTAACTAAAGTGATCAACCTTTCGACGACATACCGACAACTGGCTGTCGCGCTGCTATTGTCTTTCTATTGTGTCTCGAATCACGTGTGTTAAAATGTTTAATACAATTATGAGCAATATTGTTATTATTATATACCCACAGTAATATATTTAATAACGCTCTGTAGTCTCTTTTTGTACTATTTATTATCAAGTTGAGATATATTTTCTAGTTAAACCACTGGGGATAGTTTGTTTTAAATAAAACATCGTGATTTCTAATTTCTGAAGCACTGAAATATATATCTTAATCCCATACAGTTAACAATAAATTACCACGAATAAGCTAAGACGTTATATACTACTGAAAGCTCCAATTTCAAGAACATAGTAATTTAAAATTCGCACTAGCAATATTACGTGTGATATATGAATAGAGCGCTCTTCTCTTTAAATTTCAAATTATCTCTGTTCTCCTTTATTTTATAAAATTTTTTCAAGATCGTGAAAGGTTAAGAAAAATGTGAAAAGTAGTGTTTTTTACCGACTTCACAAAAAGGAGGAGGTACTATGTTCGGCTGTTTGTATGTTTTTTTTTTGTATGTTTGTTCATCGATTACTCCGTCAATTGTCAACGGATTTTGATGGTTCTCTTTTTGTTTGATAAGTCATGATTCAGGGGTGGTCCCATATAAATTTTGTGGCGATCGGTTCAGTGCCTCTCGAAAAATTCACCAAGAACAAAAAAACATTGACGAAATTTTCATAGACGATGTGTGCTTTGTCTTCAAGTTTCTATTTTCGTTTTATAAGATTGTTAGTAGTTTTATTTTGAAAATAAATTACTTTGAAAGATACTATACCCAGTCAAACATTGGGAGTCGACACTAAAAAGTAATTGTAGTAGCCACTAAGTAGCCACTAAGCGTTATAATGAAAATAATGGACCTTTTGTTGAGTTTATATATCGGCTCATTAACCTCACTCGAACACGTCTTCACTCCGCGGCGGCGGGTCGCACCAGTCTGCCAGAGTGCCTCCCCCACCCCGCACCCTGCGTGAGAGTGTAGGCACGAGACGACAGTTGTTTGACAGTGTGTGTAGTTGTATGGTTGTGTGTGTGTCTGTTTGTATGTTCGTTATGATCGTGTATGCTACATCCCTCCCTTACTTTTTTTTTTTTTTTTTTTTTTTAAATTATATTTTCAATAACATATTTGTAATCAACTTTCTTTATTTATTTCAAATCATTAGTATTAGTTTTAATTCCTGTATACATATATATTAATTATTTGTATTTATGTTAATCATCATCATCAATTTGTGTTACTTTTAATTCCCGGTGTATAATAATATAATTACATTACAAGCCGATTTTCATCGCTCTCATCGGACCGCGACTGACCCTATATCACCTTCGTATTCGAATGTATAGTATACTATTATTAATTCTAGTCAGTGAGATGACATTTCCAGTGTTGCAGGTTTTTAGTCCCAAATAAATAGTGATGTGGTACCATCGAGTTTTTACAATTAGATCTTAGTCTAGTTTTTTTTTTTTTTTTTTTTTTTTTATTGCCTTTAATTATAAAAAAAATATTACCTGTAATTTACGGTAATTAAATAGAAGACATGCTCGGTAGGTAATTTAATCTATACTAATATTATAAAGAGGAAAACTTTGTCTGTCTGATTGTAATGAATAGGCTCAAAAACCACTGGACCGATTCCAAAAACTCTTCCACCATTCGAAAGCCACATTATCCCTGAGTAACATAGCCTATACAATATCACGCCACGTCTCACGGGAGCGAGGCAGCAACCAAAAACCCAAAGGAACACGTGTAAAACCGCGAGGAACAGCTAGTATTACATAAAACACTGTTATATTATTTGTTTTTGGTAAGGTCCATATTTCTAAAATCGTATTATTTAATACGGTATGTATTCAATATTTACAATAAAAAACGCTTTGATACCTAATAAAATAAAGCGCGTGACTAAATGTCTAAGTCTATCATTGCGGAACATCACTATTGTAGCGGGTCACCCTTTTTGGTAAAAATCGTACTCTAGTGTAAATACCGCCTGAGTCATTGTTGTTTACCTGTAGACAATGGGATATAGTGTTACGCAATTTAATGCATTTCCTGAATTCCCGTGATTAGTACTAGTAGCTCAATGGCCCGCAATTTTATGCTTAATTCCATGCCTCGCAATTTAATGCTTAATTCCATGCCTCGCAATTTAATGCTTAATTCGTCACATCATCGCAATTCAATGCGTTATTATTAATACTCGTAACGCAATCAAATGCCTGGTCTTATGATGTCATCGCAATTTAATGCCACAATACATTTTTGTTTTTTTTTTTTTTTTGAAAACGGTACACATGATTTACTTGGACGTGTGACGACAACCTCATTAGGAGTACTTCAAATCAATATCAACCGGGTTGAAACTGAGGCGTTTCCAAAATTTAAAGACGTTTTAGTTACCAATCCGATTGACCAAGAAGCCAAAATCTTTAGTAAGCTAGACATACGTTCCATCATATCGAACTTCACTCAGACTCAAGGCTTATCACTACCGTCATCACCAGCAAAGGATTGTATCAATACAAACATGATGTTGAGGGAAGACAAATGCATTTTTAGAATAAACTATAAAGGGATTCAGAGCCTCGGCGATATCGTGATCAGCGCTTAATAATATCAAACCTCTGAGAGCCAGTGTACATTACATGTTGCTCTGTGTTTCCCTTCCTTTATTCCATGACTATTCGATAATTTCTCCTTTCAATTTCCTTTGCCTACCGTTACTGTATTGAGTACTGTGCCATTTGGGGCCACATGTTGACGAGGAACTATGTTGCTTTTTATAGATTCCAACACGTTATCGCAATCTAATGCTAGTAAGCGGCCACTGTGCATGACTGTACCCATACTATGATTAGTACGATACGTAAGTATCTATCTATGCTCGCGGTACACCTTCGGCGCTTATGACGACACGTAGCCATCACGGCAAACACAGTCTGTGCTCACATAACGACGCGCAAGTTTTGAACCGTGAAAACTTCGCACTGCCAAATAGAAATAGATATGTCCGCAATTTAATGCTATACTGGCAATATCCGCAATTTAATGGTTATAAATATTATACTTTTCTTTCAAGTCTCATTCCGCACCGCAATTGAATGCTCGGTCGCAATTGAATGCTCGGTCGCAATTGAATGCTCGGTCGCAATTTAATGCCCAGTCGCAATTTAATGCCCAGTCGCAATTTAATGCCCAGTCGCAATTTAATGCCCAGTCGCAATTTAATGCCCAGTCGCAATTTAATGCCCAGTCGCAATTTAATGCACAGTCGCAATTTAATGTTTAATTTTTTTTTTTTGCGGTGCCCTTACAAGGTGCATGTTTTAATACTGTGTCATGTTGTCACACCGACCCCACCACGAGCGCGGGCGTCGCCATCTTTCCACGCCGGGGACCTCTCGCCCCGCAGCCGCAATGTTTAATTACATGCCTAATATGCAGTGTTTTATATAAAAATAAAATATAAATAAAATGCCTTTATTTGATCCTGCTACTTTACTATTTTACTTAATCTACTTAACTTAGTCATACTATATTTAAATATTAGCAAGATCCCCAGGTTGGGTGAAGGCCTCTTTAAATAAAGCCCACTTTTCTCTATCTTGTGCAAGTTGCCAGTGTTGCCACCAATTTAGACCAGGTACCTTTTTTATTTCGTCCGCCCAGCGTGTGAAGGCGTTTTATATGTCAGCAAATAAAATGTCTTGTGGCTGGAGCCGTTCACCGCATGATTCTTTCGGTCATTCTCGGAGAACATTTAATAAGTAGGTAATCTTTTATCCCAAAAACAATTGAAACCACGCAAACTGCTGTCACACTTCCGCTGCACCGTCAAAACAAACCAAAATGGATGAAATACCCACCACGCCAGACCCCCACGCAAGTGCGACCGTGCGCATGCGTAGACCTGTAATGTGACCATAACTGTCTCCCACCACCTGTACAACCAATTTATAAAAAACAGTGTTTTAGACACAATAATAAAAACTCAGTTCATACATTATGATTATAACACAAAATTCCAATCGGGGTGTCCGGTGGTGCGTGTCTATTCCGGGTCATGTTGTATAATTAACTGACTTAATTTATAAATAGTTTTAGACTTTATTTTTTCATGACATTTACTATTAAAATTTTTCATTTTGACATTTACTATTTAGATTCAATGCTAATAATTAATATTTGTACACCAGTCGTGGTAAAACATGTTGATACAATCAATAAGTAATGTACCATCTATAGTAAACATCCATTTTTTGCATGTATTATTATGACCTACTTACACATGTTTTAACAAATAAAATGATCTTTATCTTTATCTAACGGAATGTCTATGCAACTACTTCATGTAGTTTACATATTGTTTAATGTATTTTAACGTACATTTTTGACAGCTTTGACATTGTATTCATACTTAGTTTACACATTGTAATCATGTATAGTAAATAATTGTAAGTAACACATTATATATATATATATATTTTTTTAGATTACATATGGGGTTTCTTTACCGTTCCTCCCCACATAAAACCACCTCTTGGAATGGGCGACTAGCTAAAAAAATATATTTATTTTTTAATGTAATTGACGTTCCAAAATGCCTCTATGGTCCAATGGAAACAAAGGTTCTGACTTTTGATTTTTGACTTTTGAACTCGCAGCCAAGTGAGTAGGTACTTAGTTACTTTACATTTCCTTTTATTTTCTTATTCAAGAATGTTTCTGACAGTCACATCAGCCAGTAACAATGATAACAATAAATACCTACACACTTTATTTTACAAGTAAGTAACGAGTTAATACTGTGAACCTATTCATTCGTGAGGTTCCGTGAGCAACTTTACCTATTAAGTATTTTTCTTAAACCGCAACATGTAAACAACTAATACTGGGGCCAGAACTTAGGTACGCAAGCAAATAACCCTTAGGTTATTCACCCCTCACTTGCATAACAGAACACAGAGAACATTATAATAAATGAAACGAACGAAACAACATCTGTGAAGAAACCCTGCGGGTAGTTGCCTAAAAATCACTCGTGATCGTTAAGTTTTATTTAAGTATTTAATAACGACTGCAGCCCGATCGGATAGTATAACAATTTTGTTTCCGCGCCACCCTCTCTTTTCCTCTGCTTTATGTAAAAATCCTTAAAATACTGTCAGTCCATCTCGTCGTGTATATACCGTTTTTTTTTTTTTTTTTTTTTTGAAAGCAACGAAAGCATCTACAGCCAATGATATCTCAATATGAACATCCATTCAGATAAGCGTGGAAGCCAAAACAGCGATATACGTATGCATACAGTTTTTATGTCCCACCAATAACATCATTAGCCAATTGACAGTAGCAATCCCTACGCAAAAGTAGCAGCTGTGCGTTATTTGCCGGCCATAAGATGCCTTTTGGTTAACTAGGCGAGTTATACCATAAGCTTATTTGTAATTATTATGCTCCGGGTAGGCACGGCTATCGAGAGACTTACATAATTAAACATGGTTTAGTATCTTTTATTTTGAATGTGTCATATCTAAACAACATTGCACACATCCTTTAGATCACCGGAACATTATTTACAAACCGAAATCGCGGTTCAATCCAAGCAGTAGCACGGATAAATTGTTCATCTTTCACAATAACTGATACCTAGTTATTTCATAAAATGGTGTAACAATGCGAAATTGTTTGTTTTATTCTTTATTGCAATCAGGCGTACGTTTCAGTGGAACAAAGAAAACAGTTTAAAATGGTTTTTTTTTCCAAGCCGCGATACAATAATTGTTGAAGTTATAAGTTAAAGTTCCTTATGTGGACTAGCCACATGTATACCTCAATAATTGTATCTGTGGTATGCGGTGAAAGAAGCCGATGTAAGAAGCCTTACATTCTTTTGTTTTCTTTTCAATGCTTCCTTTTTTTACTTTAAAAATATCTGCTGTATATTTTATAATAGTTATTGTTTTATCCGAATGAAGCCAAGTAATTTAAATACATTTTCGTTTAAATTACAACAATAATAAAAGGTAGATTAATAAAATTTCAACTATCCGAGTGCGGATTACTTACTTTTCCCTTTTTATTTAAATAGGTCAAATAAATCACTTACAGTTTTTTCCTCGTCGCCACAATGTAGTAGCCACTAAGCGTTATAATGAAAATAATGGACCTTTTGTTGAGTTTATATATCGGCTCATTAACCTCACTCGAACACGTCTTCACTCCGCGGCGGCGGGTCGCACCAGTCTGCCAGAGTGCCTCCCCCACCCCGCACCCTGCGTGAGAGTGTAGGCACGAGACGACAGTTGTTTGACAGTGTGTGTAGTTGTATGGTTGTGTGTGTGTCTGTTTGTATGTTCGTTATGATCGTGTATGCTACAGTAATAAATAAAAAACTTTTTACAAAAAAAAAATAACCGCCTTCAAAAACTAAAAACCCAATAATAACTAAAATTTCGGAAGTCGGTGGCAACACAAATTTAATGGCAGAAGAGAAACCACCGACTTCCGAAATTTTAGTTATTATTGGGATTTTAGTTTTTGAAGGCGGTATTTTTTTTTTTTTTCGTAGAAGTTGAAATACATACATTGAAGTAAAATCACGTCTACCTACGTCTTAAAATAAACTATTTTGCAAATACGTAATTTGGAACAACTCACACATGGCCATTTGAGCCCAAGCTTAGTTACCATTTTTTTTTTGTGAGTGGAAAATCATCAAATGACTGCTCTCGTCCTGGGTGCGGCGGGAGGGCGTGTCAGACTTTTACTGACTAAAACCCACTCATGTTCCTTCGATTGCCCTTTATGTTTCAGGGTCACGGTAACTATTATAAACATTCCGCAACCCCGGCAAACTTAGTTACCATAACACAAGCTCTGCTAGCTTGTGTTATGGTAACCAGACAAGAGATTTACATACTTAAATAATTTAAAAATACATAGTAAAAAAATGGAACATGTTTCTAGCTTGACTGACCTTGCAAGTTTTATGTCTAAAGACCAGCAGTTTGGGCTGTGTGTTGATAATAACATCAACGGTCATCCAAACAGTGATTTTACCATTTTATACTAGGTGTATTTTTGGTATTGCTCAGCCCGCTAGGAGATGATTCTACCCATGAAAACAAGCAACTTTTATTATGGAACCAACTCCGAAATCGCGAAAAAAATATCAGCTGTTACTAACAAAAGTTCAATGCCCTCCGACCACAATGTTTGAAACAGCTGATATTTTTTTCGCTATTTCAGAGTTGGTTCCATAATAAAAGTTGTTTGTTTTCATGGGTAGAATCATCTCCTAGCGGGTTGAGCAATACCAAAAATACACCTAGTATACATAGATGTGTGTTGTGCCCCCAATTTAAATAAATAAGAAAATAAAGAAGTCTAACTAAAATAACACCATATTGAATTAAAATTTAGCAAACATTGAAACTGCTGAAGTGTTTAATATAAAATGGCGTTAGTTAAGACAATTATATTTTATGGAATAGCACTTGATTTTTTTACTGCCGTGACCACGTTGCTCGTAGCAGTAATAAACAGACATCTGAATAGAAAAATAAAATTGTCAGTTCAATAAGAAATTATAGCGTCGTCGACAGACTTTTTCATACATTTTAAATATGATTATGACTTGGAAGAAATTTTCAAAATATTGTTATTATATACAAAATTGATGTCTGGCAATTTTTGTTGGCAAGAATCTAGATGAGATTTCTTACGTCCAAGTAACATACAGTTAAATTGAGATTTAGAGATTTCTTAAAGTCCGTTAAAATAAAACCGTTTAAAAACAGGACCGCTATAGGATTATTCGAGTGTCTGTTAGTTGGTATGTCTGTAGTGTAGCAGAAAAAAGTTTGTTTCTGGGGCGGACAAACTTTATTTCTGAAACTACAATTTTAATAAAAAAAACGCTATTCACTCATAGATAATGTACAAAAAAATGAGATGTGATTCAGTTTACCTTTCTAATTTAGTATAACTACTGTAATGTTTTTTTTTCAACTGTGGGACGCAATATGTCCCACAGTTCAAGTACAAAAACAAAATCATGCTCCAAATCAAATCCGTTGATTTAGATTAATTTCAACAAAATTTATACATGCACGGTGCACTTAGTACAAATTCTTCAATTAGAGGCAAAAAAATCCTAAAAGTATCATTCCTTTGCATTTTCGACCCTCGACTATTCATTGCAAGGTTCACATTCGCTTATCCCACAACTTATACGTTTCACAGAAATAATATTAGAACTTAAGGACACAAAGCTAACCCGGCTTTTATAATTAGTCACCGAAGCTCGTGAATCACTCAGACATCCTGCCTTCCTAAGAGGAATTCATATTAGACGCCGCATTGACAAAAAGGCTCAAACGCCAGTTCCAAAAATAAAATGTTCCCGCTTCAACAGAATAAAAAAAGAAGATGGCGGATCTATCTTAATTTAGAGTGTTGGTAGTGACAAGACGTTAGTCTATGGTTGGCAGAAATTATCTCTGGTGACTGTCAATGAGTTAAGCTAATTAAAGGCTTATTTGAGCTTTGAGAGGGATGGGAGCTGCTTAAGAGCGGGATGGCTTGCGGTCTAGGCGGAGGCGTACGTTCAGCTGTTGACGATAATAGGTTAATATAACGATGATGACAATTTCAGCATTGACATTTGACATTTTGTCATAGTTTGACATTTTGTAATAAGCACATGTTATTTCTTATTAATTTCGTTGTGGGTTTTAAGACAGTTAAATCGTTTCTCCGTGGCTCGTCGAGCTTCACTGCATCGGCGCTTTTCTGATGGACTCCACTGTTGATTCTGGCTTTCAGGAGTTGCAATGGTTGGGAATGGTGTGGCGGGATTGCCCCAAAAAATAAGCTATAACTATAATCACAATGCTGAGCAGAGTGTATTTGGGTCCTTGCATTAGTAATTTCCCAGTTAAGGGCTCGAACTTTAAAAAACCCTTGTATCTCAAAAACTTTTGTCATGCTCATGATTCTTCTTCGTTTGTGTGAAGCTGCCTATCGGAGTATGAGATTAAGGAAAAATATATTCTTAGACGCTTCTTTAGTAGCTATTTAGTAGCTGATTTTAATATTAGATTTCGTAGTTTTTTTATTCTCTTAATTCTATAAGCCGGGCGTTTTAGCGGATATAAAAGACTCGCCACTGTTATGCAAAATATTGCAACTGAGAAAATAAACAATCTTTAATAAACATAACGTAAAAGATTATTTTTATTTAAATACGAGGATGTAATAAAAAAAACTCAAGTTCTGCTTAGTTTGGGATCCGATAACCGTGTGTGAATTGTCCCAGGATATTTATTTTGGTAGCAACTCTAAAGACAAATATTCCATACTAATATTATAAATGGGAAAGTGTGTCTGTCTGTCAGTCTGTCTGTCAGTCTGTCTGTCTGTATGTTTGTCTTTCTTTCACGGCAAAACGGAGCGACAATTGACGTGATTTTTTAAGTGGAGGTAGTTGAAGGGATGGAGAGTAACATAGGCTACTTTTTCTCTCTTTCTAACGCGAGCGAAGCCGCGGACAAAAGCTAGTAATATTTAAATGACTGCTACTTTTTTGCCATTTTAGGGTTTGTCCCTAGATAAAAGATTTCACACATATAAGTTTAAAGACCTTTTTTCGAGTCTCGCATTTAAACGTTGCATATTAGTCAAAAGATCTTTCTAACACAAAAATAAAGAATAGTACAAAGCAGGATTTTCCACTCCAGTAAATTTGCAAGAAGCTTTTGTTGTACATTATCACATTACCTTTGTTTAAAAGCATGATAATAATGTTCCCTTGTATTCACAGTTTGCCAAAATGTTGCCGAAATTAGTTCGGAATTAAACACTGGTACCATAAAGGCTATTAATTATTCTTCTATTGAACTATTGTAACATTCGCATCTGTCATCAGTTTTAGTTTGGCTTTTAGTTACATTTGGATGTTGATTCAAGTCTCCTATTTAATGCAGCTCTGTATGTTCATAAACATAGAAATTATATACAAGGTGAATTGTATTTAAACTGCATTTTTCGGTTGTTATATAAATCCTTATTAATTATGTAAAAATAAGATACCTGAGGGCCTAGCCAAGTGGCATTGTAGAATAAATAGCCAAAACGAATAGATTGTCAAATCTATGGAATTGACATAAGCTTTCGCTAATCAACTTAATATCTCCATACATTTGACAATCTATTCGTTTCGCTATATATTCTACAATGCCACTTGTCTAGGGGGGCTGGTAATCAATAATATGTTTTTACCCGACTGCCAAATAAGGGTTATTTTTTAAATTTCGTCTTTTTTCTTAAAAAATGAAATTATCGTTTCCGTTTGTTTGTTTGTGTGACCGCGCGATCATAGGATGGTTACAGACTGGTCGCGTTTTAAGGACGGTATATACACCTATCGGTACACCTATCGGTACACCTATCGGTACACCTATCGGTACACCTATCGGTTTATTGTTCATTTAGGTCAAGAATCACTAACATAATTGCCCCTAAAATATGGCAGATTCAACAATACACCTTGTATAAATAGTGTATGTTTCCAATATCTATCTTGCTGTAGAGGATGTGTACCAATATGTCGCAGGAAACTGTATAATTACATCTCTAGGAATTTAGATTTATACCGTAAATCCATACTAATATTATAAATGCGAAAGTAACTCTGTCGGTCTGTCTGTCTTTTTTGTATGTCTGTCTCTTCTTCATGCCTAAACCACTGAACCAATTTGAATAAAATTTGGTACAGATATAGTCTGTGTCGCGAGAAAGGACATAGGATAGTTTTCATGCCGGAAATCCCCCGGGAACGGGAACTATTATTCCACGCGGCCGAAAACGCGGGCAAAAGCTAGTAACTTATATGTCGACAGTTCACAATACTATCAAGAAGATAGTCATCTGTTTATTCTGGCTCAGAAATTGCAGCTGTTGAGGATAGAGAGACGGGCTTATCTCAAAACAGAGCTTCTGTTGGCTTGCAAAATTCTGTCCTAATTTTGGTTTAATAATTATACCAACTTATTACATTGCAGAACAAAAGCATTGATCGCCACTGAATTATCAATTTTAGTCCAGGTTTCCTAACCATTTTCCTTCACGCATATCTGTTGTGTCTAAGAAAATAGAATAACTTTTGTTGCTGCCTCCGATTACATCAAAAACTGACCTTAACATAGGAAGGACAATAAAAGTACCTGAATTTTCAAGTACTCTGTTTAAATTTTTTATATTTATTTAAAACACTCAACAGTATTTTTCCCAAGTTCAATGTATTCAAACCGA
Organism: Athetis lepigone; assembly: GCA_033675125.1. Lineage (NCBI taxonomy): Eukaryota > Metazoa > Arthropoda > Insecta > Lepidoptera > Noctuidae > Athetis > Athetis lepigone. The sequence goes on along the minus strand of CM066229.1, from coordinate 21,119,781 downwards.
TTTTTATTCCATTGTAAATAAAGTACACTGCATTCTAGTCAACATTATTTATAACCTTATGACATAAAACCCATTATTCTCCGAAGGCACTTAATACATTTTTCTTTTGCACTTTCCATAATATACGTTGACAAGCGAGCAAGACTTTTTGTTCCGACGTGCTTGTTTAATTCATTTCTAATTAGGGACGCGCCACTATTCTCGAGAAAAAATGTCGCCTGAATAATGTATAGCGTCTGAATTTAAGTAAGGTTAATATTTTAGAGAATGTTGGACGGAAATTATGATAGTGTTAGGAAGTCAGTTGGATATTGTTTTTTTAAAGCGTTTTTGGTGATGCGGTTTAGGTTGTCGTTTTTTTAATTATATTACGCGAGTACGTCTAAAGAATTTCAAACGATGGGCCATGTTGGCGGTCTCAAATAAAAGTAGTAGCTCTGGTGTCGACTCAAAATTCTCTCAATCAAAACCTTTACGAAATTGATTATTTACTTTATATCGTATAACTGGGTGGCTATGTCCAGCACTTCTGCTAAGAAGAGAGAGGCAGTGAGGCCTAAATCTAGTAGTAGATAGTCGCAAGCAGATGATCATAATTTAAAACGAAACAACTGAAGAATGTTTTCTTAAACATAAATTAAGTAGTAGGTGGCTTAACATCTCTAAAATCACAACCAAATCGACTTAAAAACATTGGCCATCATGCTCATCTGTATTGTTTGAAATAATGATTTAATTAAGTATTTAGTTCGTTTTACCCTTCCATTTAATGCTATTATTAATATACCGCACCAACGCTAATAAAACCTTTACGTCTCACTTCATTAATGTATCAGCCATTAACGAGGTGATTACTAACTTACGTACTAACAAGTCAACAGCACAGTCACTGAGTCAACAAGCAAAGTCACCGTACAACCATTTGTCCGTATAAATTCATTTCAAATAAGAAAATACTTTCAAAGTAATGAATGCTGAACAAACAGATCGGGGCGTAATACCATGGCAAGGTTTTGTACGTGTTTCGGCCGCCGAGATTCACCCGATTCGGTCGAAACAGGAATTTCATTATAATTATTCTCTTTATTCATTATAAACACATAGAAATTACATTCCTAAATATTTAAATAAATAAAAAATATTTGAAAATATGCAAGCAACCGCTGGCCCAGAGAAAAGAACATATATTTTGAATGGTGTTTTAGACAATCCTTTTTAGAGCTAATTTTGTACGGTCAGAATAAAAAAATCTGCTCATTCTCAACGTACGAAATTAATTATTTTTACTTTATTTTGTAATGTGAGAATGGACCGGATATTCATTCTGATTATAAAAAAATAACGTCTAAAACACCACCCAAAGCTATTGATAAAAATAAAACTCCTGTGTCGACCGCACCGGGCGAACCTCAGCGGAAGAAAAACGCACTAAGCCGTAGCAAATTCGTTTGATGGACTTACTTTGTCAAAATAAATTTACAAGTTAATAATTCATCATCAACTCTCAATTCAATGTTTCAGGATGATCCAAATTGGAACTGAGAATGGTTTCAGATTTAATCTCTTATGAAAAGTTTTCCTTATATTGTTTTATTATTGGTAATATTTAGCAGTTTTGGCGTTTTAATGTAGATTGTATTTATAATTTTAGATTTGGGTTTAGTTGGGATTTAGACTATGTAGCTTTACACTGGTTGGCTTAACTTACTTTACCATGGTATACAGGGTAGAATATTGTAAAGGCGCAATAAGAGAAGCTATCGCTTAACCGTTGCAGCCTCTCAAAAATGGTTTTAGGAGACTATACAAAATTGTTTGTTCAATTCCGATTTCCATTTACACTTATAATTTTTTTTTACAGATAGCAAGAAAATAACCATTTTACACAAAAACTATTTTTATGCCAATCTATCCTGTTTTTAATACTGATCAAAAACTTTTATAGGACAAAGCCAGAAATTGCAAAAAACTTACGATAAAACTGCTCAAACTGCTCAGTCAAATCGTAGCGATGAATCGTTGTCGTATGTACTGAGCATTAGACTAAATATCTCTAAGGATAGTTTTTATGCATGGGAAGTCCATCCAAAATACTTTTTGCACTATGTATCCGCGACGAAAAAAAAGCAGACAAAAACTAGTTTACTTACTATAAAAATAACCTACATTTAAACCCGTACTACTGTGAGTTTATAAGAAATCCGTCTACAAAGACTACCCACAAAAACTTTATCAACTAGCAGTCATAGACATAATTCATCCGCCCGTTTTTCCACACTTTTTGTCCATGTTGCAGAATGAACGCGCGAGTCAAATGGTAGATAAGGTAATGTGACTTCACCGCAGATAATATCTTTGCCATACTGTTTGTAGTAAGTGATCGGCGTCAGAAATTCATTTACAGAAAATTTTTAATTAAAATTTTATCTGACATAAGCTTAACCTTAAGTTTAAGCGCCCGCCTCTCATGTACGAGGTTGTGTGTTCGAATCCGGGCAAGTACCAATGTGTCTTTTTATTGCAAATGTACTTTCTAAACTTTGTCTTGGACATCATATGTTATCGGTGAAGAAAAACATCGTGAAGAAACCTGGACTCAATTTCGTAATCGCCAATCCACCTTGAGCAAGCATGGTGATCAATGCTCGTGCCTGCTCAGTATGAGAAGAGGCCTTTGCCCTGCTGTGGGACAGTTACAGCTGGTATTATTATTATTATAAGCTTAAGCTAAGTAATTTGACATTACTATACATTTAACAATCCATTCTATTCTAACATCTATTCTACAATGCCACTTGTCTAGAGAGGCTGTTGATCTACTGATTGATGACCCTGATTGCTAAGCGGAGATTTGATTCCCAGTCAGGATAAATCTTTGTGTGGTGACCATGATAGGTTGTTGTGTGACTGGGACTTTACTTATAATAATATGTATGTGTATATTTATTAATTAACTATATTGTATATCAACTGCTTCATCAGATCATATCAGATGGTCATTAAAATGAAAAAATGATTAAAATGATCTTTATTTTGTAAATAGGTTATATCATAACACTTTTACACGTCAATGTTTTGTTTTTTATATTTTAATCGAACGATGGAGCCGGTGTTTCGTAACTGACTACTCTGAGAAGAAACATCCGAAACAAACTCAGAGGTCAAAGTCTCTTTTAAAGTCCATACAATTGTATTGGTCAAATTATGCGAGGATCATGAAGGTTAATGACTGATGTGCTTTCTTGATGAGAAAAGCACACAGATTTGAGTGGACCTGTCCAGACAGTGCAAGCATTTGTCAGCAATCGTTTAGCTCAACTTAAGACGTAAGGAGCCCAACGTTTTGACGAACAATACCAAAGTAAGGACATTTGGGTAGGCCGCATAACTACTCAAACTGTCAGTCAAAGAAAATATATTAGTACATGTGTGTTCTTAGGATAATGAATGACCCACATAATCCTCACACTCACAGAAAAAAAGTATAATGTATATAAAAATAATAACATACTTAAAGAAGTACAAATCAATGTCAATACTACAAAATAATCATGTCAATAAATAAATATGAAATTTATACATAAAAATATAGAAAAGATAAATATACTTTAAAAAGTACACATCAATGTCAAAAGTACAATAATTACCATGTCAATATATAAAAGAGTAAAAGTAAATTGACCTGTGTATATAATTGATGCAGCTCAATCCCAAGCATTTGAATCCTCTAGGTGATCCTTAACAGAGTAATAAGATTTCTTGCATAATCTACGTTTTATAAATGATTTGAATTTATTAATACTAAGTTTTTGAATCTGACTGGGAAGTTTGTTATAAAAGCGTATACATTGACATCTGAACGAACCTCCTATTTTCTTTAGCCTAGTTGAAGGGACAACAAATTTGTCCTTGTTCCTCGTATTTATGCTATGAATATCACTGTATTTCTTATACTGATTAATATTTTTATGAGCAAATAACAAATTCTCATATATGTACTGGCATGGCAACGTCATTATATTAATTTCTTTAAATTTGTCTCTTAGGGACTGTCGGGGACTCAATTTGTAGATTGCACGAATAGCCCTTTTTTGCAACACAAATATTGTTTGTATATCGGCGGCATTTCCCCACAATAGAATGCCGTACGACATCAAACTGTGACAGTAGCTAAAGTAAACTAAGCGGGCTGTTTCCAAATCTGTCAAATCACGGATCTTTCTAACGGCGTATGCTGCAGAGCTGAGTTTTTTAGAGAGTTTTTCTATATGGGGGCCCCACTGAAGTTTGGAATCTAAAGTTATACCCAAAAATACAGTGTTATCGTCGGGTTTCAATTCTTCCCCCTTTATTAGAACACTAGTCTCTACTTTTGTGACATTAGGTAATGTGAACTTAATAAGTTTAGTTTTCTTTTCATTAAGAAGTAGGTTATTTATATTAAACCAATTAACTATTGACGCTAAGGCACTATTTATTTCGTTACTCAACAGTTGCTGACGTTTAACTTTAAATAAAAGTGAAGTATCGTCTGCAAACAATACTATGTCATGCTTATCTTTAATGAGATAAGGCAAATCATTAATATAAATTAGAAACAAGAAAGGACCAAGAATTGAGCCCTGAGGGACCCCCATTTTTACCACAGAACCGGATGATCTTTTACCGTTTACATCAACCCTTTGAATCCTATCACTCAAGTAAGAAGTGAGAAGATCCAGAGAGGTGGCACGGATTCCATAGTGGCGCAGTTTCCTGATTAAGGTTTCATGGAGGACGCAATCAAATGCCTTGGACAAATCGCAAAAAATGCCCAAAGCATCGCATTTGTCCTCCCATGCTTTAAAAATATGTCCTAAAAGTTCAACACCAGCATCAGTGGTTGAACGACCCCTTGTAAAGCCAAACTGTTTATTATGCAACAACTGATGTTTATTAAAGTGTATTTGCATTTGACTTAAAATTAGTTTTTCAAAAATTTTACTAAAAGTAGGTAGCACTGAAATCGGTCTCACATGTGTGAGTTGTCCCAAGAATTAAATTAATTGTCTAAATGTACTGATTAGAAAGCACCACAACAATTATTTTACTAATCACTTTAATCAAAAATATTACCTTACCGCTTGAGAACCCAAACGATGCTCAATGGATCAACACACCGAATAACCAATACCTATCTTCGAAATTTTGCTAATCACGGACGAACAGCTGCAAATTATCGCTTCGGAGACACGGTATACAAAAGAAACGTACAGAAGGTCCGTCCTATACAAATACTTGTGTAGTTAAGATACTCGTTCGGTTACGGTGGAATGACGTCATCAATGATTTTGTTTTGATTGACTTAAGTTTGTTTCAAATCATAGGAAACATTTTATAACTATTTCTAGTAGGTTAGCAGTAAATTTGGAATCATTTCGTTAGATTTCATGAACATACAAACCAAAAATCTTAAAGTTAAACAAACTTTTAGATTAAACTTCACTACAATAAGCTTTCAGTGCATGCTACCTTCAGTTTAGTCTTCATTATGACTAACTTTTATATATTTTCTAATTTATACAATGTTTTTTTTTTTTACAAAAAGGACTTATTTTTATGCTTGCTATCATTGCTCCATAATACTGGCATCTTTACTTACAGATAGGTAAACCAACGAGAATGTTAATAAAATAAATGCGAAAGTAACTCTGTCTGACTGTCTGTCTCTTCTTCACGCCTAAACTGCTGAACCGATTGGAATAAAATTTGGAATAGGTATGGTCTGGGACCCGAGAAAGGACATAGGATAGTTTTCATCCCGGAAATCCCCCGGGAACGAGAACTATTATTACACGCGGACGAAGTCGTGGGCAAAAACTCGTATTAAATAAAACGGAAAATCCAGTCATCATTGGCATTTTGAGTAAGCCTTCTGCCACCTAAACTTCAAGACCAAAATTAGAACAAGCACCTGTTTTTGACGCAAAACAATATCTGTTGCTTCACATTATGTTAATGATGTCGTTTAAAATAATTTTACTACCAACTCCGTAACAGGGACTTCGTTATCGTAAATATGTGACAGCTGGGCTTAGCAGATATGCGTATGAGTTTTATTGTGGAATAAAGCAAGGGTCAGAAGGAATGACGTTTATTAGTGCATATTTTAGAGTTAATGAAGATATTGGTGATTCAGAATGGGAATGGATGAGAGAATTAAGTTTGGAGATTTGATTCACGTTGATGTATAAATTTTAGGGATTATCAATTTAGTAATGTGAATTTAGCTAGGCTCTAATACTTATACTTATTCATGAGATAATAATGTCAATATGGCTTATTGGTTAAGGCCCGCCTATAAAGTATGAGGTTGCGGCTTTGAAACAAGGCTGATACCAACGTGAGTTCTAATTTATATGTACTTTCTAAGTTTATCTAAGATAGTACTGACATCGGTAAATTAAAATGTCGTCAAACTAGCATGAGCAGGCGTTATGATCAGTGTTTGTGTATTTTTATATGGAAATGAAATATAAATCCATTAATAGGCTGGTATTATTGTCAGGGTTAAGCGTGAAGTAATATTAAACGTTAATTTTTAATAGATTATAGAAAGTAAAAGTTTGTATATAAAAATATAGAACTTTTTACGATGACCAATATCTTTCACAGATAGAAAGGTAAGGGTATTGCCGATTTCCATTAACTATTTTACGGTATAGTTCACGTCGATAAAGTCGCAAGCAAAATCTAGTTCATTTCTCATAAACTTCACTCAAGAACAGCAAAACTGACACAAAACAAAAATAAAACACAAGAAGCAAAAAACAATTCTAAAGTCAAACAGAAAATATACAAAAGAAATAACCGAAACTTTGCTATCATACAATAACTTCTCAGCAAAAAGACCACTTACTGAACAATTTTAATTTACTCACTTAATATTACCCTACAAAAGTTTTTTCCCGACTTTACATCGCCAAACTTCGGGTTGATTTTCAAGATAATTTTTGGAGACCCCTAAAAAGTTTTAATGTGCCAGCCTCTTTTAACCAAATCCGAAAAAAATGTCCATAAAATTTTTAGAACATCTTCTGGGCATAAAAAGTAAATTAATCAAAAAGTTCAATGGAAAACGCACGAATGTTCATGGTTATAAAAAATATAGGGAAGAATTTTGTCACCATGGATTTCGTTGTGTTATCAGAAAGGACTTTTGACGAATACCTAAAGATAAAGATAAGCATGACAGTGATGCTCGTAAAAGTGGATAAGTATCTTTTTATTCGTTTCAAGGAATCAGATAGGGATACAGTTCTCGTTTCGGATTGTGGTCGTTCTTCCTTGATTCTCCAGATTACTGCTACACAAAGTCGAACTCAAAACTGGCAATAATTCATCTGCTTTCGATCCTGGTTTTCCTCCTAAAGATTAATGGGAAGGATTTCTGGACATCGTAATTATTTTGATTCAATTTTCTCCCCAGAGAAGCAAACTTTTAGGGTGGGAATGTGGAGTAAGCAAAATTATCGACTGTTACTTAAATTTCCTTTTTGAAAGTGGAATAAGCAAAATTTTCATGTAATTATAACTTTTTTTTTTTCATAAAGTACTATAATTTTTTTTCGGAAAGTGTATTTCTATAATTTCTTGTCAAACCCGACCGCCACCAAAGTTTCTTAATTTTGTACTGCTATAATAATAGTACAGTTAGCATCAAAAGTCGCTGAACACATTCAGATTTTCAAAACACTGTATACTATTATCATCTATAAATCACTCAACAAGATAGGCGCCAGTATTGAATGAACATCATTAAAAATACATAAAACATTAAACATAACACATTAAATTGATGATAATAGTATACAGTGATTTTGAAAATCTAAATGTGTTCAGCGACTTTTGATGCTGACCGTACCTATATGAAGAAAAACCATATTATAAAACGAAACAATGCATTATTTTTAGCGCCTGTTTCACATTCTTCTGAGAACACCTGATTAAAATATCTGTCAGATAAACTCAAACAAAATCGATAAGGACTATTTCGAGGTTATGAAACGCCCTTAGGATCTTTGAATATCCAATTTTTTTAAATCTTTTTTTTACATCAATTCCAAATTACCTAAAATATTGTTCACAATAATTATAATTTACTAGCTTTTGCCCACGGCTTCGCTCGCGTTAAAAAGAGACAAAAAGTAGCCTATGTTACTTTCCATCCCTTCAACTATCTCCACTTAAAAAATCACGTCAATTCGTCGCTCCGTTTTGCCGTGAAAGAAAGACAAACATTCAGACAGACACACTTTCCCATTTATAATATTAGTATGGATTAAGTACAAAATTAGAAACTTAAAATGGCTTTCATGACTGACCTTATAACTATACTAATATATGTAGTCGCACCAACTCATTCAAACCGCTCGAGTGAGCATCTCTTTGAATAGATTTAAGCAATAAGAAGTAATCAACTGATTACGGCTATTGAATCCTCGCTCGTAAGAACTGAGTCATAAATACTTAATAGGTATAACCTTGAGAAATAATATCAGAAAATAGACAAATCAATTGAGCGCCTTTGAACTTGACTTTGAAGATGCTTATCGCGAGATAAATACGCGTTACTAAGGCCGGTTTTAGAGCTCGACCGACCGTCGGTGCGTACATCGGTCGCGCTTCTCATTTGTATGAAAATTGACATTTATACGCGTGCGTACGGTCGGTCGAGCACTGTGATTACTTGTGAATTTTCATACAAATGCGAAGTGCGACCGATGTACGCACGGACGGTCGGTCGAGCACTAAAACCGGCCTAAGCACTGACTTTGGCTTAGCACTATACCTGTCACTGTTACACAACTGCCAAACGTCAAGTTTACGATAAATACGGAACGCAGCTACGCCAGAGTACGCGCTTAGTAACGCTATTTATCTCTGCATTATTGTCCTTTACGTGGGTACTATTCTAAATTAAAGGATTATTTTTACGCCTTTCATTTATTTATTCAATGAGAATCGTAGATAATTGCTACTGAGTCCTATTGGTCTCTCTACTGAGTAGTTGACAATCATCTGTGAAGGGATATCTCAAAAAACCCTGGACTCAAAAATAATTAATATAAGTCTGACATTGCTATTTCGCCTAACAAGCGTGGTGTCCAATGCTCGTGCCTTCCCTATAATTATTTATTTGAATAGGCTTTTGCCCACTCGTGAGACAATAGATGGCCAGGCCAACACGGCATTAATTCACACTTAATTACAAGTGCAAAAGTAAGTCTGTCTGTCTGTCTCTTGTTCACTCCTAAGCCACTGAACCGATTTGAATGAAATTTGGTGCAGACAAAGTCTGGGACCCGAAAAAGGATATAGGATAGTTTTCATCCTGGAAATCCCCCGAGAACGGGAACTATTATTTAGCGCGAACGAAATTGCGAGCAAAAGTTAGTAAACATAATAATAATATCAGCCCCCCAGACAAGTGGCATTGTTGAATAGAAAGCGGAATAGAATAGATTGTCAAAAGTACGGATATGTCAAATTATTTAGCGAAAGCTTATGTCAACTCCATACATTTGACAATCTATTCTAATCTACAATCTATTCTACAATGCCACTTGTCTAGGGGGCCTGGACATCAAAATAATATCTCCTAAATAATTAATCTAGAAGATATTATAATGCACCTGTCAAATAATATAATTCAATAAGTATTAATTCAAGCAGAAATTTAGCTACCATCAGGAGGCGGCCATCGCCTTAATACCTCTTGGAGCTACTTACGCCAGTGAATTATTGGTTAGTTACTTGCTCACTCACCGACAAGCCCGCTATAACCCCTTTTACTACTAGCCTGGAATACTAAGTAGCCACTACTATAGTTTTCTTATATTTTGTTGTTGAGGTCAGGTTATATCAAGTTGATATTATTTTCCAGATTGGGTGGATCTTAAATTAAATGGTTTTTTCCGATTTTGATTTTAAAAATGTTTGGACAACGTTTGAAATATACGAATGAACCAAACATCTTCTTGTTTTTCTTTTGTTCTTTAATAAGTTGGGAAACCCAAAATGGCCTAATGCTTCATCCGCATTTTCGACTGGTATTGGATTCGTATGTTCTTTTATGTGCTGTCCAGCAAGTCCTGCAAACGCACTTTTTCTTAGGGCCCTATTTTTGGAGGAACTTAATTCATCACACAATCTTGTCGCGGCACCAACAAAATGTATACAGTTATATGGAGGATTATTATTACCCTAGCGTCAAGTTGGTGGCGCTACCAAGGCATTCTTATTAAATGTGGACCTAATGGACCCTTTGTGAGGTTTCAGTAACTTGCATGTCCATATTTCACGACTTCCAAAGTTTATTATTATTAGTGATAGTTTGATCTGTGTCTGGGTGTAATTTATCTATATTATTTATGTATTTATAAATTATATTAGTAATTATGTTTAACAGTTGTCTGTTTACCATAGTACAAGCTCTGCTTAGTTTAGGATCAGATAACCGTGCGTGAGTTGTCCAAGGATATTTATTTTAATTTAGTGGTCCGTGGAGCTCCTTAAGAGATGAGCTCAAGATATAATGGAAAGCGAATGCGTGCTACTTCGAGGGGTAGGCTAAGCCAAATTGTTTCCTCAAAAAGCAAAGATATTGCTTTTTTTGATGTTATACGAAGATTTTGATTATATTTTTATATATAGGTATCTTTATATATTACTAGCTTCTGCCCGCGGCTTCGCTCGCGTTACACACTTTCCCATTTATAACATTAGTATGGATATGTTGACTATCTTTTTATTATACATAAAATATAATTATATCTTATGACTGGATTTAAAAAGAGTTTTTATTCACCACTCATGTTCCTTCCGTTGCCCTTTATGTTCCGGGGTCACGGTAAATACTTATTACCATACCGCAACCCCGGCAGGCGTTGGACCTGTTGGGCCCCTTCTCGTGCTGACTGCTCTTTGAGGCGTGCGTGGAACACTAACGCGCCGTCGACGCGGGCCTAGTCCTAGCAGGGTGGCGAGCTACCCATCGCTCGCCGCCCGCAGACCCGCGCCTACGGTGGCCGGTATAGTCGTCTTGCGACTCTCGAAGTCTACGCCTGGGTCCATGTCCGGGGCGAGAGGCTCGTCGTTGCCTCTCGCGCGCCGCCGCTTCCTTCACCAGCATAACTGCTTCGCAGAAGGAGGCGACGGCTTCCCATTCAGTCTCACCCCGAAGCATGGCCTGAACCAGCACCGGGCGCGAGAGGTCACCGCCGCCGATAGCCTATGCGATGACACGGCGATGGCTCGCCCATGCGGGGCTCACCTCCACCGTGTGCTCGACCGTGTCCTCAAGGCGACCGTGTCCTCCAGGCGACCGTTGCTGCAGTGGTGACACCCAGGCGTCGCTTCCGCCCGAAGATGATCCCTGACTTTGACATTTTAATTATCTTTAGCCTTTTCACGATGCAACATTGTACAAATTTTTCCACAATTTTTGTACGTTTCCGAACAGCAGCTATACAGTAGAATATTCCGGTAAGCCGATTTGATCGATTGATTGACCAGGCCAATACGCTTAAAAGAAACTGCCGTGTCACGCAATATTGACGTTTAAAATATTCATCTCGACTTACCATCCTTATTTTTCTACCAAAACGCTCTTAAGACTCTCCAATAAATTTTTACCTTCATGCGACGTTATTACGCAGATAAACATACATTCTTTCACATTTTATTTTCCGGTGAAGCAAAGAACCTTTCTTCCCTCATTTAGAAGCTTTTAGCTGTAATCCCGAAGGTGTCCAGAAGTGCAGCACTAACGCTAGGTTTTCATGTTTAATTAAAGTTTTCTGTCTTCTCTAATTAGTACCATACCTAACTAAGGCAAGGAAATGCAAAAACTGTCGAGAAATGTATTCGTTTGAAAAGCTTCATTTTGAAGTGTTATAAGACGACGGTCCAGGAACTATTTTATTTCCTAATAGTTTTAAAAATAGTATTAAAAAAAGAATTACCGAAACTGTTTTCGAGATTTGCGATTAGAAACACATTCAGCCGATTCAATATACATAAATTAGATATTGAACTGCATTTTTAACACCGTCACAAACATTTGTACTTATCAAAACAAAAAGTTTACCGTGTTATCCGCAGCCCTGGTATATAAAAAAAAAACCAAATTAAATGACAGAATTGTAGGCAATTTTGTTGACTAAATAACAAATAAAATAACTCGTCAAACTGGAATAATACAGGATACTAAAAACAAAATACAATTTTGCAATTTTTACGACAGTACAGAAATAAAATACTTTATTAGTGACGTTCCTCAGGCCCAATGTTTTATATTACAGCTATAATGGACCAAGCAACGTAATTTGTATCTGTCTTGTAATATGTAGAAAACGTATGAAATATAGCACAATACTTTGTTTTACTGTTAAAGTTTTGCAAAAGGGAGATAAAATAAATTTCTTCAGGGACTACTTATTTTCAGCGAAGTTGGTTGTAATCGCAATGTTTGATTAAAAATTGAGATCAAAATTACCATTTGAAAATATATCTTCTAGATAAAAGTTCATAAAACATTTTTGAATCGACTATCGTCTGTTTTTGCAAACGAGTACCCAAAATTTTGTCTGCGTTTCTGGTCCACATAATCAGCATAAAGTGTTATTATTGGTGTTAAAAGCGTTGGCTCCGCCTCGACTAATTGCCTATCTCTCTCTGTCAATACCGGAAATGTGAGAGAGATATACTCAGTACTCGTTTGTTGAATAAAATAGACTATAGCTAGACCATTTTTGGTGCTAATACTAAAGAAAGTAATTTGTTTTCTAGCTTAAAATTTTTTTCTTTCATCTCGGCAGACTTGAGAAGTGTATCTGTTTACATAAAAACGACATTATTTTGTTGAATTATCCGTATAGCTTCTGACCATTTGCCTTTTATGCGATTTTGTCCACAAGCATAAGAAGTACCAGATAAAAGGTAACTAATATTATTATTTAGAGGTTCAAGTTTGGTTCACATTTCTCTGCTTGCAGGTTCAGAAATGAAAGCGTAATGTACAGACAAACAGGACCTAGCATTCGCATCTATAACATTAATATGTAGATTCAAGTTGTATAACTACAAAGCAAAATAACCCTTAAAACCAACCGTTCTTTACCGAAAAACTCAACGTTTATTGTACAGAATTGTATGTCCTTTTTATCTTTTGGAAATTTATGCTAACGACTGGTGTCAGAATGAGGAATAGCTTAATGCAAAAATCCAGGGGATCCAATAATTATATTCATGTTCGTGTAAACGTTTGTTTAGGGTTTATTTTTAGGGTCTTATTTTTATGGTAATTGGTGAAGGGTATCAGCCTATTATTGTTTCTCTGCAGGTTGTGTCTCTAAAAGATTTTTAATAAGTCTTGTCTTGTTGGGTGATTTTTTGGCCAGCTGTGTGGCTAATCAGTCTCACTGATCGTCAATGCAGCTCAGTTCTTAATATTTTGGACACTTGGTTTCTTTTCCTTTGGTTCTTTGCAGTGGTCAAAGTGTTCAAATGTCGAACATTTTAATCAGTTATTAACTAGGCAAGTACACTGATGACTTTTTCTGTTATTTCTGTAAGTGACTAAGACATCACTGGCTTCTCTTGCCTTGGAAACCACGTAAACTGGAATTTTGTTGCCATTCCTAAATCTTTTATCAATCATTGTGTATCTACCATGCCATCACTTTACCACCCTAGGTTGACTGGTAGAGAATGCCTGCGGCATTAAGTCCGCCTGTTTACCGTTGTGCATGACGTGTCAAAAAATAATAAATTATGGGTGGTCAGTACTCAGACAGTTTATCATGTTCATCATGCCAACACATTCCACTAGACGACTGCGTTGTCTTCTACCATTGTGAAAATTTCATTACTGAGAGAGTCTTCCTCTTTAAACCCATCAAACTTTAGCTCTTAGTACCTAGATCTAGATTTGTATTACCTAATAAAACGTCCCATCAAATAACTATTAAACTAAACTCGTTATGCAGAGCTGAGATCGTCAGCATTATTTAACGTACCCATGTATGCGCTTTCATTAGGGAAATTTTTCATTTCAACATCATTTGGCGGAGGTCCAAATTGTTCCAGATACTTCCAATTCATCTTACCCGGCGAAATGTTGTTAAAAAAGTTCTCAGGGTCCGGTCTGTATTTATTATTTATTTGCCTTTTCATTTTGTTGGCAATTACGTTGTTAGTAATGCAGATGTCATTAGAGTAGACGGTACTGTTGGAGAAGTTGTTGAGCGGGTTTGTTTTCCGACCGGGACAAAATGATTGTATAAATGTATTGTATGTGTGTTTATATGCGTGAAATAAGCACCCATATTACAGGATAATTTAATAGAGCGATAGTAATACTTAGTCTCTAATCTACCTTCCTTTGTCTCTTTCTTTTTATTTCATGACCATTATGACTACTTGTGAATTGTTTAAAGACCTACTATTAGTTTTATAAATGTAATATGTAGAAAACGTATGAAATATAGCACAATACTTTGTTTTACTGTTAAAGTTTTGCAAAAGGGAGAAAAAATAAATTTCTTCAGGGAATACTTATTTTCAGCGAAGTTGGTTGTAATCGCAATGTCTGATTAAAAATTGGGATCGAAATTACCATTTGAAAATATATCTTCTAGATAAAAGTACATAAAATATTTTTGAATCGACTAGCTAGACCATTTTTGGTGCTAATACTAAAGAATGTAATTTGTTTTCTAGGTTATAAAATGTTTTATTCCTCCATTAAAAAAAGGTTTTTGGACTGACAAAAGTAACTTTTTTTTTTTCGTGTGACGAACAGGGCTAGTCTTTTAGGATTAATGCAGAAACAACACAACAAGCAGCATCATGAGCAAAATAAAAAGAGAACACTGATGATCAATAATAAGACCTCAATACATACATATATTAAAACATAACACACTTGAAACACATCAATCAATCACATATTTCAACTTTTACAAACGTCAAAACAATTATTCCATCAAAACATTCAACTTGCCGCTGCTGTTCATGGCGCCAAGAAATATCACTCTTAATTCTCCCTCCACAAATTAACCGCGAACCCACTTTAAGCCACACTGAAGTACTTAGTGAAAAAATCCGTCCTTGTACAATTAAATTCACTCAACGCAACACTGGGTCACGGGTCGTCGTGCAATTTTTTACGTGTCATGGCGAAAAAAATATACTTGAGACAAAAACAAATCATCCTTTGTGGTCCTTTTGTCGCCTGTCCCGAAAAAGTGGGGTCTTAATTAAGAAACTGGGTGATTCAGTTAAAGTATACCTCATTTTGTTATGGTAATGTCGGACGTTTTTGATTTTTGGGCGCGGAATGAGAATAATGGCGGGATCATTTTTTATTTTTAAAGTGAAGAATTGTTGTGATTTTGGAACTAGATATTTTTGTCCAGTTGTTTATTTATTTATTTATTTATTTATTTATTTAATTATTACATGAAGGACTTACAGCTAATAAAACTAATACAGAAAGAAAACAATAGTCACTACAAAGCCAATAACAAGTCCTCACGTATAGTCACCATACACTAAAATCTTGTTTGCACTCAAATAACTATGGTTTTTGCACAAGAAAGTAATAAATTATTAAAAAAAAGAAAAATAAACCTAATGCTACTTGAAAAATTTAAGGCTTAAGCACCTTCTGGCTGATTTCACACTACTTGCGAATGGATCCAAATTAAATTCCTTGCATATTTCATTGAAATTACTGCTTGCACGCACGATGTAACTGTTCCGCCTATAATGAGAAGACATGTTAGTATTTAACATAATATTTTAATATACTGTTGGCCTATTGATTCTTGTTGAATGCTTGAGGACCAAGAAAACAGTGTTCTTTGAAAGTATATTTTGAGGACTGATTTTTTAATTGTCATTATAACTTATACTAATTAAGAGTAAGTATCCGCTAAGAAAAGATTTTTGAAAATTCCGACTTTAAAGGGAATGGTTCCCATTTTCCCGCTTAGGAGGGATTTTCAGTGTGGATTTGGGGAATAATTAGAAGTTTTGACTATCACACAATCAACAATCATGGCGCGGGCAGAAGCTAGAAGAAACGCAATCATTTGAATAATTTTAGTTCACTTTAAAATAACAGCCTTTAATATCAAAGTAGGCTTTGAACATTCGGGATATGAAAAATATACTCTACCTAGCACACACTTTTGCAGTTTGACAGTTGTTCGTAGCTTAACGTTTACTTGTGTCGGCCTAAAACAAATATAAGCTGAAAAATATCTCACTTCCTTATCTACGGATCCAAATGGTCCCTAATGTAGAAGTAGGTCACGTAAGTCCTTCCCCCATCTCGTTTGTCGTCCAGTCGTCCGAAGTAGGTTGTCCCCTTTTATTTAGTATAAGTACGAGAAACAAAGTCGGATGTCAATGACCTATGACATTGCTTATTGTCACGATACGGTACTGTCTGAAGACTGATGTCTGTATCAGGGTAAATATTTCTTGGGCTTACAAATATTTGCAGTATGTTTATTTATCTAAGAACTTGTTCAAGAAGGTCTTATAAAGAAAATTTTAGGTTGAAAACCTTCGAACACACGTGAATTGAGACACAATATAAAGACAATAGCAGCGCGACAGCCGGCTGTCGGTCGGTTGGTCGTCGAAAGATTAATTGTAAAAGATTATAACACAAATGTGTAATTGACTACTTTTTTATTTTCTGTAAGGTTGTATCCTTTTTTTTTGTGAGTGATTATTTTGCCATGATTGTTCCACTCTGTGACTAGTAGAAAATCTCTAAAGCATTAGGCCCCTCTTTATTCTACTGTAACTCAAATTTAAAATAAAATTGATATTTTCATTAGATCATGCAAGCACTTTAGAACGTCGCCCGTCGACAAAAAATTGTTGATTCCAGTCTTTAGGGTAAATTAGCAAATATTCGATTACTAAAAATATAATAATTGAAGTCATTTTAATAGTTGAACTATGAAATTCACAAACAACGCTTATTTTTAAACTGATCTAAAAATAATATGAAGTTTAAACCGGTGCCTCAATATTAGTCAGCAAAAAACCGCACCGAGTCGGAATAATGCCAAGTTAAAATTAAGTTATATTCGAGAACCGAAAACCTTCTTCAATTTATTTTCTAACATAACATCTTCACCAATATTGCAGCATGATTACAAACACAACCATAACAAAACCTATAGATTTAACTTTAAATCAATATTCATTGCGTTATTTACGTTGTCGTGGAAACAAACTTCTCAAACAAACAACGCAATGGACTGTAAACTTCTGTCGAAATCCTTCAAATTTAAATTTCTATTTTACGAAATTTCTCCAGTAATCCCCCCGAAATTTAAAATGTCATCAGTACTAAACTGTCTTCTAACTGTAACGAGAGACTAATAGCTACATAACTAGTACTAAACTAAAACAAAGGACGACGTACAACGATGAGTATGTAATGGATTTGCTAATTGTCTAGCTTGCTACCACGCAATGTACAACATGTGCATATTACTGTAGCTCTAGTAATTATTACAAAGGCTGACGAGGCACTTTGATGATATAGTGCAGGGTTTAATCTAAGGCAGCTTTGATATGGGGTTTTGATTTTGCAGTAAATGTGTCTAGTTTCTGATTGTGTGAAAATTGATATAATATGAATCAAACAGAAGGGGAGGGACACTTCTTCAAGTTATAAGTGAGATTTTAATTGAATAACAAAAAATAAATATTTTGAAACAACTCACACACGGCCATCTGATTCCAAGCTAAGAAGAGAAGCTAAGTGTGTTATGGTAATGAATATTATTTCATAATTATTGATATTATTTTAATTTTCACATACATGCGATATCCAACAGAATCCGAAAATTAACATACATTTTTAAAGCTCTGCGTGACGTAGCAGACAAACAGACCATAAAGTTGGTATACGAGGCCTTGGCGCAATCAATTATATCTTATTGCATCACCACCTGGGGAGGAGCATGCAAAACAAAAATTATAACCCTGGAAAGAGCGCAAAGAATGATTCTCAAAGTTAGCCTATCAAAACCTCGGCTATTCCCTACTTCTAATCTTTACGAAGAAGCGCAAGTCCTCACTGTGCGCCAGCTTTATATAATGCAATCCATACTTCACAAACTGAGTGACTTACCAGAGGACAGAAGGAGACACATAGCTCAGACTAGAAGAAAGCACGCGGTATGTGAGACGGCTGCTGTGAACACCTCATTTGCACAAAGATTTTTTCCATTCCGAGGAGCTATGTTGCTAAACAAAGTAAATAAAAAAGTTCCCTTCTCCAATACTTCTAAAAAAGAAAGCAAAAATATAATCTATAAATGGTTACAGACTCTTAATTACTCCGAAACAGAAAAAATCTTAGAGGTACAAAAATAAACTGACATGCTTATTGCATTATTATATTGATATTATTTATTATACACATTATAATAACCATAAAAATAAAATGATATTAAACTTTACATATAATTTACATTTACGTATTGTATATATCACTTACTTACCTGTTATATAGCACTATTGTACACAAAATTTTACCCATTATTATGCACCACAAAACTAAATAAATGCGTACAACGTTTAACAAAACTACTTTAAACTACCCACCACACACACCCACCCTTATACCCAACACACACACACACACACACACACACACACACACACACACATACACACACACGCGCACACCCACCCACACCCATTACCACACATCATTCCATAAGAATCATGCACTTACAAATATTGCATTATCATTAAACAAACTTGCTTCCCGTTTTACTCAATCATTCACACATTTACCGTCTTTCACATGTTGACAATTATTACAATGTTATGAAATGGGGGGCCTGGAGATCTATAGCACAGGCCTCGGCTTAGTTTAGACTCCAGATCTCCCACAAATTACTAATTTCCGACAACTTGTCTATGTCTTGTCAACTTTATACTTTGATGTAATTTGTGGAGATAAAATAAACGGATTTTTATTTTATTTTTTTATTTTAATTTATAAATAAATTTATACCTACTTATTACACACAGACACAGAACCAACAATCATGCTCACACACAAAGATCTGTCCTTGTTGGGATATCTAAAAAAACAGCTTGACATGCAGGGTCACTGACCGCTAGACTAATCGCCAATCGGTAAGTCATTTTATTATCTAATAACAATTTAAAGTATTTATAAATTATCATAAGTATAATCGAATCAACCGCAACAAGCCGGTAACCATAGAACAATTAATATAAGTTTGATATGGCAGTGTGCGGGTTCCAAAATATTTATTTATTAATACTTTTTTATGCTTTGAACACAAAGTATCCTTAATTAAGTGTTCAGGGGGCCTACCACAAGCTCTTATAGCAGTATTACTTCGATATTACTTTCAGTAAGAAAAAGAGGGCGCTAGACAACGTGTCTCACGCTGTCACTTGCACACTCTGGATCAGGAATAAAACAATCTTACTTTAAACGTCATGGTAACCAACCAGTTAAGTTGTTGTTTAATAAAAGTATTTAAAGTTTTTATTAGACGTACAATTATTTAATAAAATAATAACATTCAAACCAAGAGCCCCACTATATTTAATAACACTTAATATTACAATTTAACTCCAAAAAAATGGAAATTCATGCACGGAATCTCAACAAAATTGCATTTTGTTATTTTAAATTCGCCGAGTCAGTCTACAATATAGGAGAATATTCAAAGGCGAGTCTTGAACGAAATTGCCAAATCATTGCACACTTGGACAGCGTTGAGTTTAGCACGGACTGTATTGGATTCTAGGACCATCTGTATTTTTGGCTAGATATTTAAAATTAGCTTTTCATATTGTGAAATTTTGCTTTTTCCGTTCCGCATTCTGCTTTTATTTGACGACCAGAATCTCTGGTGAATATTGCGTTTTCATATTTCTAGGGTACCGCTGCGTAAGCGAAAAAATTGAACCCGTTTGAGATCATTTTGCTGTCCATCTGTCCGTCCGAGACCCGTTTTCTTGATGGAGGATTAAGCTTAAAATTAATATTAAATATCGAGATCGACAATCTCTTGAAGAAGTAAAAATATCAAACTTCTAAGTCGACGATCTCAAAAAATATGGCTGTTTATACCACGTTTTAAATTTTAATACCCAGAAAATAACGTAAACGATTCCCCGGTGCTTTTGGCGTACGAGTCTGACTCGCATTTAGCCAGTGTTTATTTAATTTTTAGAACGGTTGTCTTTATCCTGAATGGTAGTGAGTTTATCTCAACCATCGTTTAAACTAGCGTGGCAGGACTGCACTGGTCGGCCAATATTGTCTGAAATTTGTTTATCTACCAATACACGCTTTGTGAACCTTGATATAGTATTCCATAGTTCATCGATAACTATCTTTATTATTTAGCTGCACTGCAGAATTTCGTTAACAAATATAATGTACAAAATAATATTATACAAGCACCAAATTCATAAATTGTTCTGACTACAGTAAAAAAAAAAAGAAACATTATTAATACGATCACAAGTCCGAAATTGCAATTCAATTAGAGCCACAGTTTGGCATTCACACACAATGTCTCAAAAAAGTTTTGGATGCTCGTTCTAGTGGAAAAATGCACCGCCTGCCATTCTTCCTATCTCTGACCCATTTCGACAGTTAAGTAAAGTTCTCGTTGAAGTCATCCGAATGTAACTTTGATCTCACAATTCTCCACAAAAACAAAATTATGAAAGGTTGGAACTCATTATGAAACACAAATAAACTCTGCCGTCTCATCAATATACATTATGCCTATCTGTCATAACATAGGCTGTTTCCCTTCGTAAAAAAACATAATTAAAAACAACATGACCAGGGAATTTCATAAACAACCGTTTTGTCCAATTATCTTGACTATGAAACCGAAATATTTGCTTTGATGTCGTGAGTTTTACACGGCTGAGTGATAACCCGTTGATTAAAAATTAGGTAAAAAAAACTTTTTATCATACCTCTGACGAATAAAGGCCTGGGCACATAATTGATTTTTGGTCGGACAAATAGTTGAGAAAAATTTGAAAAGTTTTTCAAACAGAAAGTTTTGTTACGAGCATTGGGAACTTGTACCTTCGAGTTCGGATTTAGAGGATTTCTACACTTGCGTTATTTTTAGTGTTTGCTGTTTTTTTTTTCAGAATTGCTCTTACATACCTTTTTTTTGGTGAGTGGGAAATTATCAAATGACTGCTCCCGTCCTGGGTGCGGCGGGAGGGCGTGTCAGACTTTTACTGACTAAAACCCACTCATGTTCCTTCGATTGCCCTTTATGTTTCAGATCAATCGAATTTTTTTTCTGCAAATGATAATTTCGTGTTGACCTAGTGGTAAAGGTGCCCGTCTTTCATGCAAGAGGTTGTGGGTTTGAATCTAGGCATAACCAATGTAACTCTTTCAATTCATAATATATGTACTTTCAAAAACAAAACTGAGAAGCAAGCGTGGTGATCAATGGTCGTGCTTTATTTGTATGACAAGAGGGACAGTTATAGGCTGGTTTTATTATTATTATTAAACAATAGTCAATTTAATGATGAACATTATTGTCTATATAACATCACACTACAACCCGTGAAAGAGAAACAGTCACCAAATAAGTCATCATCATCATCTCCCTAGCCTTTTTCCCAACTATGGTGGAGTCGGCTTCCAGACCTACCGGATTTAGCTGGATACATGTGTTTTACGTGAAGCGACTGCCTATCAGACCCTCACAACCCAGTAACTGAGCGACACGATACCCTTTAGTTAGACTAGTCAGACTTTCCGGCTTCCGAATACCCGTAACGACAATCAAAGTTCTACGAATGACAACCGGGACCAACGGCTTAACGTGCTTTTCGAGGCACGGGATGTCAGTGATGTCCAAGATAAACTTTAGAAAGTACATATGAATTGAAAAAGTCACATTGGTACTTGCCCGGATTCGAACCCGCAACCTCTTACACGAGAGGCAGGCCATCACTGTTCAGATCTGTTCACCAAATAAGTGAATGAAAAAAAATATATAGACTAGATCCTTTATTTAGACTCAGTAAAGGTCTTAAATACACTTCAACATTTCTACTGTTTCAAATAAATAAAAAAAAATTACTAAAAAAAGAGCGATAAAATCAAACTCAGACTAAAAAGGTCAAAAGTCCCTTGTCATCTGAACTTGACTGGTGACTGTGTATCTACGCCTTAACTGGGGTGTAGAAAAATATGATTTGAGGAAAATGAGGAGGTTTACAAAGGGTGGCTGATATTTTTATATAGACCCGACTTGTCTTAACTGGGTTTCATATTTTATAACGCGTTGTAATGCGACGTTGGTCACTGTAGATTAAGATATTTATAAATATATTTTGGGTTTGCCTTTTTGTAGGATCTTTGAAGTGGTTGGTTTATCGGAAAAAAATTTATAAATTTTATTTTTGACGTGGTCACTTGCAGTTTTACTGTGGTCACCTCAAATGAATTTAAGGTCCCCAGCCAGAAACCGGATAACACTCCGATGAGACCTTGTTTTGAGACCTTATACACATGCTAACAAAACTAATCGTATTGGAAGAAATCTATCCCTAGCCCCTCCATAAAATTATTATGATAGTTAACATCACGCTACATTCTACAGGAGCTTTGCAGTAATCTCGAAGCAAGTACAACCTCGGAGGCTATGTGTAGATAATAATAATAATAGGAATTTAAATAAATAAACATTATAAATATAATATATTATCATTTTTAAATAGGGATGTTGACTACATCAAAAGAATGACATTCTATTTAGTCCGTCTGTTAGACAGTCCAAAAATACTGGACACATATTTTTGCTTGATCAAATTAATAACAAAATACAAAGATAAAGAGCATCAAAGTTCCGGAGAGGGGGCTTGTGACGTCACTCCTCAGTAAAAATTATACAAAGGTGTGACGTTTCACGAAACTTCAACGCACTGTATTGTCGTCATTTTCTGTTTACGAAAAAAAAGAAAAAAAACGTGTCCCAAATTTTTTGATTATCTAACTGACGGACTATATAATTACTTTTTTTTGTCATCTCGCCTATTATTTTATTTTTGCATGTACCTATTTTTATCATGATACTATTTATTCATCTTTGATTAAGTAAGTGCATGATAAGACTTCAGATTGTTAGCTATCTTATAGAAATATCTAGCTGACTAGTTCTAGACACTAGAAACGTCACAAAAATACTGAAAAACTCTTTAGCTTTTGTTAATTGCTTTCGATATAGATTGAATATAATGTTTTTTCCCATGTGACTTTTTTATTCTTCAATTATTTCTTTTGCGTCAACACGACGATCTTGTCTATCTAACTTTGATAAATGATGTCTTTTGTCATCATACGTTTTTTGTGTTGCCTGTAGTAAAAAATGATTAACGAGAAGATTCTAACGACCATGTGACTATGGCAACAATTTTAATTGGCTCAGCTGAAAGACATATTTAGTTTTGATTATTCTCTTGTGTAAAAAATAATACAATCTTAGTGGTTGATCAGCTTTATTAGCCCCCTTAGACAAGTGGCATTGTAGAATAGATAGCGAAACGAAAACGATTGTCAAACGTATGGAGATGTCAAATTGTTTAGCGAAAGCTTATGTCAATTCCATACATTTGACAATCTATTCGTTTTCTATTCTACAATGCCACTTGGCTAGGCCCTCAGATCTTCATCTTGCATCAGATATCAATACTCATGATTATATGGGTAAAATCAACACGTTGTTAGTTTTTTTTTGCTTTTTAAATACAACATAGTAGCCATCAGATATTTTACAATAGACTTCTTCTTTTTCGATTTGGTGTAATTTAATTTGGCTGAAAGGACACTATGTTACGTAAATGAATGTATCGTGATTAAGTCCTATAGCGAACTAGTCATATCTGCTATTTAGTCTTATCGAGAGGTAGTCATAACGCTTCTAACCCGTATTTCGATGATTACTTTACAAAGCTTTACAATCTATATGTGTGTGTTTTTTTTTCCAAGCAGGACTAAAACAAAATGCAGATAGCATTCAATAACCATCAACTTACCATCCAACTCATATCCTTGTCCCCCCCACTGCGGTAACTCTTGGGAGTACGACTTGGGGTCGCTGCGACTGCCTATGGATATCTTCAGGCTTTTCCACAGCTTCATCTTGACCACATATTTATACACAACACTCACACGTCACACTATTCCTTCACTCACTTCATGTTGTCACACTCACAGTCACAAGTACGGGAAATCTGAAACAGAAGAGAAATACGTTAGGGAATGATTTTGGGAAGTCATACTTCAATGTTGAAGATTTTAAGTGCCTGTAAAGCTGGCCATTGATGGTCATCTTGGCACGTCAGTTGAACTGACGTCCATCTAAAATTTGATCATGAGTTCTGAATCGTCACTCTAGAGTTGTCTGGTCGACTAAACCATTTCAAGTGACGCTACAGTTTTAGGACTAGACTGACGCGAAAAATGATCGTCAATGACCAGCTTACGGACTCACTGTCCAAGGAAGCGTAGCTGCATAGCTGCATAGACACGAATTGGTCATAATTCGCTTGGTGTACGCCGGTTTGGCCAAGGGAGGAATTAAAGTTTGGAATTTAGATGATGTAGCAAAAGTATTAATTAATTTTTAAAAAAATATCTGCGAAATTCCGTTGGACAAGCTACATTATCCAGTTAGCAGTGAGAATAGCAGTTAGCTAACGACAAAAAAAATATGAGTGCAGTTGAAGAATAAACTAGCGAGCCGCCCCAGCTTCGCACGGGTGTTACAAATCTTTAAAATGCCGGCTTTTCTCTACTATAATAAGCATGGATTATACTTAAAGACCTTTCTATTAAATCACTCTATCTATCAAAAACCGCATCAAAATCCATTACGTAGTTTTAAAGTTTTAAGCATACATAGGGACAAAGAAAGCGATTTTTGTTTTTTACTAGTGATACTATATTTGAATGAAAAATAGCTGATGCTCATCCCAAAAAAGCAAAAATATGGCATATCTTATCCTACGAAAAATACATAGAACTTTATATTCAAATATTTTAATAGATAAAATAACAAAATAAAAAAAGGCAGCTGAATAACACTGGATACATTTTGTCGAGTTACACTAATATAAATAAATGTACCTAACAGCTGTTTTCTGACCACCTCGACAGTAAAATTAATAATGCACTTTGTACCATTAAAACGAGCCAACTCATCAATGATTCAGTATGTCACAATCCAGTAATGACACGGAATCAATTACAATTTCATGTGTAATATCAATCAATTGTAATGTGGATTTAATTTTGCTAAAACTAAAACAAACACCAAACCAATATACCAAACTAAAATGGACTATAAATTGCATTTGGCACACTTAAAGAACTGCTCGCCATGTCCATCGATACGGGTCACTAAAGCCCGTCGATCAGACAACGACACGCTTCCTCGAATACAATGGAGCACAAACATCTACTTTTTAATGGCTCCGACATACTTCCATGAATATAAAATGACTTTGAAAATAAATTATTCATAAATCACTGTGTGATGAATGAGCGTATTAGGGCCAAAGGTTATTGTGATTCAAGGACAAGTCTGTGAGTCGTTCATTGATATACAAAACCATTCTGGGGTTTAAAAACATCCCTAAAATAGCAATTGTTCCCTAAAATCGTTGTAAGATCGGCAACTGTTCGGGTGCTGGCTAATTTGTCAGCACTAAAAAAATATGTATTTTCTATCCTTTTCTTAATTGAATGGAAAGAGAAAGATCCAATAACTTAAATATAGTTAAGTTTGTGAACAAGGAAATCAGCACCAGTGTTGGTGTGACACACACACATAAGCTGTCAAATTATACTTAATTATTGATTTGGTGGTTTAAGTATATAGGAATTGCGTAGTTTTGCCACACCCTGATCAATGCACATAACTGCCTATGAGTATAAAATAAAGCGTTGTTACGCCATTGTCCCGATATTATCCAGTACACAGCCATAAAGTTAGTGATTGAATCGTATGGTTCTGGCACCCGCCATGTTTGGAATTAACTAGCTAATAATTATCTCAATCAACCAAGCAATGTTGGCATATAATTATTCACTTTGATCAAACAGTTACTAACTGTTTGTTACACGATGTTTGTTGTGTGTGGTTTCGGAAGAGTTATAGCAGATTAGTAGAGAAATGTCGTAATTGAGTTTATTGAACCTTCAAACTCGTACACGTAATTCGAGACACAATAGCAGCCCGATAGCTGGCTGTCGCTTAAGGTGATAAACAATGTATAGGTTCAAAGGTTCGGTTGTCTGATTCCCCGAAATATTTCGCGCAGTACAAATGTGACCTTTCCAATAGAGTAAGTACTTTCTAAGTATATTTTGAACGTACATAACTGATATCGGTGAAGGAAAACAACGTAAGGAAATCTGAACTTAAATGAATTAATATAAGTCTGTAATTGCCTATCTGCCCGAGGCAGCCCTGCAGTGGCACAGTAGGAGGCTATTATTTATTTATACTCGTTGGTCAGAACCAATACAAATTATAAATGCATTGGCTTAGCAATATTCCTTTGTTTCATAACTGAAAAACTTCAGCCGCCTTATTACAAAACAAGGTTTTTCTCTAAACCAGGTTTAAACCATTGAGCTAGGTTTTGTATTTCGAATCTTGATCGTATCAGAATAAGATTCAAATTACAAAACCTGGCTCAATAGTTTAAACCGGGTTTAGAGAAAAACCTTGTTTTGTAATAAGGCGGCAGGAGTTCAAAAAGAGTTTTGAGTAACATTTGCTGTTTATGCGCTCATTACAAAATACACGAGCATTAGTCACCACACTTCTCAAGACGAATTGTCGATTTCTGATTTACCTTAACTGGTTAATTGTCTTAATTAAGAAACAATTGAAAAGCATTCTGTCTCTCTAAGTAAGTCTAGTCTCTAATCAAATCTCTATATACAAGTAGCTGCCCCCGCGGTTTTGCCCGCGTATTTCTCGTAGGATTTTTGGAATAAAAAAAAATCCTATAACCATTTTTAAGCTATGGACTATCCCTGTAATAAATTTAATTTGGATTAGTTAAGTTAGTAGTTAAGTCTTTCACATTTAAATATTAGTTTAGAAGTAAAGTAAGGATGGATAAAAACATTGACATCTCAAGCCATGATCTTTAATTCTCTACCAGTACAAGGAAAAATATATTATACGACAGAATATAATATATTTCATTGTGATATAAACGAACGCTATATAATTGTCTGTTCATAATCCAAGGTTTTCTTCATTTTTTATGTATTTATGGGTAATCATACCCAATATGCTTTACTGAAGGGGCCCACGCTTTCTTTTTTATTTGCCCTACTTCGCGTGACTTGCAGAATCGAACGCCTTTCAGAAGTTTACGTAAATAGGGATGCGTATTGCTATTGTCGATAGTTTGACTGAAACAGTTATATTATAGAAGCGAAAATCTCCTCCTGCTTTGCCCTACCCATACTTTTGATTTTTTTCATTCTTCTTTTTACATTCAGGCCATTCTTCTCTGGAATGCGCTTTCTCTTGATATTAGGACGGCGACCAGTCGATATGCATTTAAGCGAAAATTGAAGATTCATTTACAGCATTAAGTATTAAGCAGAGTTCTTTTGTAATTTACTTTTACTTATATATAAATATATATTATAGATATATGTAGGTATTCATTTACTTTTGTATGTAGTTATTATGTATATTATTATGTATATTATTATGTATTTTTTTTTTGTTATCTATTATACTTCTATTTTTTTAGTTTTACCAACATAAATGCTCCTACTATGCTATCTCTTCACCACCCTAGGTTGACTGGGAGAGAATGCCTTTGGCATTAAGTCCGCCTGTGTACCGTTGTGCATAAAGTGTAAATAAATAAATAAATAGAAGCAATTTTTATATGTTTTGTCATTCGATAGTCAATAACTTCAGCAACTAAACACTGCGGAGGAATCACGATTCTTTTAAGAATCATGATCAAGGAGAAAAAATATTCCGAATTCCGATCAATTCACGTACAATTTATAAGCTGTCAAAACGCCATTTCCCAATAAATTTAGTACAGGAAAAGTAAATTATTTTGTTACTGATTTGCCAAATTATTATTGACTAAATGTTCACTAATATTGAACTTAGGTAAAATCTAGTTTTATAGTTAACTAGCATTTTGCCCGCGACTTCGTCCGCGTGGAATAATAGTTCCCGTTCCCGTGGGATTTCCGGGATAAAAACTATCCTATGTCCTTCCTCGGGTCCCAGACTATATATGTACCAAATTTCATTCAAATCGGATTAGTGGTTTAAGCGTGAAGAAGAGGCAGACAGACAGACAGAAAGACAAACAGACAAGAGTTACTTTCGCATTTATAATATTAGTACGGATTAAAAATTATTCAGGTTTTAAGGCGCGGATAATGTGTTTAAACCTTGTTTCGAGACACAAAGGAAAGACAGTAGCAGCGCGTCGTTGAAAGGTTAATAAAGAAATTAAATATAATATAATAATTTTTGGTTTGTAGAGTGTAATATCCCACCAGCAACATACCAGTCAATTTTAATCCTTCATTTAAACTTCGTTTATTTTCATTTGGTATTGGTTTTCGCCATTATCGGTTCCACTTAGATCCTGTAACATAGTCTATCTGCAATAATAAATTGTAAAACTTGCAAAACTTGTAACAAAATAAACCATGTAACATCTGCATCAAACTCGTTTAAACTCGCAACAAAAACACTTTGTTTTTGTGGGCGTCGCTTTGGCACACGAAACTCGGAACCATAATTTTATCAAAACCATAACAATTGCGATTTTGGATTTGTTTAGTCTTCATTAAATCCAACAAAAATATTAGGTTTAGGTAACTTGCATTTACTTTTCATATCTCACGAATCTCAATCAAGTTGACTAGTTTTCTCTACGCAATAACGACGTAAATAATAAAATAAAATGTTTTATTCATCTCCACAAATTACACATTATGTACGAGGACAGTCTTAAAGTTAAATATATGCAAGTTGACAGTTACGTAAATGTATATTATGGGATATGTTGTGGGAGATCTGGAGTCTTCACTAAGCCTAGGTCTGTACGAATAGTAAATAATAGTACAGAGAGTTTGTAGCCTGCAAATAAATACAATAAGACACTTATTAGGATATTTTTCGTCGCCCACGTAGGCGAACCCTAGTAAAAAGCAAAAGCAAAAAAAAAAGTGGCAAAAGCTAGTAGTTTACATATTAGTAAGAATTTGTGCAAATTGGTATTTTTTGGCTTTTTTTAAAGTTTTTTTTCCTTGGTCATTAGGTCCTTGTGTACCTTAGTCAATAAAATATCAAAAATAAAAACTATCGACACATAACAACTTCAATTGAAAAACAATCGATAAAGATAACATCCCTATTCTTCCCGGACTTAGTGAAGTCGAACAAAGTAAAGCCGAAGATCAGCCAAGTGTAACAATGCAGAATCATAGTGATGTATGGAAACAGTCCCCAACGAGAGGGCTGTTCAACAACAATGATTTGTGTAAGCCAGAATTATTCGATATTAGCTCTAATCGATGTGATGCTTTTGTGTAATTGAGAGGAGTAGTTATTACGTATCTATGTTAGAAAAAATAGTTGAGTTATCGTGGTTGCAAAAGCTAGTCACTTCGTCCACTCAAAAATCTGTGTTTCTCTCATCAAGAAATCACCTCAGTTTTTAATGGTAAAATGGCTCTCGCATTATTTGACCATTATAATTGTATGGATTTCAAAAAAAGACTGATATTTGAAGTTGTTTCTGATAATTCTTCACAGAGCAGAGGGGTCGGCTGGCAAACACCATTGTTTGATAAAAAATAAAAAGGAAAAAAAAGTGTTATTTTTAACCTATTTACGTAATTATTTATTTTTTTACCCTAAGAGTTATATTTAATTATTTAAAAATAAAATGATTTAAAATTTATATTAAAAATAATTATTTTTTAATTATTAATTTTTTTTCTTTTATTTCTTTAATAATTGCGCTTCATAGGAAATAATAAATAATAGCTAATAATAAATAATAACTATGAACAACAAAAGCTTATGAAGGCACGGGCTTACCAGATAAAGCTAATACCAGACGAAGTAGGCAACGTGACTGTAAGGCAGTAGTCCTCCTTTTTCCTAACAGTCATACTTTGGTCAATAAAAATATTATATTAATGAATAAACATTTAGTAACTGCTGACTTTACGATCACGCCTTTTAGAGATCAGCCCGAAGTAGGTTTGCATGAATGACCATTTGATCGAATAATGTTCGCCCGGCAGGACACTGGCACTAAGAAATTTCGTCCGAATGATCGCTTCTAGTGAAGCGATCATTCGAGTTTTGAGTTGATTCGACGAAACGTTTGTTAGTACAAACGTTTCGTCGAATGAACTCAACCTACCGAAATAAATAAAGGTCACTAATATGGCAGTAGAACAATTTCTTAATGTTTTTTCTCACAACAAATAAATGTCTTTATGGGAGACAAATTACGTTCTGATAAGTTCGTAAATTTGTAATGTCAATAAAATAAGACAACGCCAACTAAGGATTCCAAGAAGCCCCGCAATGTTCGCCAACAAACCTATCTATTTTCTTTCACATTTCTCTAATTGTAACGGTCCATTAAAATAATACAATTTACATTTTCTATTCACTACGTCTTTTTGTTGGTATCACAGTCAATCTAGATAATAGGTAACCGTTTGTCTACAGATTTTCCTTGGCCAAATTAGTTTTAAATAAATGAATAACCTTTCAATAAATGGGGGTTTGTTTAAAACACAATGGATAGAAAACAATGTAAATAAAACAAAAGAAGCACGTTTTAAATAAGCTACTGTAATACTGTTTGGTTTGGTTGTACAAACCTGGGCTATATTTTGAACTAGCTGACCCTCGTGGTTTTTCCCACGTAACTTTTAATTACTGCTCCGCTCCATTCCATTCTGATTTGCTCCATTCTGATGTATAAGCTATATTACTGTGAAGTTTTATCAAAATCCGTTCTTTAGTTTTTGGGCAAGAGAGTAAACAGTCCACACACACGCACACTCTCTCTCTTTCACACATACACACCCACGTAAAAGCGATGTAATATTAGTAGAATGCTGATGTAGATTGTTGATGATGAGTTGTGAGTTGGGAAAAAGCTACGAAGATGATGGTGGTATTTGCTCAGAAGAGGCCTTTCTTTCACAAAGACCCGTGTTATTCCATATTAATATTATAAATGAGAAAGTGTGTCTGTCTGTCTGTATGTTTGTCTTTATTTCACGGCAAAACGGAGCAACGAATTGACGTGTTTTTTTAAGTGGAGATAGTTAAAGGGATGGAGAGTAACATAGGCTACTTTTTGTCTCTTTTTAACGCGAGCTAAGCCGCGGGTAATAGCTAGTTATATTATATACGTAAAAGTACATTCAATTTGGCATACACGCTTATGTAAAACCAACTACGTACATGCTAACATTGCCCAAGTTAGAGAGACCAGGAGTAATCAGTAAACTGACGTCGCCTCGTTACCGAGGTCGCGCGGTCAACCGGATTAGCGTTGCTAGGCAACCGACCTCTATTGTGACTTGTGAGCTCGCATTTTTATGTCTTTTTGGAGGTTATATAATAAGGTATTTTGCATTTTTTCTACAATCTAATGACATGTTTTGGAAACAGTCATAAGTTACTAATATTTCGCTGAAAACTGCATTATTGGTCAAGCCGTTCCGGAGACAAGTGGGAACATCTGTAGGGTTTGGGCGTGCACACACAACCTCTCACCCCCAATTGCATACACCTTCTCCTTCTGTCATGGATAAAAATATGATTGCATAAATTGAGTATACTAATGTTTGCCATTACAGTTTGAACATCAAATGATATTGGAATCCATACTTAATATTATAAATGGGAAAGTGTGTCTGTCTGTCTTTCTGTTTGTCTTTCTTTCACGGCAAAACGGAGCGACGGATTGACGTGATTTTTTAATTGGAGATAGTTGAAGGGATGGAGAGTAACATAGGCTACATTTTGTCTCTTTCTAACGCGAGCGAAGCCGCGGGCAGAAGCTAGTTACTCTATATTTAAGCTAAAACCCCAAGAAAGTTACTTTTAAATTTGAAACTTACAATGCTTCCGCAATATAACATGCATTTACTAAGCATTTTTTTTTTGGTGAGTGGAAAATCAACAAATGACTTCTCCCGTCCTTCTTGTCAGACTTATGCTGACTAAAACCCACTCATGTTCCATCGGTTGCCCTTTATGTTCCGGGGCCACGGTAACTATGATAACTATTCCGCAACACACTAAACATCTGCTATAATAATATAAACAACATTCACGCAAAGCCGAGAACAAAATTAGTTTTTAACGTAAAAAGGAAATTCGCTTAAAAACTAAACTGTAGTTAATAGCGATGAAACTAGCACAAGTTAGTCACTGAGAAATTGTAGTTGGAGTGTTGTGAGCCAAAGTTCCAGTTTCGGTTTTGACGTTGTTGAATGGTTCCAGGTGTTCAGAACCGCTGCAGTTCAGTGGTTAACTGATGGACGGACAAACAGACAGTTGTTGTACAAAATTTACTAGTACCAGCTTTGTTAGTGGGTTTCCTCGCATGGTTAAGCTGTGAAAAGAATATTTTTTTGCACAAACAAATTTTGAAATCTCATGAGATCCTATTGGTGGATTTCTGACTGCCTCACCGCCCTGCTTCCTTCGTTTTAGGGTTCAGTTATCAAGAATCTTTTCTTAGTGCAGGGGCTATTTTTACTGCCATACAGTTGTTTAGGCTACGCGTTGATACAGTCATACAGTCGTTAATCTATTCATTGGGTTTATTCATGAGTAGATAAATAAAAAGCTATATATTTACAAGATAAATATCTTGAATTTAGAATCTTAGACTCAACGTTAAGGTGCTTACTTCTAATGCCACCTCTAGTGGGTAGTTAACTCATCACTACCGGTTTCGAACGCGCTGGAATAAACCAGGTTTTTTGGAACGCAAATAGCAGCATGCGTGTAAGCGCGTATGAAAAAATATCATATTTTGAATCCTTTCTGGAATTGCAAATTTGCCTAACCAAGCATGGTTTTCAATGCTCGTATTAAACTGCAATGGGACTATAATAGGCTAGTAATATTATTTTATTAGGTACATAAAATTATATGTAAAATGAAAACCTACTCTAATAACACAAACTAAGTATCGTTGTAATGGCGGAGTGCACTCTGGTTTTTAGTTCAGTTAAGAGTATTATGATCGTATCAAAATAATAGGTAATGGGCCAAATTCCGTGGAAAACTTACCCATTACTACGTACAACAGTTAGTAATTAAATCAATGCTTTTATTTCACTTAGACCATTTATATTGCTTTAGACATTTTAGCGCCTTACTAATAAACGCTGCATAAAGTTATGACAGGTTTATACGTCAAAAAATGTATGGTTACACTGGCTGTATAAGTGATTATTAGTAAGGGCATTACTAGTGAGTTGAAAATGAGTCTATCAGATAGGCAGAAAGATGAAGCAAAGAATCATAACATAACCTCAATTAAGCGACACATTTAACGCTTATAAAAAAATGATTGTTTAATTAACAATCATTTTTTTATAAAATAATGTTTTTAAGAAAATGAAGTGTTTTAAACAAAGTGTCCTTATCTTAATTACATAACTTTACCCGTATACCTATCGCAAGGCTTCAGAATCAGAATTAGAACTTTGTTGCTTTGTTTGCCGGTTGAACGGGTTAATCAAACTCAAAATCAAATCATTTATTTCTAATAGACCATTTAAAGGCACTTTAGAACGTCAAATACAAAGAAAAATGATGCTAGTTGCCCATTCCAAAAATTTGATTCGTATGGAGAAGAATGGGCAAGAAACGCTATACTTACTCAAAATAATGTTGTTACAATATTAATTGTACATTAAGTTAAGTGTGAAGAGAAGAATGTATATAATGTCAAAACCATTTCCGTCAAACAAGTATATAACCATAAAAAATATAATTAATTAGGAAATGGAAGCTAATCTATCTATATTTATGCCCTTACTAATAATCACTGTGTAAAGTTATGCAATGAATAAAGCCTGTGTAACCATACATTTTTCGACGTATAAACCTGTCATAACTTTATGCAGCGATTATTAGTAAGGCGCTTATATTATAAAGCTCAAGAATTTGTTCGTTTGGTCGGTTAAGCGCACTAATTTTAGGAACTACTAGTCCGAATAGGAAAATTCAGCCCATTGATCGAGGAAGGGTATAGGCTATGTAACATCACGCTAAAATTACAGGAGCGAAGCAGTAACCTAAAACGTGGATGGACCCACGGGGAACAGCTATTTAATAATAATTGCGTTGAAAACTATCTTGCTTTATTTTTTCATAAAATATCAATGACATACCCCATCAATTCCTAAAATATTATTAACGCTCACTGACCCAATGGACGAAAGATCCCAAAACACGGTTATTAACTAAATTCGAGTAAAAACGAAACTTATAATTGCCCTGTGGGACAAATTTGAAAAGTTGGACAAAGTTTCTGAAACGCATCTGTTAACTTGAAACATTAAAAGCAGGTGATGGAACGCTCAAATTGAGGTTTCAGGATAAAATTATAATAATTGGAAAGGTGTAAGAAAATTTCCTCGATATTTTTGTCTAAAAATAGATTTATCTTAAGATTTACCTCCTTCTATTTATTTACGCTTACCAATGAATATTTTTGGGACTTTATAGACGTTACAAAATATTATTAGAATAGAAAGTCGATCTATAGTTACCAAAATAGATTTTTCTAGCTGATTTACATCAATACAAAGAGGGTTTAAAAAATCCATAAGTTATATATAAATTGTTAGAGGGTATGTTTATTTAATTTTAGATTTGGCGTTGAATGAATTTATTTTCATTGAGTACTATTTTTCGCGTTGAATTTGATATATTTTTATTCACTACTATTTTTTCGTTGAATTAGTTTTATTTTTATTTAATACTAGTTTTTACTTTAAATTAGATTTACTTATTTTTATTTAGGACTATTTTAGCGTCGAATTAAATTTATTTTTGTTTAAATTGTCCAATTTTTCGCGTTAAATTCGATTTTATCGCAATTACTTACACTCTTAAGTCTAAACTAAAAGTTATATTTTACACCCTCTAATTCACTTGAAAACAATAAATACGCTTTCGACTACGTTTTATTAAAAGCTTCTCTGAAGATTGTAATAAAGTAAAATGAAGTCATAATTATAATAACAGATATAAAAATTACATTATCCATAAAAAGAGGATCCGTACTAAAACTGTAGCTACGATTAATGGCTTCCCTGAGGACCAATAAAAAGGTATTAACACCAACAGAGGAGCTTAGTGTAAATTTAATGATTTCACGCTAATCGTCCCGTTTTGTTACGATAATGACTCATATAAACGTACCCACATGAAATGAAATGAAATCGTTTATTATGCAAGTAGGATCTTAAAATCACTTTTACAAGTCTTTTTTTTATACTAGTTGGAGCCGGCATTTCCTAACTGGACTACCTCTGAGAAGAAACGCCGAAACAAACTCAGGGATCATCGTCTCTTATAAGTCCAGACAATTTCAATATTTTCGTGCAACAAACATGCTGGACGGGAGTGATAAATAAATTGTATGTGTGGCTTGTGAAAAATTTTGATACTGGGCGTAAACAAAAATCAGTTGGGGTCGGCTTCCAGCCTAACCGGATTCAGCTGAAAAAGTGACATTGTTACTTGCCCGGATTTGAACCCACAACCGTATTACACAAAAGATAGGTGTCTTATCCACTGGGCCATGACGCCATCGGTTTTTTATATTATGAATAATTATAAATAAAAAAATTACATCTTTTCACATAATTCGTCACAAATATAAAGAAAAAATTCGAGATAAAAACTCAGCTAACACATCTAATATTACTCTTATTAATAAACTTCGTCCCGGTGCTTTCTCCGGATAATTAAAATTATTATTACTTGTCGTTTATTCTGAAGGGACCCTCATATATTATGAGGATTACCGTTTACGTTATAATTAGGTAAACACACTGAACCGGTAAATTACTGACTAATTTGTTTATTCTGTAGAATATCATTCATGTGCCACACCTGGCTCATGGAGCTGAAATTTAAATTGGTAAGGTAGACAGTTATTTTTTTTTAGGTCTGTGATTGTGTCAACACTAGTGATAAAAGACAAGAGGTCTGTTGAACTCATTAGCCTGTATTTTTTTTTTATTTGCGTTCCAAGGAATTTCTTTTCTTTCCAGTAATAGTTCTCTTTCCTTAGAGATACTGACTTGACAACTGATATATAAACTTATAATTATTACACTGATGTTATACATACATTTATTATGACTTAAGAACTGATATATAAACTTATTTTATATTGATGTTATACATACATATCCATACTAATATTATAAATGGGAAAGTGTGTCTGTCTGTCTGTATGTTTGTCTTTCTTTCACGGCAAAACGGAGCGACGAATTGACGTGATTTTTTAAGTGGAGATAGTTGAAGGGGTGGAGAGTAACATAGGCTACTTTCTGTCTCTTTCTAACGCGAACGTAGCCGTGGGCAAAAGCTAGTAAGAAATAAATTATATCCAGACGCAGACCAAACAATTATGCTCATCACACAACTATTTTTCTTGGTAAGAATAGAATCCTTAACCCTTGGCTTTTCCCGTGTATTTAGGTTCATTAATCCTTCAAACACACGTGATTCGAGACACAATAGAAAGACAATTGCAGCCCGACAGCTGGCTGCCGGTTAGTCATTGAAAGGTAAAGCAGACCAGATATAAAAAAAATGATCCGTGCATAAATCGAATCTGCAATACGCAACGGAGCATTCGATCTCTTAACCGCTGAGCCAACCATGTCGTCTAAATTAATTTAATGTTCCGCTTCGGACAGTTGCTTTCCCGCTTTTCGACGATTCAGCTGAATTACTCATACAATTTAATCTGGAGTCATCTTGTGCAGAGCTTTTTAGCTGTTTTAATGCAGAAAAGAAAACTTTAAAAGAAGTATTTTCTTCTATTACTGTGCCACTTAAGGCAAAGGCCTCTTCTCATACAGAGAAGGCACGAGCATTGATCACCACGCTTGTTCAACGTGGATTGACAATTTTGGATCACTACAAGTCCAGGTTTCCTTGCGATGTTTTACTTCACCGATGTCTGTGATGACCAAGAAAAATTCAACTTCTATTTGGTAAAATAGGCGATTATAGTTGGTATGACAATGGATCGGTGAAGTCAGAGAAAACAGTGACAGATAAACAAGTCTACATCTTAATATCTCCTCTTTTAAAAACCGCCACTTATAAATGACGTAATAATTAAAAATCTTCATAATGCATTCATAAATCCTTCAAATGTTTTAATAAAACTACAACTTGAGCTGTTTAAAGTGAAACTTTAAGTAATTATGAATCACATTTTATCCTGGCTCTATTCCAACGTTTCCAACACATGAATCACTAAGTTTGATCTTATACAATTTGTTACAATTAACAAATTCATAATTAAATTTTTACTGCAATCTCAACCTTATCTTTCTCCAGTTTAAGTTTGTTTTTGTTTGCCTGTCTACTTGGTATGTAAAATGTCTGCATAACTAGCAATTTCACTCGGGTTTCCAGGATTTGAAATGTCCTCGCTCACAAGAATATTAGCTTTCAAATTATGCTCTTTGTCAACTACGTATAATGTTATTAACTTACTATAAATGCTAGAAGGATCTTTGGATTAAACGATTTTCTATAATACTTATTTTGCCCGTGACAAAAACAAAATGTATGTACAGAGGCGGACTTAATGCCTTAGGCATTCTTTACCAGTCAACCATCGGTAGTGCAGAGATATGATGGCAGGTGCAAATATAAGGTAAAAAAAATTAATGTTAATTATTACAAAAGTAACAAATTATTAAAAATAGATATACGTTATAAAATAAATAATCAATATATATTTTGTAAATAAATATATACGTAATATAATATATATAAAATATAAATAAATACATATATAATTATATATATTTCAAAAAAGATGATTATGAAAGTAAACTGCCTAATTGATCTGTAAATGAGCCTTGAGTTTCCGCATGAAAGCGTAACGACTAGTCGCCGTCCTGATATCCAGAGGAAGCGCATTCCAGAGAAGAATGGCCTGAATGTTAAAGGAAGAGTGAACAAAATCGGAAGAATGGGAAGGACAAAGCAAGAGAAGATTGTTGGAAGAACGCAGATTTCTAGCGTGCGAGGAACATAGATATTGGAAATGAGACAATAGATAAGAACATACTCTTCAAGTTTTATGTTTCTAGTTAGTCAAATATAAAAAAAAATACCATATTGTTGAACAGGTATCGTATTAAGATATTATTATTTACGAGATTTATATCAACCTCCTCAAAGGTTTTACAGATTAAAAAATGCACTTTGTCAGCTTTCTTCGAGATAAATCAAGACTGCCTTACTGATCAGAAAAATATAACACTAACAGGAATTATTAAACCTTCGAACACACGTGATTCGAGACACAATAGAAAGACAATAGCAGCGCGACAGTCGTCTGTCGCTTGGTCGTCGAATAATTAATACCTTATAGTAATACGGCATGTACACCCACCTAAAAATAAATTAGTTACGACCACACTAACAGCTTACACCTATGCAATAAGCTCCAGATGTATTCTAAGTACCACTTCGTTAATTCATAAGTGAGTAACCGGCCCAGTTAACTCCTATTCAAATTTAGCCCGTGTTAGTTAAAACGCGTCGCATAAACCGCTCCACGGAAAACTAACTGCCCTGGATGAGACCACGGGACTTTAAACAAAGCCAGAAAGATATATGGGTGACCAGTTCAATTTACGATGGTGGAATTGTGAATGACTGGAGTTACCTTTATTGTTTCCGAAAAATAAAATATAAATAGTATTTATTCTGTCCTCCACGGTTTTAAGCGTGGAGTTCACCAATTTAATACTATTACAGAGTGACAGAAAGATAGATAAACAGACAGATAGGCTATTACTTAGCTGCTTTAGGGCTGATTTTTCAATCATCAGTTAACTTCTACCTGAGGAATAAATATGGCAGTTTGACATATTTTCTATACAAAAGCTATCAAAACGTCAAACATACTCTTCAGATAGAGGTTATCTGGCGATTGAAAAATCGGCCCTTAGTATTTAAAATATCAGTATAGATTTTGTATAATGGTTAAATGTAACACTTTGACATACATATAAATAAACAAAATGCAATTCTAATAATTGCATTTTGTTTATTTAAAGCAAAGTGGCCAGTGTTTTTAGCGGACTACTCAGAAATTAAACATCTAACACTCAGAGTCCATAATTGTATTGTTTGGGAGTTTTAAGACTGACTTGTTCTTATGATAGAGAAAAAAAGATTTGAGTAGACTGGGGGCAAAAAATAAATATATGACCTAAATAAAAATACACACCTATTTAGTTGATTGATATGGTTTCTTAATACAACAATATTTGCGCCAGTAAGTATTTTTCACAAAAAAGCAAATGTACCGTCGGGTAAGAAAAATTAGTCTGGCAATTTATTGATAATATACGATACAAAAAAAAAAAGAATTCACACAGAAAACCTTACCTTCAGAATAATAACCAAACAAAAGACAAACAACAAAACAGTAAATAATCACACTCATTACATTAACAGTTGACATTAAACATATCCATAATGAGGAACACAGCCAACGTTGTGTTACATTTCAAAATCCGTCAATTTGAGTAGAGGATAATGTAACCAGTCACTTAACGAAATGATCAGATTATGTTTCATTGACAGCACAGTGCATGATTCATGCTCGCTGGCTACTGGCCAAACGGAGCGCTTAAATAGACGAGAGTGTACTAGATTAGGTGGCGATGTTTAGAAGTTAGTGCCACTGCAGACACACTTAAGCACTGGACAGACAGAGACAAGTCCAAGTCTTTGCATTATGCAACGCATGGAAATAAAGGTTTGGGCTAAAGCGCGGTGTCATGACATGAAATCTAATTGTGCTTTTACCAATGTTCATAAACTTAACCAAATTTAAGTTAGATGCGTCTTTCTCTTTCCATTTGTTAATGAAAATGACAGAAGATACATATTCATTTACTCTTGTCAAATTAGACAGCACCTGAAGAAAATTTACGTATTTCTAGTCGCCATGTTTTTAATCGCGTCTAAATTATCTATGATTTATCTTCATTTGACAGGAATTAACTAAAGTTTTATCTTATGTCCTTTTCTTCTTGAAATGGAAAGAGAAATCTTTCTCTTTCACACTTAACTTAAATTTAGGTTAGTGAGTGAATAAGAGAATCGGCACCATTATCTCGCTTTTATAATTTCCTTGCTTCTCACTGGATTTTCATGGACAGATTTAGTCCGTCGTAAAAATACAAATCGGTCACTGCCACCCGTCGTCTGCTAAGTGCTTTAAAATCCTCTGATGTCCGTAGTATTATTGCACTAAATTGTAATTAAGAATTCTCTAGCTGGTTCACTGAAATCTTTATAAATATTTCACAGTTTATGTTTAAATAGGATATTACACTCTTTTTTTTAAAGTTGTTCAAATAACTCCTACAGTACTAAGAAACCACTAAAAAAAATCCTAATTTTTTATTTAAACGCTAAGTACCCTAAAAATACTTTTAAAAATTGTATTTTCAAGTTTCGCGCGGAAATTGCCAAAAACGGAAAACGCCGTGGGCGTGGTTTTGCTTTGGCGATATGACGTCCTCACGTCGTGTAAATAAACAAATGCGCTGTGATATTTTACATCATTATTATTGTTTTTACCTAAAAAATTAGTTACTGTTCGACTTACCGTTGGTGTGCGTTCCGGAATGCAAGAACACAAGTGTGAAAACATCGGAATAATTGTGAATCTAGTGTTAACTGATGCAAATTTAAGAAAAACTTAGTTAAAAGTTGTGGGAAGAGTATTCCAACTATTACACCATAAAAACCCGTTTGTACTTTAGTAAATATCACTTTGATGTAAGTACCTATGTGCTTTAGCCATCTATAATATCTTTCACAATAACTTCCATGAAAAAGTATATTTTTATAATAAAGATCGTATTAGGAGGTTATAAATAAAACAAATAGTGACGTCTAGTTGACACTGTTGACAGTCGACAGCTGTCACTGTCTGTGGTCTGTATTTCGGTGTGTTCAAGAACAGATAAAAAAAACTGAAAACTTTGAATTGAATTTAAAAAAATATTTTCTAGTTTTATGAACTAAAACTAACACTGTTCGGCTGCTTTTTGCATAAGCTATCTCAATAATATATTTTTAGATTATTTCTCTTATACAGTGTAATACCCTATTAGATAAAGTGAACGCTCATCACTGATCCTGTTACAATTGTGTGCATTTTTTATTTTATAATTTCTAAATATTTTGTAATGAAAACCTTGCTATGGAGATTTGTAAACAAGTAACCTCTTCATTGATTTTTTCCTGTTGAATGTAGCAAAGTCATTTATCCTCAATCACACATCCTACTCTTGCAGATTTTATACATCTTTTTTTTATGAATGGAAAGTCATCAAATTACTTCTCCCGCCCCTAGGCGGGGCAGGAGGGAGTGTCAGGCTTTTACTAACCGACCCTTGTTCTTTCGGTTGCACTTTATGTTCCAGGGCAGCGGTAACTATTAGAACTATTCCGCAACCGGGGCTCACGCGCTAACTGGTCTTTGGGAGTGGTCTATTTGTATACATCTCACTCACCTCCTCTATAACGTCCAATTGTCCTATGTATTTGCTAAGAATACTCAGATACTTGGCAAATTTTATATAATAATTATGGTGCTTATCAATTTCTTACATTAATTCTTTGTTCGACAAACCGTAGGTTAGTAAATGAAATTTAGTTCAGGTTTAGGTTTCCCAGTTGAATTTGGAAACCACGCCACGTGCAAGAGTAACGCGTTCGGTTAATGATCACATAAGTATAAGCAGTAGATGCGGTGCTCACGTAGTGTCTGAGCTGAATGAAACTGTTGTTAGAGGACTTGACTTTTCGTTGTAATTGTACTTAAAGTGCTGGGTTTGTAATTCGTGAAGAGAAAAATAATCGTCTGTTAACCGTTTCAGAAGCAGTGGAAACAGGATAACAACCGGGAAAGACACAATATTGGGGACTTTTTTTATAACAAAAGTAGACAACAAACCACCTAACGACCTAGCTGCTGATAACGCCTTATTTTTGGACAATCCCGCCACACTATTCCCAAGCACTGCAATAATTATTCAAGAAAGCTAGAATCAACAATATAGTCCACCAGAAGAGCGCTGATGCAGTAAAGCTCGCGGGTCACGGAGAAACGATTCAACTGTCTTGAATCCCGCAACGAAATGAGAATTAGAAAAAACAGCGCAGGAGTAAGAAAAATATAGTTTCTACGTTTCCATCCATATCAAGCAGGAGTACAGAACTTGATGATACCACTTATGGACCTCTGAGATACAAAATA
This sequence comes from Athetis lepigone, assembly GCA_033675125.1. NCBI lineage: Eukaryota > Metazoa > Arthropoda > Insecta > Lepidoptera > Noctuidae > Athetis > Athetis lepigone. The sequence goes on along the minus strand of CM066229.1, from coordinate 21,077,034 downwards.
ACTCATACATGCGTTGTCATAAGACATAATTCAAGTATTGATCTGCACTCAAGTATTGTTTTGCACTAAAGCGTTGATGCTTTAGTTTTAGTAATCCCTGTGCACTTCTAAAATTCACATAAACTTATTTACGACGGATTTAACATTTACTGACCCATACACTTAATGGTGCGACGTCTTTGGGTATTCTTTAATCTATTTGCTTATTCGATGCAACGTAATATGAACCTTATTCTATTATAAGACTAGAATTTAGTTTGTATTACCCAAGTAACACAAATATTTTGCCGAATACGCCAAGTGAATTCGCACCATAAGGTTACAATTACAATACCTCAGCCGCACCTAACATCCATTACTCAATTTTTATCAATTTTATTATATCACATAAAACGATTTAGCCAACAGATTTTCATCGGTAAACAATCGATTAAAATAAATCATTCCCCTGTCGCCCGCGGTATTCTTCTCACGATGTGCGGTCGCGTTGAAAAATATTTTGATTGCGAAAATTCTGCACCGATTTACAGACTCCTTGGAATTTCTTCGTTTAATGGACCCTTCTCATGAAAAATCTGCTGTTTGATAGTTCTTGGGAGAGTTTTAAGGGTTTAATTTTAAAGTTTGGTGGTTTCGGTTTGCGATTGGGAATTTATAGCAGTGTGTATTATTAGTTTCCCTTAGTTCTACTCGTTATGGTTGCTACCTTCGTCAATGATCTTAGTTGGGACAATGCCCCCACACTATTACCAACCACTGCAACCTGGAAGCCAGAATCAACATTGGAGTCTACCAGAAAAACGCCGAGCAATGAAGTCCGACGAGTCTCGGATAAAACGATAACTGTCTTGCATCCCGCAACGAAATTAATCAGAAAAGAAGAGCAGAATTTTATGTTTATTCTGCCTTGATCATTAATTATTCATAAAACGGAAGCTAAAATGGTGTTTAACCTTTCAAGCGACAGCCGGCTGTCGGGCTGCTATTGTGTCTCGAATCACGTGTGTTCGAAGGTTTAAATGAATTCATTATTACCTTTTTTCCCATTGCACAAAGACGCTAGCCACGTCGATTATTTAACTTAAAACTTAATAGGCGAGACGACGAAAAAAATAATAATTTGTCCGTCAGTTAGATTATCAAAAAATTTTGGACACGTATTCTTTCTTTTTTCTCGTAAATGAAAAATGACGACGATTCAGTGCGTTGAAGTTTGGCGTAACGTCATGATCTGATACAATTTTTACAAGACAGTGACGTCAAAAGCCCCCACTCCGGAACTTTGTTGCTCTCTATCTTTGTATTTCTCTATTAATTTGATCACGCAAAAAATACGTGTCCCGTATTTTAGCCGGTCTATCAGACGCACTAAACAGAATGCCATTTTTTAATGTTGTCGTCATCCCTATTGAGGGGTATTATGAACGCGTTAAATCGAATTGATTGATGGTTCATATCCGCCTATTTATTGTGTAATTCTGTGAGGATTACAGGGTAATAAGTACCATTGAAATAGTTTAATACAAAATAATAAGCAAAGCTCGGATATCGGTAAAAATTTCAAACTAAAACCACATACTTGTCGCATAAACCTTTGTGGTTTCGTTCCATTAGACCTGGTTCGATTAAATAAAAGTTTTTAGGCGAAAAAAACATTTAAAAAGTTTACTTTGTAAAATCTGGTTTCAAGCATTTATCAGTTCTTTCGTAGATCTACGAAAACTTATCTATTTCAAAGTTGATAATTCAAACAGCAACGCATGGCTGAGTAAGCTTATTTATTTATTGTATAACAAAGATTATATAACACAAATTAAAAAAAGGACATAAAGGGCAACCGAAGGAACATGAGTGGGTTTTAGTCAGTAAAAGTCTGACGCATAAAAAAATGTCCATATAAAATATGTCCTTTAAGTTCAATACTTAATAATTATGTTTCAAAACTCTCAAGTAATATGATATTCTAAAGTTCCTTTCATTCAGAAGTCACAAACCGGACCTCATTTTGCATTTTATTGCATTCTAAAATATTAAAGAGAGGATGAAATCCCTAGAATCTTTTCCATTAAAATCTTCAGCATCTTTTTATCTTTTTGGAATATTTACGTTAATATGGTTCTTATTATTCAGTAACTGAAAATTTTAATCGTTTTCTTATATTTTTTACTTTAAAAGGAAATGTTGCTCCTTTTTATTAGAATTGTTCTTGTATTACGCTTTTACAAATTATAACACACACATTCGAAAATCTTATACACATAGGTAGTTTTTTTAGTGGAAATCGTTTAAGTTATTTATAAGTAACCAAATAAAAGAAGACGAAAACGTTGTCCAAGTAAAATGAGAAAAATAACAAAAATAAAAATAAACAAAAATATGTAGACGAAACACAAAGAAAATTCCACGTTTACATAGCCTAGACAACTAGAACAAAATAATGTTTACCAAGAAAGTCAAGCCAATTAGTAGTTTTCAATAATAATTACAAATTACGACACGTTCTTTAAATCTATCATAATAATAATTGTAATACGGATTGTTCAAATAACCCAATTCTCCTTCATTTACAGATCAAGACGAACAAAGTATTTGGCGTTACCAATAATTAAGTTCGACCCTTGTATTACCCTTTTAGCGCTAATAATAATATTAGGTTACCTTGTGGTATTCGGGTTACAATGACAGGGCTCAATTTCTTATTTTAATTATGTTGTCAAATGTATTTTTCTTGTTATTTCTTGGAACAGGTGATGTATCATTGTGTTTGTTTGTGTGATTTGAAAGTAATTTGTAGTTTATTTTTCTTAGAGTAACGATGATTTAATACTCAATAGCGTATATTGAGTGATTTAATTCATGCTTTTTTATTACAAATATCATATTTATAGAGTAATCCTTGTAATGAACAAGCTATAAGTAGGTATTTTAAGAATAAAAAATTGTTTATGTTTTAAGCCAATTGAATTATATGGAGAAGAAATTATTCTTATTACTTACTCTACACCAGTTTGCCAAAAATAGTAAAAGGGTTTAAAAGGCAGTTTAATTTATCGTGTGACCGTATAATAATATTTTTTATTATAATGGTTACAATGTGTCTGGAAATATCACGGACAAGATCCTTTTAAGTTGAATTGTTTCTAAGTACTTTTTATAGTGAAAAAAATCAAATATCATAGTTTTTTTTATTCTCCTATTCTGACCCTCTATTGGGCAAAGACCTCCCTCCACTTCTTCTAATCCCGTAGGAATCCGTCCAGTTCCTCCCGCCATCCCCTTCGTGGCCTGCCGCGACCCCGTCTCCCCGACTCAGGGCACCAGCTTTGTGCTTAGGAAACTCGTGATTCAAGATACAAAGAAAGACAATAGCAGCGCGACAGCTGGCTTTCGCTTGGTTCTTGACAAGTTAACGCTATTTTTTTAAACTCCAACGACAAAATAAAACATTTTTAATCACCTCACTCAACCCTAAAATACTTCACAACGTGAAACAAACAATAATCAATTAAATTTTATAACCCCAGTGGGGAGTGACAGTGACAGTTCACCTTTATCAGTCAACACGCCACGTCACCATCTGTTGACGTCAGTTAAAACGCGTTTATATTATTTTCTCTATAATATTCATTATTATGAACATGAAAAGCTGTTTGTTTGTTCCGATTTCATGGTAAATCAATTCTGTTTAATTTTAATACAAAGTAAGATTGAGCTTTTGTGAAATTTTGCTTTTTTGAACCTCCGAACACACGTGATTCGAGACGCAATAGAAAGACAATAGCAGTGCGACAGCCGGCTGTCGCATGATTGTCGAAAGGTTATTGTGTGTGTGTGTTTGGCTTAAAATTTGCAAACAATTTTTGAACTACTTCTTGATGTCCGATTGTGCTGAATTTTTGTGTGTAGGTTAATATTTGATTTGATGTTGTTCTGGTAAACATAATCTAATTCTATAAATACAATTGGCTCCAGACGATGACATTCAAAATGTCATTAGCTTATTTATGTATGTTAAAAAACTTGCTTTAAAAAAAATGCTTTACAATCTTACCCCAATCTGTCTTTTATCAATTTATTCAATCTCCAACTTCATATTGTTACCGTCAGTCACGCGAACGAAGTCACGGGTAAAAACTAGTAATTTATAATAAGTTTAGGGGCCCTCCCACGGTGTTTATGTGTATTTATGGACATGTCGATCATTTGGATAGCTGAATATAGATTTTTATATTATTACGGGGTGATACGCGTGTTGCAGTGGTAAGTTTAATCGTGTTAGTTAAATTGTGGTTTAACTTCCTAATTACAATTTAGTTTTAATATTCGATAATGTAATAATAATATTCGATAGTGTTTGGACGTACCTAATAGAAATTCTTCAACGACAAAAAGCAGTGAGTGTCAAAGAAACGAATAGCAAATGGAACTAATAGTTTTGAGTACCTTTTTAGGCACAAGATGTTTTAGTTATGGTTTTATGATAAACACAAAAAGTGTTTAATTACCTTTGAAAAATCCATAATGACTCTAAACTTGCTCAGATTCAAACCTATCACGGTATTATCACAAATTAAACACAAGAATTAATAAAAAAAAAAAAACAAGGCGACATCAGTTAACAAAAATGTTGATTACTTCGAAACAACTAAACCGATTTTTATGTAACATATCTAAGAACCATTTGCTAGATAATCTTTTTTTTTATAAAATATAACACATCCAAATTGGAGCACCCACTTAAAGCTACAGACAGACAGACACACATCGCAGTCAAACTTACAACACCCCTCTTTTTGCGTTGAAATTAAAACACAATTAACAATTTAACCCCAAAATTTTAACCCTATTTAACCTCAAAATTATCTCAATAACAATACTTTAAATAACAAAGCAATAACAATATTAGGTTATGAAAATCACTTCTCCGTCGTGATCAAACCAATATCACCCTTAATTCAGATAATGAATGAGACCCACAAGATATTATCAGATTGTAATTTCCTACTCCACTCAGATAGTATTATGTTTATGATTATTAATATTAGCTTTGTGCTTAATTGTTATTATTATTAAGTGGCGTTTGTTGTTAGGTTAACCAATATTGAAGTTATTGGGACGAGGATTTGTGTAGCTGGTATCAATAATATGTTAGAATCGTATGCTTGCACTGTCTGGACAGGTCCACTCAAATCCAAGCTTCTCTCATCTTGAAAGGACCCCAGACATTATACCCTTCGTGGTTCTCGCACATTTTTGACCAATACTATTGTATGGACTTTAAAAGAGACTTTGACCTCTGAGTTTGTTTCGGATGTTTCTTCTCAGAGTAGCTCAGCTAGGAAACACCGGCCTCGTCGTTCGCTTTAAATAACAAAATCAAAATAGTGATGTGTAAAAGTGTTATGTATATAACCTATTTACAAAATAAATATGATTTTACTGATATAAAAGTTATGAAATTGTATGAAATTAACAAATTTGTACCTATAGTCGGCTGAAACTAAATGAAATTGTTTCAAATTATTTTATTTAGCTATGAAAACTTAATTAATATTCAATTAACTGTATATTACATTTTAGTTATTTTAAAATTAATTAATTGGTAGTTAATTTAATTGGTAAACAAGTTGCTTCACAGTTTGTTATTCTATACAAAACCTATAGGAGAATTGCGTTTATACAGCTCATAAAAACTAAATTGGTGATGATGTGTCAAGGTAAAATTATTTATGTTTACTAGAATAAAAAAAAGCATTTTATAAAATCAATTACAATTAAAAAATTAAACTTGTCGCCAGTTATACTTCAAATGAATGGGTAAGAAAAGAATATCAAAACTACCCTTGCGACTTAACGGTGCACCTCGCGTTGTGACGTAACGCTGACGGAAAGCTATCTCTACCAATCAAACGAGGCGAACACGAGGAACCACGCGGGAAAGCGGGAGAGGGATCGCATCCCAGCGTGGTGCTTAAAGAAGTCGTACGGGTTTTTTTTTTGACAATCCTGCCACTCTATTCCCAACTACTGCAGCTCCTGAAAGCCAGAATCAACAGTGGAGTCCACCAGAAAAGCGTCGAAGCTCGATGAGGCTCGGAGAGACGGTTCAACTATCTTGTATCCCGCAACGAAATTAATCAGAAAAAACAGCTATGGGTTGTGACTTGTGAGAGAGTTGTATGTACTCAGCCTAGATAGATAAATGTTCCTTATCATACACTTTGGCTTAGCCATTGACCGTCTCTATCTAGCCTTCGTACTTTGGCAGATGTGCGACAGAGACAGTGATATTTCCAATCCGTGGTACTCGCTAAGCAACGTTTATTTAAACATCTAACCCTAACATTAGCTCTATAAATAAAGTTATTTAATAGAATGAGGCACGCAACTAAATTAAACCGTACAGGCCAACACTGTTGCATACAAACTGACAGCCTCACTAATAATTTCACAGTAATTACCAGTAACGCTAATACATTCGAGATAGTTGATCTAACAAGCCCATAAAGGGAACATTACACTATCAATATATCATATTGATGACTCCGCTAATGGCGTCAGCTACCGCGACGTAGCAATTAGCCTATTTAAACATACCTACTTAAGGTTCATACGCATATTGTGATTAGTCATGTTGCAAAATTAATATAGTGTGACACGAAAGTAATACCAGATTCTTATTGCCCCAGTGCAGGTCAAAGGCCTCTTGTAAGACAGAAAAGGAACGGGCACTAATCACCACTATAATTAATTTTCTTTTACTGATGTCAGTGATATCCTATAATACGCTTTTTATTTTATGGTAAACATGTCTCCAATTCCAAAATAAAGTTTCGTATGAAAAAAAAAGTACAATAACCAGATTCTGTATTATCACCTACTTTAGGTCAGGTTCCAGTCATGCCAAGTGTTTCAAAACTACATGCACTTAACCAACATTTTACATTCGAATGTCTGCCTATCAGACATTCACTTTTCACGAAACACGATACCTTTTGGCAATACCGTACACTACTACTATATTTCAGCCTCGTCATGACCTCTCGTGCTAGGCACGTCACTCCAAACCGACTCGTCAGTCAGTGATACGTCATTATCAGGTTACAACGTGTAGCGTGCAAAACTGACCACCAAATCTCGTACGCAACGTCTAGCGTTGACGTAACAGTTCGGACATGTGACGGTGACGGTAAAACAACTGACGCGTGTATACGTCCCTTTACTTCACTCAATTCAATTTTAAGGTACCAAGTATAATCCAATCTTGACTAAGCACTTATGGCAGATCAAAGAGGCATCATCAATTTGTGGTCTATTTTAATTAATGTACCATTAAGATGTACCCCAACGTTTGTACCAAAAACCCGTCTTCAATTGACGTCATATAGGGGTTAATTGTTTGATACGAAACGATACGAAAAAGGAATTGTAGACTTTAATTCTCTTTTAGTAAAGGAGATAATTCCTTAAATGTTTCCATGACGGCCGATCTAATTTTTTGATTCTCTTCACTTGTTTAACCATTAATAATATTAAATAACGTTGTTACTTTATCAAGATATTTTTATTGTGTTAAACGGGATGATTTTTATATTAATGTCGTATTAAGCTGTTGCGATAGGGTGTGTTGATTGATGGTGTTTGATAATGTCAGTTTGAAAAATGTTTTGTTAACTTATTAAAGTAATTTGACGACTCAATAGGTTTTAACGACAAAAGAGCTCTACATTTAATTGTACTCAGCTAATCTATCTCTAATCGACATAGATTGAAAACAACAATTTTGTACAAAAGCTGAACATACTCGGAATGAAAGCGTACGACTTCATACAAAGTCGTAGTTTTCTACAAACCTATGTGACTTTTTCAATCCATACGTTTTTTTTAAGTTGATCGTTGACATCACACACACGAAGAAGATTCTAAAGTTAATCATAATTTTATATTTCGAGATATTTGGAAAAACCTTTTATTTAAAGAAAACGGCAAGCGAACACCTAAACTCCAAAGGTTTGGGAATCAAAGGTCAATGAACATTTAGGTACATAACATATCATTACTATTTGTGCAACCAGTGAGCTGTCAAATTACATTATTAAAGTTAACAATCCACTCGAGAGACGGTATAATATTTTAATGAAAGATTCCTTCCAGATCAATGAACAAGAACTTGCAATATTGTGATAGTTATCTATATATATGTATAAAATGTTAAACTGACTGATGGCTGACTGAAGTATCTACTAAGAAAGGATTTTTGGGAATTCTACCCTTAGTGGGATAAAATAGGCATGGAAGCTCACTCATTTTTAATTCAGAGTTATTTTTTACGCATAGGGAACCATACACACATTTATTCAACTATTCAGGCTTAATTAGGTTCATAGAAAATAATGACTTTGTACGAAACGGAAGCTCAGTCTCCAATACCTCGCACTTTGGCTGCACTAAATGATCTCTTGGATTTTTATCCAACAAACAATTTGTTTGCGGATGAATGGAAGATGATTTTATTGGCATGTCAGAAGTATTGTGAGAGGGATTGATGTAAATGTCGTTTATATTTTAATGTTGTTATAATTTTAACAGTTCTGTTTGGTTACTGTAAATGGTTGCATAACCGTTGTAATAAAAAAAAAACTGTGGGTGGTCCTTATGTCAATATGAGCAAAGTGCCTACCGGAGTCTCGAGATAGGTAGTTTTCATAGTTACCGCAGCTTCGGAACATAAAGGGTAACCGAAGGAACATAGATAGGTTTTAGCCAGTAAACGTCTGAAATTTCCTCCCGGCCCGCCCTGGTCTAGATAAGTCATTTGAAGATTTCCCATCTATAAAAAAAGAGCTGAGTCACAAACAAAGGTAAAAGCTACAAAGCCATAAACAATGAATCCATACTAGTCCGTACTAATATTATAAATGCGAAAGTAACACTGTCAGTCTGTCTATCTGTCTGTCTCTTCTTCACGCCTCAACCATTGAACCGATTTAAATGAAATTTGGTACAAATATAGTCTTGAACCCGAGAAAGGACAAAGTCTAGTTTTTATCCCTTTGTTTTTAGAATGTAAAACTATTACTTTGTTTAATTGCTTGTGTGATTGTATATCAGTTTTGTGAATTATAATAAAAAAACCCGGAAATCCCCCGGGAACGGGAGCTATTAATCCACGCGAACAAAGTCGCGGGCAAAAGCTAGTCTATTATAAATGTGTATTTTAGACGGTCACAATTTATTTCATTGTTAGAACAAATATCCAGGAATTTAATTCAAATAATTGTAACGGTTGATACAAAACTAAATTCTAAGTATTAATCTTCCTAGAATTGAGAATTAATCCCCTTTTGGACAATCAGCGGCAATTCACGGAAACTATAAATACAAACATCCAGGATGTCAAAATGTGAAGTCGTTAGGGTGTCTTGTGTCTCTTTCTTGTTGATGTGTTTTCCTATTTCCGTCTCTTTTGCTCTCAGCTGACCTAGAAGATTCGGTTTGGTTTGGGTTTTGCGTTTCCGGACTATTCTTGTTTTGTAGTGACGGAATACGATCCTTGATGATTTCTTGTGAATGTTCTTCTATGGTTTAATTTTAGTTTGTGTTTGAGTTATAATTAGCCCTTTGATTTTGGTTACTGTCTCATATACCTATAATTTCATAAATATCTTCAGTAATAATGGTATGTCTTTTACTGTGTTGATTTAGTCACTTAATATACTATTGTACTCATTTTTGGGTTAAGCTCGCCATTGTAAAGTCGCGGTCTGAAAAGGTTTACCAATTTTGAAAGTACATTCTATATCACACTTTTTTCATTAAAATCTAAAATGCCATATCATGTGACTTGTTACCTTTTAGAAGTTATTATGCAAAATAAGACAACGAGAATAACAAAGACGTTACTAAGCAACGGCGTCGGCTTAGCCATGTTTCGTCTCTATCGTGCACTTGACGTTTGGCAGTTGTGTAACAGTGACAGGTATAGTGCCAAAGTAAGTGCTTTGAAACTCTTTTCTTAATTTCTTGAATTGACATTTGTCAAAAAATATTGTTTGAACGTCGTTTAGACAAGAGTAAAATTTTACGAAATATTTTTTTTCATATCGAAATAAAATGGCAAGTTTAACCCTGGAGCAAGGGACAGTCTTTGAACATGGACATAGTTTTATATCATTAGTGCCTTATCACGAAATTCATTATAACTATTGTGATTTACTGTGAGGTTTGAATAAGATGTCACGGCGAAGAAGACCAAATAATAGATCATAGAAATGATTCAGGAAGAAGTGATGATGCCTACTACGAGATAGATCACGCTGTGCTCGAGTGATACCAGAAAATGATACCAGAAATACTGATCTATGCACGTGTCTTGTTGCATCTATGCACTGGTCGTAACTGCGGAGTAATGTTATACTTGATATTGAATAAAGATTTTTTAAGATTTGATTCTTATTTAAAAAAACTAAATTGGTCGTAGCTATGGATCCGTACTAGTTCATACTACTATTATAATTGCGAAAGTAACTGTCTGTCTGTCTCGCTTTCGCGTCAAAACTACCGAAACGATTAAATGAAATTTGGTACAGAGTTAGTCTATAGCCTGAGCAAGGGCATAGGAAAGTCTTTTATTTAATTCCAAGGGAACGGGAACTACGCGGGTAAAACCGCGGGGGACAGATAGTATTTACCAAAGATTTTATTCCGTGCTTTTTTTCTTCATATTCTTATTCAAAAAACTAAATTAGTCATAGCTGCGGAGTGATGTTATACCAGATATTAAATAAAGATTTTTTTAAACTTTTATTTATTATTTTTTCTTATTCTTATTTAAAAAAAATGTTTTTCAAAGTAGGTTTTCTGTATATCAAACCTTTTTAGTAGTCAGTCCATAACCTAAAGCGTTTCATTGTCATATCATTAGAAAAAAATAATCTATGATCAATCAAAAAATCATAAAATAGACATTTAGAACTTGTGGCCTTAATGTGTGCATGCAATTGTGATCCTTATGGTGGTAACCACTTTCAGACCGCGACTGTACATAAGTTTTATTTAAATTTTGCTTTATGTTTGTATGTATTTTCTTTTTATGTGCAATAAAGAATATGAATAAGTATGAATATTGTTTTTTGTGTAGCAAGGCCATCTGTAGGTGTATGGATAACAACCCTGTCTAAAAACACTCTTGCGCAGTTCTTAAGAATTTTAATAATATGTTTTTTTTACTTCTAACTGTAGGGGTATGATTATTGTCTATTTACTTGTATGTTTCCTGTCCCGTTCCTGATAAATTATCTATGTTATTGTTAATTAAATTATTTTGTTATTTGACATGTTTTATAAAGATTAAATTAACTTGAACAATGGTGCCGGTTCTCTTGTGCACAAACTATCGTAAATTTAAGTTAAGTGCATCTTTCTCTTTCCATTTCTTAAAGAAAAGGACAGAAGATACATTTTAGTTTAATCCTGTCAAATTAGACAGCGCCTGATGAAAATTGACGTATATTTAGACGCCATGTTTTTAAATTGCGTCTAAATTATCTATGGAGTGTCTAAATTTGACAGGACTTAACTAATATTTGATCTTCTGTCCTTTTCTTAATTAAAAGGAAAGAGAAAGATGCACTTAACTTAAATTTACGATAGTTTGTGCACAAGAGAATTGGCACCAATATTAGATTAAATTTTTATACATAAATAAACTATCAATAAACTATATACTGAAACACGTACAATTAAAAAAAAAATCTCTTTAGAAATGTCGTTTGTTATCATGAATTTAGTGCGTAAGTATCATAACCATAAAATATACTTTCACACTTCGCTTTAAAAACAAATTGTCGGATAAAAAAATAACATCAGTGAATAAATCCAATAAGCGGATTTCTTTGGAACTTGTCCTGCATCACATCTTTAAGTTTTTCAGTCTATTGAACATCGGACATCAAAGCACGATGCAGACTTATTAATTTTCTTTTATGTCATTCGTCTGTCTGTCCGTTTATGATTTATTTAAGTATAACTATAATCCAGTAATTTATTGCTGCTAATGGTCGCTGTATTTGATATTATGTAGGAAGTAGTTTGAAATTTTAAATTATGGATTTAAATTTTTGTGTTTTATTTTTTCGCTATTTGTAGTTTTTTTTTAAGAGAATGGTATGCAATAGTGTTTTGTAGTTATTTTGTTTTAATTGATGGATTTGTATGCTTAGATCAGTTTGTATTAAATACTACTAGTTTGAAGCTATTTTCACGTTATAACATGAGATTTCGTGTAAGAAAAATGTGTGTGTATGTAACGGGCGTAGTTTTGTGTTTAGTCTGACTATTAATTGTTTATTTTTTGTTTCGACATAAATATGCTCTTCTGCTGTACTGATTACCTAGCAAAAGAGAGAAAGTAACTCAGATAGGGATGATTGACACTACTATAAATAAACTTTTTAGTATTTTAGTTTAGCACGCGTATCTAAGTAATATACCTATTTTGTATACATACAAAATTCCTGAACCGACAATTGCCACCTTACCCTATAAATGTAAGTTACTCAGATTAAAGAATATTTAGCGGTAGTTATTTACAACTTTTGAGATTCAAAAGTTCTAAATAACCTACCGCTAAATATTTTTCTACTACTATCTCTAAGCTTAATTCAATCATGAAAAACCCAACTGCAGTTCATCAAACACACTTTCAGTAATAAAAAAATATCATAAAACACCAACCAAATCATCACAATAGAATTCCAAAGCCTATGCACTAACGTAAACGTCGAATCTTTTACACCCAAGCACTGTCGGTGTGAATACCACTTAAATCCCACAATCCATTGTTTTATACGTTCAAATACCGTAAGATCAACTCTTGTCTTCACGCGTTACCTTTGGTTTTAGTTCCTCCATGTTTTATGCATCGAACACTTATTGATTTTGAGACGTGAACCTTTTTGTCAGTTCTGTAAATCGACCGATGGTTTCATGGTAATTTTTACCTGAGAAAAGGTGTGACAATTTGATAAAAGCTACATGAATCGCATGAGGATTTTATTTGACTTTGATAAAGTGCCGTTTAAAGTATCATTTTACTTGTATGATCATAATGTCTTGGATATGTCAATTCAGACTTGGCGCCGATTCTCTTATTCATAAACTTGACTAAATTTAAGTTAAATGCATCTTTCTCTTTCCATTTTATTAAGAAAAGGTCAGAAGATAAAATATTAGTTAAGTCTAATTGTTCATATATCGACGCACAACGTGTGCTTTTTGTAAAGAGTATAGCAAGAGTAAAGTAAAGAGTATAGGTAGCCTAAAAATTTCTACATATGATTTTTGAAATTCGATCGCTCAATGAGTAGAATAGAGAAAAATGTTTTGACATTCATGCGGGCAAAGCCGTGAGCAAAAACTTGTATTGATATGATAATGAATACTATCAAAACACTCCTGACTTTCGCACAGATGTGCACAAATCTTTGAAATTCTCAACTTTTCATCAGCATAGTTTTTAAGTGTTCTTGTGCTAAAATCATTGTATATTTTTATGAGTTTTTTTTTTATCCCATAAAGCTATTAATACACATATCAAATGATACCTACAATAAAAAACATAAAAAATACGAAAAAGTATCATTATCAAGCTTATTCCACTTTACTTCACGATCTAGAAGATTCTTTCAGAATGTAGGTACCAGGCTGCCATACTCAAAGAAAATGAAAAATGAAGCCTGTAAGCACTACTTAAGCACTCACGCCTCGCTCACAAACGATTACCATTCCATTATCGCATACATTGTTCTTGTATTATTGTCACTCACGACTAACTAAATTTAAGTAGGTATACTCCAAATAAATTGAGGAAACACTACCAAAATCCGCGCGTGTAAAATATCAGTATATTTAAGTACTGTGGTTCTCAAACTTATTTGGTACGTGGACCACTTGGCATGTATTTCGGTTTTAGGTAGATCCCCGATGTGGTCTTTTAATGGACACCAAAGAAAGAAGACATTTTTTTTTTTTTTGGTGAGTGGGAAATCATCCAATGACTGCTCCCGTCCTGGGTGCGACGGGACGGCGTGTCAGACTCTTACTGACTAAAACCCACTCATGTTCCTTCGATTGCCCTTTATGTTTCAGGGTCACGGTAACTAATATAAACATTCCGCAACCCCGGAGAAGACATTATTATTATAGAATCAGCACTAAAATCAACTCCAATTAAAAAAAACCACTAATCTCGTCCACTATTCCCGTCCACATCTTTTATTGATTGATTATATTTAAAGTAAAATACTCTTTGGAACGTAAATTACAATTAAAAATATCAGATTCTAACGTTCAACCAATTATGTACACAAATAATTGTGATATAAAGAAAACTTACTAAAACAATACTCGATCACAGCATACACACAAGACTTAACAACTAGCCAACAAAGTTATAATTATTAAAAGAACAAAAATTATACAAGCCTTTTTTAATTTTTTGCTCTCATAGACCCCTTACAAGTTACTCATCGACTCCTGGGGGGCAAATAGGCCACTTTGAGAAACACTGCTCTAGTATGTAGGTGCCTACTGTCATCTCACATCGCTCGCTCTCGCTTTTAAATGGCAATCGTGTTGGTACTCTCAAAATATTCTCTTAAAGTGGTTCTTACCAAGAACTCCCTCCGGTTTGAGAAACCACAATTTGTGTGCGGTTTGCGGTAAGTAATGATAAATTCTGTGAATTTTCCTTTTATTTGTTTTTGTCTCTGAGATGGCAACGGTTCTGTAAAGGATCTGGTAGGTATTGCAGATGTCTGTAGGTCAACCGTCAGCTTGTTAAAAATGTATACCCGAATAACTAATATCAACTAAATAACATAATAATCGATAATACTTAAATGGATGAAATTTTAACCATGTATAGAAATGGAACGGCGAAGAGATTCTTGATTGGTTTAGACATACTTATCTCTGGAAGGACCGGTCGAATTCGAAATTAATAATAATTATCTCTACATACAATAGCCAGATTTATGAGAATCACATATTATTATAGAAGAGGTCACTACGTACCACGGACCAAGAGCAGTTATTAAAGACGAGTATGATGCTTTGGAGCATATAAATGCAAAATGCGTTTGTTATGTTTTTACGATTAACAACCACAACTGATAGATTTTGATACACAACTTAATTGCGTCTTTAAACTTATTTGTACTTTTAGATTAGCTTCAAAATTACTTTAAAATTAGCTTTTTAGATTTAGAGTTATATTTTTGCAATTAGCATTTTCAATAATATGGGAACAGATTTAACAAGACTTTTAACTATCATCATCAGAAATGTTTTTAAACAATTCGTTGTTTTTATTCAAAATAATCCCCAGTGTAAACGATGAGTGGACTGTATGATTTGTGGTGCGGATGATTGAAAGCCTGAGAACAGAGAACTATGATATTTATTGAATAAATACAAATATTAACAATGATAAAATTAAAAACTGTAATGTAGATATGACAACACTAGACAACAATATTATGACATGCTTTCTTATAATTTAAAACTGATCCCAAAAAAAGATACAACAAAAAAATTTTTACAAAAAAAAAATAACCGACTTCAAAAAGTAAAAACTTAAAAATAACTTAAATTTCGGAAGTCGGTGTCTTTTCTTCTGCCAGTCAATTTGTGTTGCCACCGACTTCCGAAATTTAAGTTATTTTTAAGTTTTTACTTTTTGAAGTCGGTTATTTTTTTTTTTGTAAAAAGTTTTTATTTTTTACTTTTAGTGTCGAGTTAAAATTTAGTCCTGTTTAAAATGAGCCCAAACACGACTACTGTGCTGTAATTTCAAGGTTTATACTTTTTCTGATGCTCCTGGCTTCAGCATCAGGTCTCTATGTACTTCGGTGTTCCTCGTTAACAGTACGTTTATCCACACATCGAGCCCTTTTCAATGAGCCTAAACACGATATATCTGCTGTTATTTGTCGAGGAGTTAGGTACTCTGCAGACTATCCTGACTGCAGCATCAGGTCATGACTTGATGATCATGAGCCCAAATGTGGCAAATGTCCTATCAAACATCAAAACAATTTACTAAAACAGTCCTTGCCTGTTCGAGTAACTTCTTACTGTTAAGGAGCTGTACCTTCCATCATCAGCTCAGCTAACTGAGATGGTGACAACCATACGCAAATACACAAGATACTTCATAAAATATGCGAAAAACAATAAGTGAGCCTATAAAATTTGAGGGTTGCCTTCGATTTCTCTGAGATCCCATCATCAGATCCTAACTTGGTGACAATGGGACCACCTCAGAACTATCTGCTTTCGAACAAAAAAAGAATTTTGAAAATCCGTTGACAATTGACGGAGTAATCGATGAACAAACATACAAAAAAAACATACAAACAGCCGAACATAGTACCTCCTCCTTTTTGTGAAGTCGGTAAAAATAATATATTATCAAAAAAGAGGTTGCTCTGCAACACCCAGTATACGTACTGTGTGAGACGTTTGTTTTCCTCGACTTATCTCAATTCTGAATAATTTTATACAAACGCCGAATTTCTTCCGCTTCAATTTGAATAATGTTAAGTCGGCCGCTTATTAAATTCACTCGGTTTTGTAGGAACGCGTGCGGTAATATCGATAAAAGGATCGAGATGATTACGATTATTCGATTACTTGATTTCGTTTTTGATCTGTTGTTTTGATAAGAGGAAGTTCGAAATTTGTCGTATTTTCGCCACGATCAAAGCGTTTAATTGAACGATTTTTACTTTTGATAGATCAAGGGCTAACTTACTGACTGATAAGACTATATTGGTATCAAACTGAATAACTAATTTGATTAAATTTTCACGTAGGTATAAAACTAGGCATAAAAGAGCGAAGAAGGAATACCGGGGTCGTTACGCTTAACTATGAAAAAATATTTGTTGTTACACTATTATTTTAAAAAGAGTAAGAATGGTGTTTGTCACTCTTTCTTCTCCAAGGAAGCAAAACTTTGGAAAGGGTGACAAAAATAATTCCTGTGTTTTAAAATGACTTTACAAAGTGCCTTTTTTGGTCTAATGGAAATAATTGACTGACTTCAGTAAGAGTCCTCCGCCACTTTCGAGGACATCCATAAGGATTTTCCACCCCGAGCAAAAAAAAGTATCAAACTATCTAACTCTAGATAGAAGGTTGTAACTAAATGCTTGTCCTAAAACGATACGGTTGTTCTTTTCGACACTTTTTAGGTCTGTAAAATTAAGCTAGTTAGCCTAATTTTATTATATATCTCATGATTACATATTAGGGCTTTGCAATAGTACCAACCTTTTCATCAGTGGATATCTGTTGAGAAGTTATTGAATTACTTAGGAAGGATCGCTCTTAACGCAAGTTCCCCTCTACGTCATTATACGTCTTGCTATAAATCTATCACCACCAATATGTAACACGGAAAATATCTGTTAGGTCAAATTGGTCGGATGTAATTTTATGGTGAAGATAATTATTATTTGAGGAAAATGTCGTAACATCATGAAGGGTGCAGGTGTAATAGGAATATAGTCCATCTATATAATACTAGCTTCTGGAATAGTTTCCGTTCCCGCGGGATTTCCGGAATGAAAATTCTATGTCCTTTCTCGGGTCCCAGACTATATCTGTACAAAATTTCATTAAAATCGGTTCAGTAGTTTAAGCGGGAAGGCGTAACAGACAGACAGACGGAGTAACTTTCGCATTTATAATATTATATAGTATAGTATAATAGTATATAGTATGGAATGGATATAATAGCGGTAAACTGACTGACTTACTGATTGTTGATCTAACAACGCATAGCCCAAACCGCTAATCATGGACATAAAACTTGAACGGTGTGCTCTTTGTGAAGAGTATATAGGCACTAGTGAAAGATTCTTAAACATTCAACTCCTAAAGAAGTAAGATAGTGGATAGAAGTTCGACTACCACACGGGCAAAACCGCAGGCGAAAATTGCCATTTTTGGTGGAAATTTTGAGAATGGGTAAAGTAATGCATTTAAGAGAGGTGTACTTTTACCACGATATGGTAAAACAGAGTCAAAATTCATAAAATTTAAAGCATTTATTTCACTTAGACCAATTACAGGCACTTATGAATTGTCAAGGTGTCAGTCAGTTAGTCAGAAAGTTGAAGCTAGTTGCTTGTTCCAAAACGTAGATCTCTATGGAGAAGAACAAGCAAGAATCTCCATGGACATTCCTTTAAATCATTATCAGTACGTTCGTCTATTCAGTTCGATTGTTACTCAACAGGATGATGATTCAATGGTAGAGACGCTAGAATATTAACACAAATATGAGAAAAGATAACGTGCGTGGCACTACAAATAGGAAAGTGAATAGAAAATTGATAGAAATAGTTAGATGTAACCAACAAAAAATCTGCGCAAATCTTCACTAATTGAGCAGTAACAAAACGACGACGAAATTTCAAATCCTAATCCTCAAACACAACCAAAAAACA
Source organism: Athetis lepigone (assembly GCA_033675125.1). Taxonomy (NCBI): domain Eukaryota; kingdom Metazoa; phylum Arthropoda; class Insecta; order Lepidoptera; family Noctuidae; genus Athetis; species Athetis lepigone. The sequence continues at coordinate 21,058,516 of CM066229.1, read as the reverse complement.
TATCCAATTTCGTTCTACAAAACCTGCTGAGCAAAGCACACGAGAACTTAAGCAAAGCGAGTATCTTACTCGTAACTTCTCAAGATTCAGTTCACGATAAGTGTCACAAATAGATATAGTACGTAGTTATCGAAGCAGCATCGAAGGAGATCATAATAATATGAAACGTTATTACACAACGAGATATATCTCAAGAAGCGATAACGCTATCGAACTAACTCGATATGAAAATGAACATTCTGTTGAATATTTCCAACGTGATATCTCAGGTGATATCGAAGAGGAAAGTAATCGGAGCTACGAAAGTCTATTGACTTTGAAATGAAGGGCTGTTCAATATTATACTTATATTTATAAAAATATAGGTTTTTGATCATAGCCATCGCATAGAACATGAAACTTGCAACCCCTAATCGTGCATCACGTATCGATTAACGTGTATCGCGTATCGTGTATCGTGTTACCCAGTAAATGATTTATAAAGATCTGATAGGCTGCCGCTACATGTGAAACACTAAAATTTAGCTAAATGTGGGTAAATTGGAAGCTTAATAAAAAAAGTTGATAAAAAGGCTAGGGAGAACAATAATAACAATTAAATATAAAAGCGACATGATTAATGCGATCACCATTTTGTAAAATTCAATGTTTGAAAGGGGAAGGAAGAAATTACTTGCTTGTTCTTCTCCATAGAGATTAACCTTTTTGGAACAAGAATGTAGCTTGAACTTTCTTTATGACTAACCAACCGATTCTTTGACAATTCATGAGTGCCTGTAAATGGTTAAAGTGAAATAAATGCTTCGATTTTGAATTAGATTTTCAATCCAAAGCTTATCTTATATATAAAATTCCCGTGTCACAAAGTTAGTTACCGTACTCCTCCGAAACGGCTTTACCGATTTTTACCAAATTTTATATGCATATTCAGTAGGTCTAAGAATCGGCTACTATCTATTTTTCATACCCCTAAGTGATAAGGGTTGTTCACCCTTAACATTTTTAACGCGGGGGAAACCGCGGGAGGCAGCTAGTATAGGTATATTTTATAAACCCTTTTAAAAAACTTCAAGCAACCCTTCTTTGGTTATCCTCCTTACGTGCAAATAAATAGCCCGACTTAAACTCAGTATGTGAATTTACGTATTTTTTCCGACGCCGTTCGGTCCGGTCCGATACATCGTAAATCTGTAATCCGGAAAAATTGGCCGCGGCCGCACCGGATAGGTACCAGCTAGGAGTTTTACACTTCATTTGTTTGACAGATTGGGCCGGATTTCTAAGTTAGTATTTTCCAGTGGATGCGGTTAGATTGTCGCTGTAGAGTGTAATTAAATTACGGAATAAACTGATTTATGTTCATCAGAATATATTCACAGAAACAGCAGTATAAAGAAAGGACATCTATACATTTTATTAACATTCGACGACCAAGTGACAGTCGGCTGTCGCCCTGCTATTGTCTTTCTTTTATTTCTCGAATCACGTGTGTCCGAAGGTTTAATTAAAAAAACGTCTTGATACAGAAATACTAAAGCCGTGTCTTTAGTGTTTCTGTAGTCCAAATGCTTATCTAAATTTTCAGAAAAAAGGTAGTAAACTCTAGGGCTAAATAAATCAACAATGACTTGACCCCCATAGCCTCTTAATACTCATCTATTACTGCTCTGCTAGTCAAAGATCTCTTCTCATACAAGTTGCTAGCATTGATCACCTTGCTTGCTCAAGGCGAGGCTTTATATTAATTAAAAGTTCAGGTTACTCCACGATATTTTCCTTCATTCTCGTCAGCGATATGTGAGATAGACTTAGAAAGTGTCCAGCCCGGTTGAATGAGAGGCAGGATATATTTACTTAGCTATCACGACATTCATTAACAGTTTTTAGTTATTTGTGAATTTATTATAATATTGGTGCCGATTCTCTTGTGCACAAACTAACGTAAATTTAAGTTAAGTGCATCTTTCTCTTTCCATTTCTTAAAGAAAAGGACAGAAGATACATTTTAGTTTAATCCTGTCAAATTAGACAGCACCTGATGAAAATTGACGTATATTTAAACGCCATGTTTTTAAATTGCGTCTAAATTATCTATGGAGTGTCTAAATTTGACAGGACTTAACTAATATTTGATCTTCTGTCCTTTTCTTAATAAAAAGGAAAGAGAAAGATGCACTTAACTTAAATTTACGTTAGTTTGTGCACAAGAGAATCGGCACCATTGTGTACACTTAAATCTACATGCAGAACGTAATGGCCTAGTCCCATTGACCTGGTTCTGTTCTGTCTACTGCTTGTTATGAAGGAAAGTGGATAAGTTATTTTTCTTACACCTCCGCTGTTCTTTTCTGATTATTTTCGTTGCGGGATCCAATACAATTGAATCATTTCTCTGAGACTCGTCCAGCTTTTCTGGTGGACATCACTGTTGATTCTGGCTTTCAGAACATGCAGTGGTCTGATTGTCCAAAAAAAAAATTGTACTATAAAACCACACACAATTTTTAAACTAAAGGTATTCCCACATTTACCAAAACCCCGTCAGTCAAAACACATGCATCAGTAGCAGGCTTGTTTGAATAGCGTGACTGTCAACCGATGTTCCACAAACAGTGAAAGGACTTTGACAGGCGTTAGCAAGTTGAAAGTAACATACGCCATTCAGAAATCTCACAGTTGTTCTGTAAAAGCTTAAAATGTTTTTTCAATCGTTTTCAAGTGGAATGTGGTTTCAAAATGGACCAAGTAAGTATAATGATATCATGAGATGAATGGACCTAGGTTTTGTTAAGAGCGCTCTGCAAGTGGCCTAACAAAAGTATGCCATCTAGCGTACTTTACTACGTTACGTTGCTACATTCACGATGCCACAGAGAGACACACACACAAACACACATAGCAGGCAAATTATAATACGCCTTGTGTTGAAGCTTAAATGTAATTTATTAAACACGAAAATGGTTATTCGGTAGTAATTACAGTAGGTACCAAGGTCAACAAAGATAAGCCTGATTTTGACCTAAGCTGGGACAAAGAGAATAATTAATGCAAAGCCTGCTCGCAAAGGACATCTAAGTAGCTTTCTTTGACCGCCACAAAAAGAGGCAAAACGTATTTTCTTGTACAAACGAATATATTTTATTTTGTATGTTTGGGATTTCCTTGCATTATTATGTATGGCGGTAACCGGATTGATTGATAGTCTGTTTTTGTGTTATCTCTCTGTTTTATAGTGGAGCTTGTAGTATTTTCTAGAATTTTTGTTTTTGTATCCGACTTCAAACCCTCTTCTCAGGTAGACCTGCATGAATGTAAAGTAGTGTTTTTTTTTATGGATGAAAAATCATCAAATAAGTAATAAACTAGGCGGGGTGGGGCGGTAGAGTGTAAGACTTTTACTGACTAAAACCACCCTTGTTCCTTCGGTTGCCCTTTATGTTCCGGGGCCGCGGTAGCTATTAGAACTATTTCGCAACCTCGGCGTAGTTATTTGTCTGTAGGACCAGCGGTTTGGGCTGTGCGTTGATATTCGACGATTAAATTTTTGACGACCAAGCGACAGCCAGCCGTCGCGCTGCTGTTGTTTCTATTGTCTCTTGAAACACGTGTGTTCGATGGATTAATAGAAAGACATCGGCACTTAGTAGCCGCAAACTTAAAATAACTTAAAAATATCTTTAATAATTGACGGCTACACATACTTATTTTCGTGACGGATTAACTTTGTGACGAATATACAATAACCCCTACAAACGTAATAAAATCAATTACGAAGACCACAATAATTTTATTATATCACTCATTAATTTTATTTTTTCATCAAACCTGACATTGGGTATCATTTGCAAACTCTTTATCAGATACAGTCGTTCATGTAGTTAATTACAAATTAATAGTATCTGAATCATTGATTGCATACTTAAATAGTTCATTATAGGCTTGTGCATTCGTATTTTGATTTCATTATATTCATTTCATGAAATTGTTCTAAAGGGTTTATTTTCATAATTACTTTGACTTAAGAATTGAAGTCTTATTCTCGTGTTTAACCGTTTGATCGCCAGAGTCAAGTATAGACGACAAACTAAAATGCCACGGTCACGATTCCGTGACAAACTTCTACTTATTTAAAAAGTTGGCGCTAAGGGTACGATTTCGCTATTTTGACGTTGTGGTCAAAAGGGTAATAAAGTCCAAAATCTAACCGCGCCAGTATCTTAGTGACAAAAATATCAATAATTTGTCAAAAGTGTAGCGAAATGAGGGAAATACGATCTTTAAACTGCTCCTTTGAACTGCTTTTTAGCCTCCACCTATTTTTTGTCATCAGTTTTTCACAAAGAAAGATACAAGAGAATAACTCACCGTCTACACCCTCCTTTTCATCATACTTCCATACTATCTAACAAAGACCATTTACATATTAAAAACTTTTCATTGAATTTTGGAACTTATCATCATAAGTTAAAGGAGGAAAATTCTTTGTAAGTCACCCTAAAGCGATTATAAAAGTCGCCCACAGAAAATTTACTAAATAATTTTTCGTTTACGTTAAAATTCAGATAAGAAGAGAAAGGCGATACATCAAAGACCTAAAATTACCTGAGAACCTCACAAGTAATTTAAGACCCAAATATTACCTAGATTTATATCAACTAAAATTAATGTAGGTGCCTTATATAAACAGGGACCTCTCATAAATTCTTTGATTTAGGGTCCAGATGAAAAAATATATTACTATAGTATTTTGAATACCCGAAAATAAATTTACTGAGACCTAAAAAGGTATCGCTGATTTTGCATATTATGAATATCTAAGAATTAAACTCAACTGATTCACTTGTATGGAAACAGACCAACTTTGAGCTAAAAACAGTTAAATGGTTACAGTTGTGAGGAATGTATAATACACATTTTAAAAACTATTAGAATAAAAAGGCAAGTGATTAATGTGGCTGTTTATTACGTAGCACATCACATTACGGATGCATGTATTTCGAAACGAAAAAAAAACAAGATTTGGTTTTTTTGTTGTTCACATTTGAATAAAGAAGCACTTTATTTTCCACTAAAATGATGATAAGAAAAGAAAGGAAGGAAAAAGGACAGGAGATCACAAGCATAATAAAGACGAAGATAAAGAGAAGAAGCAATAATTTAAAGCAAAGCCTGCAAAACCTTAAACCAACGTTTTCTAGCAAGTCCACCCCAGACCTAACATTTATTCAACAATTTACACAAAGACCAAGGTCATTATTAAGTTTCCCCAGAAGTTAATATTTCTTCAAGAATTTCTCGTAAAATATTTGAACGAAGAAAAAACTATGAATTACAAAAGTTCGCTTACACAAAGGAAATTCAATTTATTTAACGACCAACGTTTAGTTTTTCTAATTTATTTTTTTACTTCTCAAGTTTGACGCTTCTGCTCGTAAACACGCCCAGACTTGCTTCATAAACACGTCTGTGTTTAACAAGAGAAGAAAAATAGGTATTATTTGTATCCTTGCCGTTTTCTAAAAGATATAACTTTGCCTACACAAATCTAATATCAGCCGCTGTATCCACGCTAATACATAGTAATTATTATAAACATAATTGAAGCTATCAGGAGTCTGTCTATTTGTGTTAAAACTTTTACGGCTGAACCACTGTACTAGGTCTGATAAAATTTTATAAGGAATATGCCTAAACCTCAGGTAAGGTATGAGCTTTTGATTGTGTGCCTTTGAATAAATGCTCAAATCTTGATACAGATGATTATAGTCAAAAGCAAGTTCTGTTTTAATCTCCTGCAGTTGAAAGGTTACCTGAAGGTACAGTTTACCTTAAAGATTTATAAACCTTAAGGTTTTCCACCACCGAAGATCTCGACAACAACGGTACATTTCAAGGTTACCACCAAAAATAGACGAGATGTGGACTTAGGCAATATCGAGATTTTCTTATATTAAAAATAAACATTAAATTGCCGCTGATACACAAAAATCACGACAAACAGGCACGCGTAGCGCTGACATGAATAAACATAGCTATTTCACCAAAAAATAAAAACGAGAGCAAAAACAAAACATGTTAACTGAGCAGAATGGAGGCAAACATAAAATATGAACAATTCACAATATCCCTAGAGATTTATGTAAGGTTAATAAAATTAACAATTTGCCTCCAGGATTTGATTTAGTGTTTTAATTTTATTCAAAACGGTACTCTGTCGATTTGTTTAGTAAACTCTTGTTCTTCGTTATGGGTGACAAGGGAATTGATTGCAACGATTTCTTGTTCTGCGGGAATTTGGCTTGACCCAAATCGAGAATAATAAGAGCTATCATGGGAGACATTTGTATCTATTCAAAGAATCCTTTCACATAATAACGTTGCATTAGAAGAACCTATATCGAAACAAACTTATACCATATTCAAATTGAGAGTAATTACTTTAAAACAAACCAAACTGACAACAACAAGAGAAACTCAAAGTTCAACAGAAGTAAAAATTTTCATTCTGTTCTTTGCCATCTATACGGTTGCAGAACAAATCCTTTTATAAACCTACCAACAAAGCTTCACAGAGACCGTCGATCCATAAAACAAAGAAACAAGACAGTTCGCTTTAAAAGACAAACAAAGGCGACTGCAGGAAAAAAGCTAATACCGAAGTTGAAAAGACTATTGATCACAAATCAGCAAAGTAATTTCCATCCGCGGCGCTTCCTGGATTATGGACTATACTCGTTGCAAGAGATAAATTAAAAACCATTTTTCAAGTAATTCCCTGGTGTGAGAACGGTCGGTGTAATCTATACAAATTGGACGACCCCGACACACGTTGGTACATCAATAGGGGATTGCTTCACGCCATTTTTGTTTATCCCAATGATGGGTTATTAATATTTGCATATCAGTTTTGCGTAAAAAATACGAATGAAAAATTATGAGCTGATGGATCGGCGAATATTGGGCTTTTAAAAGCTTTTGGGGATTGCTTCAGTGAATAGTACTGTCACGATGTCGATGATAAAGTATGAGGTCGATGCTAAAATGTAATGTCTAAAATATGAAACAATTTATATGGGTCACGTAATTGGATGTAATAGAAAACGTTATCTGAGGCAGACATAATGCTCGTAATTTTAATTAAAGTCAGCCTAATAACCTTCCAATGACCAAGTGACAGCTGGCTGTCAGGCTGCTAGTGGCTTTTTATTGTGTATCGAATCACGTGTGTTTGAAAGTTTAAATAATAAAACTTAAACCCAAATCCAAAAATAAATATTTATCTCTCATTACAACAAAATAAACATAACAAAATCAATAACCTACCCACGAAAGATAAGATTCCGAATATAATAACGTTCATGACAGGAAAACCGAAAGAAAAGAAGGTACAAGTACAGTTTCGATCATTACCTATCAAAGAGCTACGCAATATCCGGCAGTGACATTTGGTCTTTTTTCGATACCCGACCCCAATAATTTGAGCGAGTGTTTCATCCGGGATCAACGGATCAACAGTTTAACTGCCTTTTTCTGTTACTAACTAGTTTCCCGACTATAAAAGAGTGGATCAAATTGTTTCTTTCTAGTTGGTTATTTATTTTGCGGCGCATTTGGGCTCTGCTGTTAGAGATTATTTAATTTGGGTATTATGGTTACACAAGCAGTGTCTTTTAATTTCGAAAAATGTTTGTTGTCTAAGTATAGATCTTCATTTACATATTAAACCCTAATCATGATAATATTGTGTATGTAAGTTTTCCGGAGAATATAATTCTATTTTTTTTTGTATTACAAATAACGCTTATATTAGCTATTCATTGATTGCATATTCGCTTACTTTGATTATTTGATCATTGCTAAGAAATGTCCAATACTAGAAATTTATAAGTTTACCTTGTATAATGCCTTGCTTGAATTTTTCACATCATGCGATATTCACTAATAATCAGCCCTCCTCAATACTTACATTGACAGTAATTGGTATTTTACTATCAAAGCAAATTCTAAGAAATTCTTTTGAAACCTTGTCCTATGGAATGAAGCACTAAAAAATAAATGAAGACGTTGAGGGCACTTACAATTTTATATTCATGACATCGTTGAACTTTTTACGACACCATTGACAAGTATTAATTGAGGTTCTTTAAAATTAAACGATGAATGATGGAACAAATTTAATTTACCTTGCCGCAAATGAGTTTGTCCATTAAAATTATCTTTTTTATTTACTAGTACTTTGTCCTCAGTTATTTCTATGTCTTGTTTAATTTTAGGGGCGTGCTTACTTTCAAAAAGTTTTTCTGCTCATGTTGATGACTCTGTGAAAAATTTACATATATTTGCTCTGATGTTAGGTCCACAATTTACGTTTATTCTTTTGTTCTTTAGTAAGGTATGCGTTATAAATTTGTACTCAGTGGAAGCAAACTTGAACTATGTAGACAGGAAGGAGGGTTTGGTTAAAAAGGATTAGTTTGTAGTAACAGGTTGCTAACATATCAAGGGGACCCATGTCCCCACATTAAATTGTAACTCACAAATTTGCTCGAACTACTCAGTGGCTCTTTGTTCGTAACTTAGTACAACATGTTCAAACAGACGCGTTTGTAATCAAACGGTTTCAGAGGAGTTAGTTGATTGAATGTTTAGAGAATTAGAATGCATTTTAATAATTCTAGATTTAGTTGGCACTGAGTGAGATCTTTACTCTTTGTCTGGTAAGGAGGGTAATTTACCAAGGGGTCCCCGATTTATTTAATCACAAAACTCTGTTAAGCTTAAAAAATGTATTACTTTATTTCATTCAACGTCATTTAAACAAATAAAAGATCCATTACACGCTTTCAATTGAAGGTAAATTCCAAGAAACTGTAAAATAACTTAAGCATTTACGCTAAAACGTTCATTTACTCTCAGCATTTGTACCCGAACTTAAGATTTCAGCACAATACGCTGAACCTCTAACGGTCATTCTCCGATTCGGCGTTATTTGCCTAATTACCGTAACCATTTTTATTTTTCACTGATTTACCTTAAACTCATTAAAATATGAAACTAGTAAAAAATACGAATTCAATAATAAATGAGGCATGTTTTAATTACTGGTAGTTTTTTAGTTATTGAGACTTAAAAAAATTATGAGTACGGTAATTAGAAAAGTTTAATATCTTATGCCACGGTAATTAGAAAACACTGTCAATTTTTTTTTTTTTTTTTTTTTTTTATAACTTATGGGCTTGCTCTTGGTCCCAGACTTGTCCGAGGGCATAGACGGGGCCTACGATGGAGCGAGCTCACCCAAAAGATGCCTATGCACTCTTCTCTTGAATACATCCGGGTTATATGCTTTTGGAAACACAGACGCCGGCAGAGAATTCCATTCCTTTGCGGTGCGCATAATAAAGGATTTCGAAAAACGCTGCGTGCGGATTCGAGGAATCTCGACCAAGAAAGGGTGGTATCCTGCCGTACGTCTGGATGTCCGGTGGTAAAACGGAGACGGGGGAATGAGCTCGTGTAGCTCATGAGCACACTCACCGAAGTGCAATCTGTAAAACACCGCCAGGCAGGCAACTTTACGCCGATGTGCTAGAGGTTGCAGTTGGGCCACCAGCTTCTTGTCGCCAATCAACCTCCTGGCTCTGCGTTCTACCGAATCCAATGCGGCTAGTTGGTATTTGGCTGAGCCATCCCATAGGTGACAGCAATACTCCATACACGATCGGACTTGAGCTTTATAAAGTGTTAGAAGCTGTCCCGGCGTGAAATATCGCTTAACCTTGTTAAGGATGCCCAGCTTTTTCGCCGCAGTCAGTGCTTTGGACTCGATGAAAGCGGCGAAGTTGAGGTCAGAACTCAACTCCATGCCAAGGAGTTCTAGGGAGCCGGTTAGATTTACAGGTGCACCTCGGAAAGTAGGAGCCAGGTCAAATGGGCTCCGTTTAGCGGAGAACAGACACGCTTGCGTTTTGGCGGCATTGAACTGCACTAGATTGTGATCGCCCCATTGGGACACACGGCTCAAGGCAAAGTTCACTCGCTCTACCATGGCCTCTCTCTGTGAACGTATATCGTCCCTACTGTCTTTTGCGCTGGCCAGATATCTCTCTACAACGGTACTGTCATCTGCGTAACCGACTATGCTAGGATTTAGCATATCGTTTATATGGAGCAGGAATAGTGTTGCAGAGAGGACAGACCCTTGAGGAACACCGGCATCAATGGCCATAAGGCCATTGATGCCGGATTTATTCAATTATAAGTAAAATGTGATATAATATAATAAAAATAACACACATTAATAATTTGTATACATCTATTTATATAAAGTGAATCCCTATTTCCCTTTATCATCTTTGGACCGATTTCACTAATTCTTTGTTGTGTTTGTTATTGTTTGGAGAAGGTTCTTATGGAAAAAAAAATTGAAAATTAAAAGGGTACTTTAGAGTAGTGTAGGTTAGCGTAGAGTAGGGTAGAGTGGGATATAGTAGGGTAGGCTAGAGCAGGCTAGAGTGGGATATAGTAGGGTAGGCTAGAGTAGGGTATAGTAGGAGTGAAGCCGCGGGTTCATTTTCGCGTTATTATCATACAGATTATTTACATTTTTAAATATTGATATAAAAAAACAAAAACATGTGAGAATATAAAAAACAGTAGCCCAACGGCATCGGGAACAAGGTCCCAGCTACCGGTGATCAGGGCTTCAGAAAGAAGAACTTCCTAACGATGCGAGCCGTGTCCAAAAGCTTCTGAATGAAGCCCTAGATCCAGCCATCTGACGAGAGCCTCGACCTTAAGTGTTGGTCGAGACTCTTGGCTATTAAACCATTGGCAGAAACAACTATCGGCACAATCATGACCGTTGAGTTCACATTCAACATGTCAACAATCTCGCGAGCCAAGTCGATACACACATCGATCTCGAGTCGATCTGATATTCTATGATAAATGATATTCTACTTAATTTTTACCCGACTGCGCGACGCAAAGGGTAATGTGTTTATCAGTCTATTTATTATCTTTCTCGGTCTTCACAAGGTTCTTGTCACGCGGGACCGTTACGTCAACGATCATTGCGCGCCGCTCTAATCGATCCACCACCACTATATCAGGCTTGTTTGCTACAACAGTCCTTTCAGTGATGATGTATCGACCCCAGTACAATGTGACATTGCCATCTTCAGATTCTACGAGGCCGTATCTCAGAGCAAGTTGCTGATTGATAATCCTGGCTACTAGGTTGTGCCCATTCAAGTCCTCTTTGTTAGCAAGACGAGAATAATCAGAGATAGTGTGACGAATCGTTCTTCCAGCAGGTGACACGCCCGACATAAGTCAACCACACCATCTTTCACAATAAATTCCCGATAAATCCTCGTCATGATAACCTCATCCATAATTGTACAGACAAAACCTTCGGTTTCCCAAAATAGGTCACCAAATTGTAGCTAGTAAACTGACACTAAAAAGTCTACATCGGGCCCATGCAAGGCCCGGAAAAACCGCCCGTGTAGCGCCTTACTCTACCATACTTCCTCACGATCCTTTGCCTCAAGCACTACAAGTTTGCGCCAGTTCTCTTTAGTTAAGGAGAGCGGAGTGAGGTTCTTGACCACAGTGACCACATCTCGGATTCTCGGTGCTGACGTGGGGAACAACGTCAGCTTTAAGGAAATATTCCCGGAGATACAACCTCCGGGTCTCGCGGTTGAGGAGAGACTTAGCATTAAGAAAGCCTCGTCCTCCACATATCCGCGGGATTATATATACATATATCCCGCGGATATGCCTCATCAACTCATCACTGATAATCGCGGGTGAAGCTCAAGCGCGCTTTGCATGTAGATTGACTTCTGTACCCATCTATTTTGAGGCTACAGTTAGTAAATAAGAATTAATTTTTCATACAACGGTAATTATAAACATACGGTAATTAGTATACGGTAATTAGAAAACGATAGATTTTCTTAAAAATTTCGGTAACCAACAAAATATGTAAATACTAGCTTATTACAACGTACGGAGGCCAAAGTACTGCCTTGATTTACATGATCAACTTAGGTCTAACTTAAAAAATCAAATTTATATAATGTGAAACGGTAATTAGAAAAGTTTGTAACCAAGGTTACGGTAATTATATACAAGAGCGCTTTATTAGCGGTACACTAACGTTAGAGACGTGCAACTGCTGATGTTTCGCGGTACACATGGAGGAGACGAGACGCGTTCGGAAGTGGTGTGCCAAATACTGTTTTTTAGGGGTGTGCACTCGAGAACAGAATATGTCACGGTAATTATAACTTTCCATCGGACATCCGATAATTTAATGATAATTATTTATAGACTGGTTCTAGTGAGTCAATATTTTACTATGCGATACACGTTGTTTAGCACCATTTAAAATGTTGAATAGATCAAAGTAAACCTGTAAGTCATAAAAATTACAAGTAAGTTTTAACATTAAGACAGTGTGCGGACACGTTACGGTAATTAGAGAACAGAGGTTTTTGAACTTAGATTAAATTAATTTAGTCTTAAATACTTTAAACAGAGGCCTGTGTTTTTGTTTATGGCTAGATAGGGATGCTATCTATCATATAAAAAATATTGGATGATTGAATATGATAAAAGTACGGATTGTTCAAGCCCGGACACGTAAAATTTGCTTATCGGAGAATGGCCGCTAAGATGTGATTTTCGACTTTATCCCAAGTTTTATTTCCAGCACCCTTATCTAGGGTTGGGGTCTGTATCGAATTATTGGAGTATCAATTTTTAAATGTCATTGGATTGTTAACTATATAGGGTTTATTAACGTGTGAGGTACGTTTGGTATGTGCTGTTCGCGATATAGTAAAAAGTATTTTTTGTTCTATTTTAGAAAATGTATGCTGAAAGAAATAACTTAGCCTTTACAGCTTAGATGTCAGATTAAATTTTTGAAGAAACCTAAGATAACATAATTTAATTGTTGCAGACTCTCAATATAGAGACAGAAAATCAGAACATGAAAATTGAAATGGTAATCCTCATTTGTGATATAAATAAATGATCAAAAGGTTATAAAAAGTTATCAAAATGTATGTTGTAATCAAACAATCAACATGAATTATCACAAGAAATGATTCCACACAAAAGACAAATTCAATCCGATTTCAATCCCAATAATTCCTGCAAAAAGATCGCTGCATCGAACTACCGAAATTAATATCGATTACAGACAATCGATACAGTTTAAACCATCTGCTTCCCAACCCGACATATTGAAACGAAAGAGTTTATTACTTCTCTTTGTTGCGAATCGAACAAAAAGCGAGTTCGTCCAGTGTTTACCGCGTGTTGGGAGAAAATATCTTATTGTGGCTGTTCAATCGATTTATGAGTCGTTATTCGATGTTGACGTTTTACCGAACTGTTTCAATTTTGCGCAAAATTGTTTGATAGATGACCCTTATTTAACATTCTTCGAATAGTGTGGGACGATGTTCGCTTGTTTTATTAGCTTCGTATTTTCTAGACCTTTTAATGGATTAAAGTGTTTAGAGAATTTTAATAAAGGTTTTTGTTTTGTAATACGAATATTAGTTCGTCAAGTGGTGTTGGGCCGCCATCATAGATTACTTTTGATAAAAAATTCTTTGTTAAACTTATTATTTTAGAAGGCTCATTAGCGATTATAACGCGTATACTTTACTATAATATATTAACCTTAACGTAATGAACTGTAACTAATTAAACTTAACATTTATGTTAACAAAATTTGCTTTTGATAATGTATTTTGTACTTCTGAAATATCTATACTAGTATTACAAACGTATTAGTGTGTCTGTTTGTTATGTTTCCAGGGCTTCTAAGTTTAGGTATTGAGATAGATAGAACCTTGGAGACGTTTTTAGGGTTCCGTATCCAAAAGGTAAAACGGGACCCTATTACTAAGCCTCTGCTGTCTGTCTGTCTGTCTTCAGGCTGTATCTCATAAACCGTGATAGCTAGAAAGCTTTATGTATTTTTTTTGCTCAATTTTAAAAACAGTAACATGTAGGCGCTTCAAATTTACACAGAATATTGACTTGTATATTACCTTTCAAAATAAATAATTAAAAAGTAAATATTAAAGGGGGCGGGGTTGCGGAATGTCGGGGTTGCGGAATGTTTATAATAGTTACAGTGACCCTGGAACATAAAGGGCATTCGAAGGAACATGAGTGGGTTTTAGTCAGTAAGAGTCTGACACGCCCTCCCGCCGCACCCTGGACGGGAGCAGTCATTGGATGATTTCCCACTCACCAAAAAAAAATATTAAAGGGGGGCTCCCATACAACAAACGTAATTTTTTAGCAATTTTTACTCGATCTTAATAAGCAGGTAGAAACTTGTCTATTATAGATGATACGGAACCCTTCGTGCGCGAGTCGGACTCGCACTTGGCCGGTCTTTTAAGTTTGCGGGCTAAAATATTGAAAGAGTGATTGCTTTTCATACAGGGTTATTTGAAATTTGATATAGCTTCGCATGGACAAAAAAAAAAGAAGTCTATTTTTGGCAAGTAAATAATTTGTTTCTTTAATGGTGCGACTTCGCTTGTATTTGGCATTATTGGCGTGTTCTATGCAACGTAATATGACCGTATTAAATATATATAAGATTAAAGTAAAGTAAAGCAAGTATTTTGCCAAATACGCCATGTTAAGTTGGCTTATTAAATAAAAAAATGTTTGGTTGAACGCGCTATTCTTAAAAAATAGTAGTTGAATTTGACTTTATTTGAGTGTTAGATAGGTAATTTATAGAGGAAATCTATAGGCCCACAGGTACTATAATAATACAAGTACTTTAATAATCTTCTGCGCACTTGTCTTACGGTAATTATAATTGGCCGTTTACAAAATACACTTTAGCACAAACCAAATTTGTAATAAAGCAAATAAAATTATTGGCCACAAAATTCTATTTAGTTTTCAGTTATATTTCGACCTGTTTTCATTTGGAATGAAAAAGTCAAAGTTAGCATAAGTAATGAATTTGAGAGCTATTTACGTGCTTGTCTCAACAGCTTTCAATTCAAGCGCCTTTCAAATATAATTATGTAGATTTAATATTTTTTTCGTTAAAGATTTTATAAAAATAATAGAAATACCAGACCGGCCGTTTTAGATTTTCATTAAATTTAAGTAAAAACTATAAAAATCGGTATGTGGAGCTCCTTGATATTAAAGTTTAGCTCACGATGCTTTTTGAGGCAGGTTTATCCAAACTGTTATTGGCACTTTCCTCGAAAGGCTGGGTTCAAAAAGTAAGCACAATAAAAAATTTCTTCAAAAAAGACGATGATCACCGAATTTGAATCGTCATTCCAGAGTTGGTTCGCCGCCTAAACCATTTTGAGTGACGCCACAGTTTTACGACTAGACTGACGCGAAAAATGATCGTCAATACCCAGCTTTAGAGTTCTTTTCAGGCCACGACAGACAAACATGGCGTAACAAAAAGGTTCTCGTTAAATACGGAACAATATAACTATTGATTCTTACATGGTGGGTTTGAGAATGTAAATTAGTTAATGAGAATTTTATTCAAATCAATGCATTTATTCAATAATTTTTTTTACATTGTGTCTGAATTCAATATAAATCCTCATCCAATCATTCATGCAATCTATTTTAAAATCATCATAATATTTTCTAAATTAAGTATCATTTCATAATTCAATCATCACAATTATCCAATTAAAATGTCAATCAATATTTAAACCATCAAAATTATCCAAATTAAATTACAATTGTAATAAATACAATACAAACAAACAACAATATTGTCTAATATAATTTACGCATGTGCGGGTTTGGTACAAATATTTCACGCAATTAATTCACTAGGGAATACTAAAAATTTGCTAACTGATGGACCACATAGTTCTCTAGGGTATTGATAACATTACATCCTATCCTAATAATAATTTTATGAATATGGGTTTGTGAGTATATCCTTAAATGCAAAACTGCTGAACGGATTCTGTTGAAACTCTTCTCTTACAAAGACCATAATATATGAGAATCAGTAGAACAATCAGTAGAACACAATATAAATTGTAAAATTTTTGGTTTGCTATTTTAATTCTAACATTTTTTTGTTAATATTTTTCTTTCTTCATTATATTATTTTTAAAAACCACTCAAACAAATTGTGTGTAGATTCATAATTGGAATAAATAAGAGCTCCTAAATGTTATATGTAAGAATAATATATAAGAGCTCCTAAATGTTATAAGTATTTAATTTTACTTATGAAAAGCCTAAATTATGGCCTTATTTTATTTTATTTTTATTTTATTTATTTAACAAAAACTTATGCTTGTGACTCCGAATCTGAGCAAGTATCAATGTGGCTTTATCAATTCATATAGTAGTTTCTAAACTTAGAAAGCAAAGACATCGGTTGTAGAAAAGAATTGTAGAAAAGAAAATGTAACCAAGATTTTGTAAAACTTGATTTTTTTAAAAGAGTGTCCGTGGAGTTTCTTGCCTGTTCTTCTCCATAGAGATCTACGTTTTGGAACAGGCAATTAGCGTCACTTATCTTTTCTGACTAACCGACCGACTCTTTTGACAATTGAGGACCTTGCAGCTAAAGGGAGGCAAGTCCAAATTTCAAAACTGTTGGGTATTTAAAAAAAAGGTTTTTAAAAATTGATTGATGTACTTATGTCTTATCCTTATATGGCATTATATAATATGAACATATATACACATTTTATTCAAGATTTAAGGCAATTGAAGAAGAAATAGAATTACTACGATTTTTTAAAGTTTGGATCTGCTTCTGTTTTGCACCAAGATTGAAAAAAAATACTACCCTATTATGTATTAAGGATAATAAAACAGGTAAACACGGTTATTTTTTTATTTCAAGAATTAGTAATCAGTCCACAAAGAATTAAACAATCAAAAGAAATACAAAAACGAATGAGTGCTAAACAAAAAAGAAAATTAAAGGTTAACTTCAGCTTGATCATCGTCGTCTTCGCTAGAAATATCATTTGTTGGTCCGACAGCTTCACTTTTAAAGGCCCTGTAGAAATATAGTTTATTTGATGAAACATAGTTCTTTACCAACTGCATAAAATCGTTGTATTAATACCGAGCACAAAACGTGCACTGACTAGTTTACAAATGATGTAATAATTTCATTTGTTGCAAAAAGGAGGCAGGTCCGGACCTGCTCCCTTCTTGCACCAAACAGAATAAGGTAGCAGATCCAAATTTTGTTACAGCGCGCTTGTTTGTCGTCGGATTTGCCTCCTAAATGCACCAAACCATAGCTAATTTTTTTGTTTAAAATGTAGGTGAAAAAAAACGGTACGGTTAAAATTTGGATCTGCCCCTCTTTTGCTGCAAGGTCCTCAATTTATAAGTACCTGTAAATGGTCTAAGTGAAATAAATGCTTTGAATTTTGACATCGTGAGAAAGCATGAATTAAAAAGTTTAAAATGTGTATGAATTGCCAATCTACCTTTAGCAAGCCTAGTGATCAATGCTTGTCCCTTCTCTTTATAAGAAGAGGTCGTTGCCTTGGTATACCGCCGTTTACCCGAATTTTATTTGCCCTAATATCATTTGCCCTAATAGTCAACAGCCATAATATCATACGACATAATACTTATTTGCCCTACTCTCATTTGCCATATTAGTCACGTGCCAGAATCATTGTTTCCCATAAAGTCACTTACCATAACATCATTTGCCATAATCATTGTAAGCCCTAATTATCACATGTCCTAATTATCACATGCCATAATTATGATATGCCATAACATAATTTGTCATCGACATCGGGTGTATAACGGTTGTTTATATCAAGAGAAATTGGATGCAATTGGGACTTTAGGGCACCCCGACTCGGACAGGTTAGGTTAGAAGGGGATGGCGGGGTCGTGTGAGCGAGCGAAGCGAGCGAATAGACCCCGCCATCGCCTTCGTGGTTATTTTTTTTTAAACCACACTGAAGTAAGAGTTACACCACCATCAACCATGCACAGAAAAAAAAAACATTACAGGGCTTAAATATTTGTCTAATACTTGTTATGCCATTTAAATATTATGCCATTTAAATATTATGTCTAATAATTATTATGGCACATAAAAATATGGCAAACAATACTTATGGCATTCGTATCTTATGGTATCTAAAATTCGGGCAATTAAAAGGGGTCAGAGCCCGTACGTCCCCTAAGATTTGTCCCCCAGCATAAAAGTTGTGGATTCGGCCCCTATATAGGTGCCCGTTGGTCACCTGGTAGGGGACCAATTAATATTTTAATAAAAATATTATTATTAAGGTACCCATTCGTCTCCTCTAATATATACACAATATAAGTTAAAGATTCGGCACCTATTCAGGTGCCTATTGGTCCCCTGAGATAAAATCACCTATATTTTACCTAAAAACGGTTAACATAGTACACTTGTGAACAGTTTATTAACGCAATTAATTTAATAAATCATAACAGATCATTGAAAAAAGAGCTACGATGAATGATAATCCGTCATGATAATAATGTAACCTGTCGATAGGCTTACGATGTAATATTGTCTCTTTACGAATGGCTTGTTAAAAAACGGGTATTAATGATTGAAAACTTAAGAGAACAAAAGTACTAGGCGCGCAGTAACGTGAAGTAGTCATGTACGAAAATCTAAAATTCACTGTGTTTTTAATTTTCTCACAAGATCACCTTAATCAATTCAAAGTACTAGGCGCGCAGTAACGTGAAGTAGACATGTACGAAAATTTAAAATTCACTGTATTCCTTAATTTTCTCACAAGATCACCTTAATCAATGCAAAGTACTAGGCGCGCAGTAACGTGAAGTGGTAAATAGAAAACAATCGATCGACGAATCGATTAATTATTTTGAAGACTGACTTTATGCCTAGAGCCTAGAGACATTTTATTAAACTTAATCTTATTTGAAATACTTAAACATGATATTTAAGGAATTATTATATTTTTATTTTACCCTTTTCTGCGCGACTGTACCAGGACTATATACATGTACTTATATTAGAAGAATGAATTAAAATAAATATTCTTCAGGGGGCGAATAGGCCCCTCAAAAGTTCCAGGGGACGAATGGGCACAGGGTGCGAATCTTAGGGGACGTACGGGCTCTGACCCATTAAAAGTATGTCATATGTCTTTTAGGGCAAATGAAACATTCGGGCAAATGAAATTCGGGTAAATGAAATTGGGGAAAATGATGATTATGGCATATAATCTTCGGGCAAACAACAGACAACCCGTTGCCTTGCGTTGGGGCTGTAAAAGGCTCGTATTAATATTGTCCTTTACCCTTGACAGACAGCTATTGAAATTCAATGCTACAAATTTCAAAACTCTAGAACCTAATACAGTTCAATTCGTTGTCAGAATTGGAACAGTTTGTCATTCATCGGGAATAATAGAAGTAGAGAGAAAGGATTCGATTTACGAGGAACATGTCAAATGCTGTGTAGAGACGAATGACAGTAGGCAGTTCGATTTTATTGACGTTTGAAAAGGAACTTTTTGAAATCTTCTACTGGATGTCATGGAGTTTTTTACGATGGGTTTTGTACTATACTTTTTATTAATCTACTCTCTTTTACTAATAATCACTGTGTATAGCTGTAATAGATTTTTTCAAATATTTTTTCTTTTTTTTTATTCAAATTAAAATCTTTAAGACAGACATTTTACTTTTGAGAACGAATGTCGAATCATACTCAGGGATAATCGTTTTTGTTTTAAGTACTAAAATTAATATAATAAATTATATAATAAATAATATAATAAATTTCTTTATTGCCATAAAAACAGGTTACAGATAAGTGAGACCCTGGCTCAAGAGCTAGGTTAGAGAACCTGTGTTTCCTCCTGAAACACAGGTTCTCTAACCTAGCTCTTGACCAGTGACTTCTTCCATTTTAGTTACAATTTATGCAAGTTTTATGAAGCAAAAGGTGACCAAGTACTTATAATTAAGATTATTCTTGAATTTTGCAGTGAAATAGATTTATAATGAAATTAAATTAATATATAAAGCAAGTTAAATAAATCTAAAACAAACTTCGAAATAAAATCAGAATAAACAAAAATTAAAAACATAATCTAAAGAAACAATGGAAAACAGTTCTAAAAACGCTTTGGTATATAATCCATAATCTTACACAGACTTTAATCCTTCGAACACACGTGATTTGAGACACACTAGAAAGACAATAGCAGCCCGATAGCCGGCTGTCGGTTTGTCGTCAAAAGGTTAATAAGTGCCTTCTTATTACTATTAGATTACAATTTACAAACAATTATTCGTAATTGGCTGACACAATCCAAAGCTAGGATTGTGGCATCAATTATTATTAATCTTATAAGTATATAAAATTCTCGTGTCACAGTGTTAGTTACCTTACTCCTCCGAAACGGCTTTACCGATTTTTACCAAATTTTATATACATATTCAGTAGAATCGGCTACTATCTATTTTTCATACCCCTAAGTGATAAGGGTTGTTCACTCTTAACATTTTTAACGCCGGTGAAACCGTGGGAGGCAGCAAGTAGTATTATTCTATAAAGATACAAAAATCTTTAAAAAACATTGAACAAACATGAGTTCAATGACCCATACTCGTAAGTAATGAGCCGAGAAACCATTACATGAGTTAATTGTTTTACCAAAGATCTTATAATGAACTAAAAAGCATCCGAGACTCAGTTATAAATTCAGGACATTAAAACAAAGACGATGATGTCACGTCTGGGCGTAACTAGTGACACGAACAAACATAACATGCGCTGTTTATATTAATAACAAGCGACACGCCCTGGCTTCACTTATCCCTACTAATATTATAAATGCGAAAGTAACTCTGTCTGTCTGTCTGTTACGCTTTCACGTCTAAACCACTGAACAGATTTTAATGAAATTTGGCACAGAGATATAGAGTTGACCTTAAGAAAGAACATAGGATAGTTTTTATCGCGAACTTATGAAGAGTTCTCTTGAAAACGCGATATAACCGACATTCACGCGGGGGAAGCCGCGGGCAAAAGCTAGTAGAGATATATGTAGTAAGCTTTCCTTGAAAAACAAACATAATTATGCCATCGTAGACGTTTGTAGGCCTATAAAGTCGCCATTTTAGAACCATATTAAAGTAAAAAACCGGTCAAGTGCGAGTTGGACTCGCGCAACGAGGGTTCCGTTAATTTGTTTTTAAAGAAATAACTACAAATTTACGGTTTTCGGAGTTTTCCTTTACTTGTGCTACATGACCTTGCTTCTTGCCAAATTTCACAATTCTAGGTCAATGGGAAGTACCCTATAGGTTTTGAGTTTTGATTCCCTTGAAAATGTTTAAATATGCAATATAAACCGCCGTATCTTTTTATTGTGTTGATTTAGAAACTTGTTTTTTTCACTGCTTTGGGACATAGCAGACTTGAGTATGTGATATTAATTTCAGCTTGATATCTCGACGCGTTCCTGAGAAAAAGACAGACGGACGCCTGACTTGAACTAACTACAAATTTACGGTTTTTGGAGTTTTCCCTTTACTTGTGCTACATGACCTTGCTTCTTGCCAAATTTCATGATTCTTGGTCAATGGGAAGTACCCTATAGGTTTTGATTCCCTTGCAAATGTCTAAATATGCAATGTAAACCGCCGTATCTTTTTATTGCGTTGATTTAGAAACTTGATTTTTTCACTGCTTTGAAAGATAGCAGACCTGAGTATGTGATATTAATTTTAGCTTGATACCTCGACGCGTTTCTGAGAAAAAGGGTCTTGACAGACGGACGGACGGACGGACAGACGGACAACAAAGTGATCCTATAAGGGTTCCGTTTTTACCTTTTGAGGTACGGAACCCTAAAAAGAGTAATTCGATATGTCGGATCATATTTTTAAGAAATTTTGTAAATGTAACAAAATGAAGTAAGCTTGATTAAAAATGTACTAATTGCTACATTTACATTTAGAGTTATTTTAGAATTATTTATTTTTCTAACTAAATACTTAAAATAACATGAGCAAAACCACGGACGTCTAAAAGTGTTTTATTTCTAAAATTATTATTCCAGTTTATGTCACTGCGCTTCCATACTTTACCAGCCGACGTACAGTCACGATCATAAACATGTCATACACTACACCAATTTTAAAATCAATTTTCTCTTAGAATAACTATAGCAAAATTCACTCAGGCTATTTTATGGTAATCTATATATATAAAACAAAGTCGGGTTTGGTACAACACTTATAACTCGAGATCGGCTAGACCAATTTTCATGGTTTTTGGTTCGTTGGATGTGTCCCCGCCCCGAATAGCAGAATACATCTTAAAAATAATGAAAAATCGACGAGAACATAATTATAAAAGATGAATCATTTTCCCCTATAGTTAATTCTAAATTCAATTAAAGATTGAAAACTTAATAGAACAATAGTACTAGGAGCGCAGTAATGTGAAGTGATAATGTGAGAAAATTTAAAATACTGAGATACTTAGTACTTAAATCAATCAAAAGTACTAGGCGCGCAGTTGTGTGAAGTGGTTAATAGAAAATGTGAGCGCAATTTTAAGAAAATATATGTTTATGAACTTAAATAATATCCATCCATACTAATATTATAATAAATGGGAAAGTGTGTCTGTCTGTCTGTCTGTTTGTCTTTCTTTCACGGCAAAACGGAGCGACGAATTGACGTGATTTTTTAAGTGGAGATAGTTGAAGGGATGGAGAGTAACATAGGCTACTTTTCGTCTCTTTTTAACGCGAGCGAAGCCGCGGGCAAAAGCTAGTTTTTTGATACAATTACCTGGGGGCGTACCACAAGCCCTTATAGCAGTATTACTTTGATATTACTTTCAGTGGGAAAAAGACGGCACACTCCTGCAACTGGACTAAAACAATCTCACTTTAAACGTCACGGTAAGGGGGCAGGTTGAACTGAAATTTATGGCAAAAAAGGTTTGCTTAGTGTATACATGTTCATACCCGTGACTGTACTTTCACCATCCTTCAGGATTACCCATTGTTGCCACGAAGGATCAATATTATTATACCCCAAGCGATATTGAAGGCTGAATTTAGAGAAAATACACGCATATCCCTTTTGTATCAATTTCCCGCATGTTTTTCTTGTAACGATTATATTATTTGAGAAAAAATGTGGTTTGTCGTCATCAAAATATTATTCGATTGTAGTTCTTTGTCATTCTGTTAGTCCATTAGATAAGTCGGATTACGGAGTACCTTACCGAGAAATGTTTTGTGAAAACATGTCTACATAGAATAGTGTGATTTAGGGTCTAGATTCGCAAGAAGTGGAAGAATATTTTAATTTTTTATAATATTTTTAATGTGTAAAGGTTCATTCACGACATCATTTACGTGGTAGTATCGGATATAATATTCTTGTAAAATACTAGCGCCTGGTCCCAGCTACGCATGGAAGTTACAAATCTTTTCAAATTCCTGGTTTTTCTCTACTACAGAATGTATTTTACATACCAGTACAAACCTCCCTCTAGAATCACTACCTTTTTAAAAACAGCCGAAAACGACTTTGTTTATACTATGAAGTGAAGTCAAATATTAATATATCAGCCCATTATTTTCGCAATGCATATCAAAAGCGTATTACCAGTACCACGCTTGCTCAAGGCGGATTGGCCATTTTAGACTTATTAATCATCAGTCCAGGTCTCATTATTGTGTTTTTCTTTAATCGATGTTTTCCTAATAACTTGGATATTTAGCCAAATTATAAGGAAGTACACAATATAAAATGTACCACCATTATTTTCGACCAGATTTGTTGATCCTACAACTTCTTACAACCATTGGGCCATGACATTCAATAATAAGAAAAAAACGACAAATAAAAGAGACCTACCATGTGATCTCTGCACCATCCTGGGTAGACTGGTAGAGAATGCCTAAGGCATTAAATCCGCCATTATTGTACATATGTGCATAAACTTTAAATAAATAAATTCCAACTTTCCACAAACAGATCATTGTAAAAGTTCCTAATTCATATTAATCAAAAAGATTTCTCCAAAAGACAGCATAAAATTCAACGACACAGACAGAATCACCAAAAAGGTCTCTTAATTCAATTCATCAAGCCCTAAGTCTACACTTTGACCAAATGAGCGAATCCAGAGACAAACACTGACCGAATGACCTTCATTTATTTTCTTACGTACTTTTTGCAAGATACCCTTAAGTCGGCAACTAAGCGCTGCCTTTGTTTAACACTGAGATAAGACCGCTGTCTGATTTGAATTAGGAAATTGAGGCTCAGAACCAGGGCGTACTAAACCCATTTATTTGCAAATAATTCAGGGCCAAAATAAAATTTGGCCATGTTTTTAAAGCGGGTTTCGGAGCACCCAATTATTTGTCCGTAGATGTAATGTATAAATAAAGGCTGTTATGTAAAATTAATCTGTTTTGTTTTTTGAATTAATTTAGACATTTTGGCTCTTTTTATGTTGGAGGAGTCAGAAATTTAGAACGATAAAAATGATCGTGTTTTACCGTTTCTTTTGATGTTTTTGTATAAATAAGTTTAATTTTCCTTTGAATTGGAATTGATGAAAAGGCGCAGCAAATTGAGGTGAACTAATTGGTGGAAAACCGTCGATTAGAATACGTCTCCGTGATCTTATTGAATTCCTTATATTAATTGGAATGACTGCTAGCGGTTTAAGAGTTTACGATTTATAAGTATATTATATTTATTGTGTGGGATAGGAATTAATGACTATTAAAACTAGAAAGATAAGGTGCCTACTGTTAAATGAAAATCAAATGCTTTCTTTCCTACAAGCAGATACACAGTGAATGTTTGCCAGTGTGGGTGGGATAGCGACCCTAACAATGCGGGCCGCATCATCGAGCCACCCAGCCTCCTTAGGTGTTGGTCAAGGCTCCTGATTACTAAACTATTGGATGTAACGTCTGTAGGCACTGTTATCATAGATGGAGAAGTTTTTCATGATAAATGTAAAGATGTTGAAAATAAATAAATAATCATTATTTACTTTACCTATCTTAGGACCCTAGAGTCCTGAGCTTTTAAAAGACGTACGAGGCGCCGAAGTGAAAGTCAAAGTCAAATAATTTGTTTCCATAATTTGTTATAAAATAAAAATTTATCAAGTTGCCCATGAGTTGCTCATTTTAAAAATGTTGTTTCGCATTTGAAAGAAGAACGTCAAGATATTATTCCTTACTTAATCTTTTAAAATAATGGTGTCAACTCACAGAGTCCCCACAAATGAATTAAAATGAAACAAATCACCAATGCTAGATGAGGAAAGCAAAAATATTGGATTAGATTTTAGGTTTAGATTTTTAGGCGGATTAATTTATCTAAGATTGCAGTGTTATTATAGCCCCTATAAATAGGGGCTATAATAACTCTGCTAATGCTGTCAAATGGCAGAGGTAACTTCCTCAATCTGTAAATGGCTACCCCGAAATTCTATTATTATTAAATTTGAAACACTCATAAATATCGAGCCCAGTAATATTTGGTAACACAAAACACAATATCTACAAACTACATTTGTAATTTTGCACAGAATTTTACGAGCAAAATTTGCAGCCAGCTTGCCGTACAAGTCATAAAAGTCTGCTTAGAAAAATGTTTTATTTGTTGTGCTTTAGGCTTACATTGTTAAACTAGCTTTTCTAGTTACGTTTTTCATCTGTCTACCTTTTGTTGCCTAGTTTTGCTTTTGAATTTTTCAGATGTGCAAAGCCCATGTGGTGCCAGTGATCACTATGTGAATCACTACACTCATATATTTTAAAAAGATAATTTTCTTCCTGTAGAACAATAGTTTTAATAATATGTTATTTAACATAGATATCAATCACAAAAGTTACCGTACAAACGTCCAAGTATAACAGCTTTAATGAATCCAGAAACAACATCTCCATTACTAAAAGAAGATAGTCTGCCGAGTCTGGGGTCTCCGTCGGTCCCATTATAATATATCTTAATTCATTGCAATTCATCTATAACCCTACTAACTTTGATAACTAACAAACTACACTTAGAATATATACTCCTAGTGTTACCCAAAGGAATCATTGTGATAGTGGGCACTAAAATTGTTGGAGCGTAACATTCGTCCGGACATGTCTTTAGAGCGGTGTCACACGATGCGTTGACGATGCGGTGTCGCTACGTTTTCATATAAACAAAAAGCTATAGAATGCGTTAAGGTCATAGCACATTCAAACGACTCTGCAACTCAACGAAATATAGCTTTTAAGATATATTTTAAATTAGCATCAAAAATTAGCAGACAGGTCGCTGTCAGCGAGCTTACCGCCGTCAGACTGCTCGGTAGTTGACGCCTCGCTGGCCGACGTGTTGGGTAGGAGCGGTGTTGGAGCAGAGTCGTTTAAGTGTGCGATGACCTTTAGACTGCTGTACGACTGGCGTCGCGCCGCAATAACCGCATTTCAAAAGGGCCTGCCCACAGGGACGATGTGTCGTCTGGTGGAATTAATCTAAGTCTCTCACTCAGCCTCTCTAAGTCATCAATTATTTTAATGTAAATATCTACCGTCATCAAGCCATGCTGCAAGAGACAAGGCAGAAAGGGGTTGGTGGTCATGGGCTGATGAACCAATAGTGGTAACGTGCTGCCACTGGGTTGTTATACAATGGCTACGCTTCTCAGAGGGAGATCCATAAAGAAGGAGAAGACACTGTTATATTATGAGTGTATCGGACATGATTTCATGTCCGATACACTCATAATATAACAGTGTCTAGTGTCAGTGTCAGTGTTAAAATGTATAAGACCATTTGGTCTTATACATTTTAACCATCGACATTGCGACGCTAACACGGCGCGGTAACGCTGCGGTAACGCACCGTCTGTGTGGCCTATGCTTCAAATGCATTACGGAGCCGCACCGCAACGTAACGTATCGTGTGGTCTCGCTCTTACAACGACAATTTAGCATGCATTCTTGTACTTGTACTTATTGTCTCTGTAAATGCAGAGATTGTAGGTTTATATGCTGTAATTGTATATGTTCTAGTGTTTGTTGAAGACAAAATATAAGATTCGACAAGTGCACGAACTTTTTATATTAAGTGGGTTTGAATCAACATTTAGGTATAGGAAGTTTGTTAATTGTGCAAATACAACTAATATTATAAATGCGAAAGTAACCACTGAACCGATTTGAATAAAATGTGGTACAGTTGTAGTCTGCAATGGGACCCGAGAAAGGACATAGAATAGTTTTCATCCCGGAACTTTCCCGGGAACGGGAACTATTATTCGACGCAGACGAAGTCGCGGGCAAAAGCTAGTAAGCAATATAAATAATAATTAAACTCCTGTTCCCGGAACGAATGAAACTCAGCGGCTGAAATGACTACGGAGCCCTTCTACAAGACGGTTCTTGTTGGAATTGTGTGTCGCGTCAAACTCTGATTGCGTGATGTAGGATGTGAGATGTGGTCAGCATAGGCAATAGATGTTGATACACATATTTTAGGTATTTATGCAATTTGTTAAAACAATACTGTTGTCTATACAACTAAAAACAACACATCGTAAAAAAAACAAAACTCAACGAGCTAATTACTAGAAAATGTATATAACATCTATGATTACAGCCCCAACATTGTTTTCCACAAATAGATCGACAGCTCACCAACCGCAATTAAAAATTAACTCTACGTGCTAAAGTTTAAAGTTCATTACAGTTTGAAAGGGACGAGGGCAATGATCGCAGTACATGTCGATTTTACGAACTGTTTTAGTAATTACGTTTCGTAGTTTGAATAAGAACAAGAGGTCGGGTCTCACAGTTTTCGGACTTTGTAGTTTATTTTTATGTTTTACCGACTGAGGAAAGCGTTTGATGGGGATTGTTTATCTATTTTCTTTTAAAACAATAACATTTCTGTTACTTTTAGTAGGTATATACTAGCTTTAGCCCGCGTTAGATTGAGACAAAAAGTAGCCTAAATGGTACTCTCCATCCCTTTAATTATCTCCAATTTAAAAATCAATCAATTTAAAAAGACGGACAAAAAGACAGACACACACACACATTCTCCTATTTAAAATAATAGTAAGGATTATGTTTTATTGCTATTAAGCAATAACTTTATTTATCTACGACTTCGTCAGCGTCGTGGAACAACTTTTCGTGGACAAAATCGTGGGCAAAAACTTGTTGCTATGAAAATAAAAAATGATCCAAAAGCGAGTCAGACTCGTCAGCAAATGCTTTAGAAGTAATAAGGTATTCTGTTAATAAATAGGTAACTATTTTTTTATAGTTATTGTTATTACAAATATATTTATTTATTAATACTTTATGCACAACGGTACATAGGCAGACTTAATGCCGCAGGCATTTTCTACCAGTCAACCTAGGGTGGTGAAGAGATAGCATGGTGGGTGCATTTATGATGCAAAAAACTAAAATGATAGAAATATGATAGAAAAATGAAAATAAAACTAAAACATAATACATAAATAATAACTATACACATAGGTAAATAAATATATCAGTAATATATATACAATATATGTATAATATATCTATAATATATATTTATATATAAGTGAAAGTAAATTATGAAAGAACTCTGCTTAATACTTAATGCTGTAAATGAATCTTCAATTTCCGCTTAAACGCATATCGACTGGTCGCCGTCCTAATAAATAAATAAATATGCTAGGACAACTCACACACGGTCATCTCTGCTAAGAGTTTGTGTTATGGTAATCAGACAACTGATATACATACTTATATAATTTATAAATACATACATATTATAGATAAATTACACCCAGACACAGAACAAACAATCATGCTCATCACACAAAGTTTGTTCTGGGTGGGAATCGAACCCACGACCTTTGGCTTAGCAGTCAGGGCTACTAACCACTAAACCAACAGGCCCGTCAATAATATCAAGAGGTAGCGCATTCCAGAGAAGAATGGCCTGAATATAAAAAGAAGAATGAACAAAATCAGAAGTATGGGCAGGGCAAAGCAGGAGGAGATTGTTGGAAGAACGCAGATTTCTAACATGGGAAGAACAAAGATATTGGAAGTGAGGCATAAGATAGGAAGGCGAAAAAGGAGAGTTGAGCAAGGAGTAAAGCATTGTCAAAGCACGCAAACTTCTCCTTTGACGAATGGGCAACCATTTGAGTTCAGCCCTAAAACTCGATACATGGTCGTATTTCCTTAGGTTGAATATAAACCTAATACAATTGTTTAGTGTCCTATCCAGCTTATCTAGCAGAACCGCATTCAGATCAAAGTAACACACATCACCATAGTCAACAATAGGGAAAATTAAGGTCTGCACAAGCATAGTTTTAGTCTTAACAGGCAAAAAGTTTTTCAGACGATATAGAGATCTTAAGGTACCGTTGACTCTTTGACAAATATACTTTTTTGAAACTCTTTACTTTCTGACAGACAGACGAGCAGACGTTCTGCCGCATTCTATTAATTCTAATAGTGAAAAGTCAAATATTTCTAACAGCTATACTTCTAGTTACTTAGCTCTCTCCAATTTTATTACCAAACATATTTTATTTGTTTAATGGGCAGTCTATTTTGTAGTCAATTTAATCGGGACGCTTCGTAGTAAAATATTTCAATATGCAATTGAGAATATTGGACGTGTATTGACATTTAAGTTTTGGAACTATTGACTGCGTAAGTGAAAATTTGTGTTAGTAATTGAAATAAATTGTTTTTTAAGGAAATACTCAAACACAGAACAAACAATCATGTTCACCAGTCTCATGGTTTGTTCTGAGTGGGAATTCAACCCACAATTCCGATAGAAGTGTAGAGCCAAAAGTTGCATTACTTCGAAAATTTTATTTTAATATTTTAAAAATCGGATACTATAAATGAAACAGTAAAATATGTTTTATACTCTTTTTTATTATTACGATACATAATTCGTCAAGTCGATATTTTTACAACACGAAAACACGCGGTAAACACTAATGTTTCGTTTGAACTGGAGTATTCAATTTAATATTTTATAAAAAAAAATATACGCGGCGCCCAACGCGAAACACCAAACTATCATAACTATTTTTCTTTTACCTAAAACCATTATGGAAATATATTCCTATTGCCATTATCATAAGTCATCATCAACATAATGCCGTATTACGTATGCACCCCAGCAACGTTACGCAAAACACTACCCTATTGTAATTTACTTACAAACCCAAATTGTGTGAAACAATAGCGGAATGACAACAATTTACATAGGCAAATAAAATCAGCCATATAAATTATCATCTGAAGTTCAATATACAACAGAATCTGAACAATGTTTTGACCTTAATCGGAGTTTAGGGTTGCCGTTTATTAAGACTAGTGGTGGATGATTAAATCCGAATTAATTCGATTTGACTGTGATATCGATAACCTTACTATTTTTATTCATTTATTGAAATAAACATCGATAAAGGAAAAAGTTCATGGGGAAACCAAGACTTATAATAAAATCGCCCATCCGCCTTGAGCAAGCGTGGTGATCGATGCTCATTTCTTTTCTATAACTAGGCCCATTCTCCATTATAATCTTATCCCAGTTCACTCTAACTCGAGACATCGATTAAATCGTTTCTAAATCTAACGTAGCGCAATCCGAATTTGTCCCATCCCTAGAAATTTACCCCTATCGTAAAACAGAAGATAATGTTCGTGTCGGTAATTTATTTTACGCACCATAAACCCGAACTCTTGAAGATACAATGTGTTGGTATAAAATGAAAAAGTGATATGTTTATTTTGAAGTGTTTTCAATGTGCTGTATAAGTTACTGGCTTTCATCCATTTCTTATTTACCCCTTTAGGGCTAGACTTTGCAAAAAACCTTTCTTAGTGGATACTTACTCTTTAAAAAAGAAACATAGCCCTCCAAATTTTATCTCTAGAACCACCGGTTTAGGCTGTGCGTTTATAATATTAGCAGTCATTTAATCAGTCAGTCAGTTCACCATTTTATTTATGGACAGATTGCGTTCACTATTGCACACCTATGTTACCCGCAAAGTTTGAAACAAAAAATGTTGACAATCTCGTTTAAAAACTCCTATCTGCGACGTCGCCTGCATAAATATGGATATTATTTCTATTTGTGCTTCTTTTACAGTATACCCCCATGACAGTTGTTCAACTAGCATCAACTGGACACACTAAGGCCCATTTCTGATTAAGACACCAAGAGCTGCAGTCTACTATTGCAATAGAGGTTCAATGATCGATTTTTGACAAGTAACGTCAAACTTTTGACACATTTCTCATACAAAAACTGTCAAAGTTGTCAAATATCCGATCAAGAACTGGTCTTTGAGCCACGATTGTAATAGCAAAATTGAGACCCTGGTTGCGAAACTAGGCTCGCGCCACCATCAAAATGCATGGGTGAAACTAGTGGCAATACCTAAGAGTAACACCCGCCATACATTACGCCCTAACTGCTTTATATGCTTTCCCAATCAATACCCTTTAATAGGCTGGCTAACTCTTTTGCTCATGTCATCACAAAATTTTCGATCTTCGTAATTTCAATAATGATCAAAATGAAGTTAAAACTCAATAACCCAAGTATACTCCAGGCTATCTACATAAAAACACAACAAAAACATAAAGAAAAAAGTTATAAAACGGATTCATTATTTACGCTCTACCCAAGAAGATGTTTACGATGTTATCAGAAAAATATAAACCAAAATGTTGTTCAAAGTAGTGCAGGGTTTACGTGAAAAATATTTTATGACGACCAATTCAGACGAAGCATTTTTGGTTGAAGTACCTACCTATGGAATATTATTTCCGTATTCTTCTGATTGGAATGAATGAAAAGAGAGAATAGATTTTTTTACATATACAAGGCTGGTCATGTGTTATGAAAACTCAGTGAATATCGTAAAACTTAATAATATTAGGAATTGCATAATTATAGTTATAATAGTTATCGTGACCCCGGAATATAAAGGGCAACTGCAGGAACAGGAGTGGGATTTAGTCAGAAAAAGTCAGACACGCCCCCCCGCCCCGTCCAGGACGGTAGAAGTCATTTGTTGATTTTCAAACCAAAACTCAAACTCAAACTCTTTATTGCATTCACGTGTACATTAGTTGTTACAAATAAAATGTATGGGTAAGTTTCAGCATGATGCTCATTGTGATTTCAAAGTGAATTCTATTCTCGAAAAAAAAATATAATAAGTATATATTTTTTTTACACAACACTAGATTTTTCGAGACTCTAGAATTGCCAGATGCATTTCTGAACAGTTATGATAAATCTTCATAAAGAATCGAATAGGCTATTAATTATTACGCTTAAGTCTACAGACGTGTATCTTAAGATGTGTGGTAAGGCTCTATATTTTCAAGTCCCATATTGAACCGGGATTTCTTAGTTGTAGATTAGTATATTGAACTTTCTATGTAATATGTAATACCTTACCTATTGATTAAAAAAATTAAAACCTTTACCTTTGATGCTTTTTCTAATATTAAATACTAATTAACAAGCGCCTCTCAAAAACAAAAAGGTTTGTTACAATAAAGCTCTAAGTAATTATAAAAACCCAAACCTGTTTCAATTAAAAATTAGTACAGCGGGCGACTTTAATTAGCATCTTGCTAACTAGTTTGGGGAAATTCTCAGAAAACCTTCTTCTATGAAATGTTTTTGAGGGCTTACGGGCGTTTTGGCCGCTGAGATTTACCCGGTTCGGTCGAAACAGGAATGTCTTTATCCATACTAATAATATAAATGCGAAAGTAACTCTGACTCTCTCTTCTTCACGCCTAAACCACTGAACCGATTTGAATGGGTACAAATATAGTCTGAGACCCGAGAAAGGACATTTAAGGTCATAGCTCATTACAGCCACCCGGCAGCCACTCCGGACCGACTCGCCTTATAACCGAGGCGATCCGGTGACGGTACGGAGTTGATATAGTGAGCATACCCATACAAGTCCATATAAAGAATACTAGCTGCAGGAGGCGAGTCGGTGCGGAGTGGCTTCCGGGTGACTGTAATGAGCTATGATCTTTAGGATAGTTTTCATACCAAAAAGCTCCCGGGTACGGGAACTATTATTCCACGCCCACAAAGTTGCGGGCAAAAGCTAGTTATTAATAATTTTAAAGAGTGTTTCGGGTGATAAGTAATTTTGTATGATCAGTATGAAAAAACTTTTTATTTTTAAGCATTTCTTAAGGCACAAAATAATGTTAAATAAATTATTTTAGTACGGTGAGAATAAAAAAAATTTTCATTGTGACTTTAAAAAAACCGGCCAAGAGCGTGTCGGGCCACGCTCAATGTAGGGTTCCGTAGTTTCCCGTCCGTCACAATAAGTATTCCCACTTAGAAGTTTTAAAAAAACTATTGTAGGTATTTGTTACATTGACCAACTAAGTACGCAGAAATTATTTTGTACAACCTTTTTGTCTTTGTTGTACAAAAACTGTTATATCTATCAAGTTAATAATAATTTTCCTAGAAAGTCCTTATAAAGTTCTACTTTCTAGATTTTTTTCATATTTTTTAAACCTACGGGTCAAAAGTTAGAGGGGGACGCTTTGATTTTTCCTTTTGAAGCGATTATTTCCGAAATTATTGACATTATCAAAAAATGATTTTAGTAAACCCCTATTCATTTTTAAATACCTATCCAACAATGTATCACACGGTAGGGTTGAAACAAAAAAAAAATCACTTCCCACTTTACATATAGGGGGCTACCCTAAAAAAAACATTTTTTTCCAATTTTTATTTTACCACTGTCGGCGTGATTGATATACATATTGGTATAAAATTTCAGCGTTCTAGTGCTAACGGTCACAGTGATTAAGCGAGGACGGACGGACAGACAGACAGACATGGCGAAAACTATAAGGGTTTTTATTGACTACGGAACCCTAAAAAGGAATAATTGAAAATATTAATAAATTATTAATATTAATAGCGAAAATATTGCGCTCAAAAGCTGGCTCAAGAATCAGATACAGAAGGCAGTTGTCTGGTGTTGCAGTTCAGAACCGTTCCACAAAATCGGTTGCTTTGGTGTCATAACTTCTTAACGGTTGGATTGGAGCACTATCTTTATACAATTTTTATAAAAAACAATATGAAATTCTTGTTTCGACCGAAGCGGGCAAAACGCAGCGGCCGTAACACCTTTAAAGCTCTTTGAGAGCAGTGCAATTAGCACTATAAAACGTGGTACACCGTAATTTCAAAGATGCTGAAATTGTACCCATTTTATAATTAACTAGTTTATAGTCTGCGGTTTTGCTCAGTACGTCTTTGATTACTCTGCTCGTGTGTGTCAAAGCCTGATGTTTAATTTGTAACTGGCGATCGCCCCAGCATCGATGGGTGTTACAAGTATTTTAACATCTTGGATTTTTTTCTACTAATTATAATAAACACTTATGCCCTTACTAATAAACGCTGCATAAAGTTATGACAGGTTTATACGTCAAAAAATGTATGGTTACACAGGCTTTATTCATTGCATAACTTTACACAGTGATTATTAGTAAAAGCATTAGTGTACATTTAAACCTTTTCATTAAATCAACCTACGTATTAAAAACCGCACCAAAACCCGTTGCGTAGTTTTAAAGAAGTAAGGATACATGGAAAGCAACTGTGTTTTATAAACTACTAGCTTTTGCCGACGACTTCGTCCGCGTAGAATAAAAGTTCCCGTTCCCGGGGGATTTCCGGGGTGAAAATTATCCTATGTTCTTTCTCGGATCCCAGACTTGATCTGTCCCAATTTCATTCAAATCGGTTCAGTGGTTTAGGCGTGAAGAAGAGACAGACAGACAGAGTTACATTCGCATAATATTAGTATGGATGTAGTAGTTTTGTATTTACATTAGGTGTGTTCGTCTGCGGCACCGTAGCTCTTAAATCGAGAAACAGATTACGATTTAGTTTATTATTTGAATGTTAGGTTTTTAGCAATGGTTCTCAGACATGTCGTCAAAATCAATTCAGCTATATCGAAGTTATTAACTTTCTTATTAGCTGCAGTCGCGATCTCACCTTCGGTAGCAGAGGTTTTTAAAATTAGCTATTTACCCTTGTTCATTTGGCTAAGTAATGCAGCCGTAATAGTAAAAATAGCCTTTATTTTCTCAGACCTAAAACTAAGGCGATTCACACACGGCACCGCGCTCCGCCGGGGAGGGCGGTAAGGCGGATGTCATGTTGTACAAGACACTTTGAAATCCGTTGATACCTAACACACGTACACCGCTCGACCGCGCGGTCAAGCGGTGTACGTTTGTTCACCCTCCGCGGCTGTTCGCGGTGCCGTGTGTGAATCGCCTAAATACACTATTACTAATTAAATTTTAAACTATCTCTATTATTTAACTATAAAAACTAAAATGATATATCTATACTTATTTCTTTTACTTATATGTATATTGTATATTTAAATTACTTTTTCTAATCAGCTACCAGGTCAGGTTTTCTTGCGACATAGGCTTCCTCAAGTTCCCTCCACTTTTGCCGAAGCCGTAGTAACCAACATATAAATGAGCGAAGTTGCCCGCAAAAACTAGTACCTATGTAAATAGAAGACAGTAGAGCCAGCCTACTAATGTATTAGAGGAAACAAGGACACATACAAAAAGTTTAATTACACTATACCGCGGGGACTATTTCGAACTCAAATTGATGTATTGTTTGTTTTGGAACAATATCGGACCATTCCGGTTCATGTACCCAGATATAACAGAATCAAAATGTTTTAGTTGTGATGGATTTTTCTATTTTTCACTATTCTCTACATGTACTTCAAATGATTCAGCCAACAAACATCTCTCTTCACTCATCGAGAAAATACTTTTAAATTCGTCTATAATAATCTTCCTTCTCTATGGTCATAATGGCCCAGTTAGAGTACCCATCTCTCATGACCCAGGTTTTGAGTTCAAAACTGAGCGAATATCAAAGTGCGTTTTCAATTCATATATAGGTACTAAGTTTATCCAGGACAAGACTGGCATCTTGTGCTTCGAAAAGTACATTAATAATATTAATATCTTGGGACAAGTCACACACGGCCATCTGATCCCAAGCTAAGCAGAGCTTGTGTTATGGTAACCAGACAACTGATATACAACATACTTATATACTTTATAAACACATACATATTATAGATAAATTACACCCAGACACAGAACAAACAATCATGCTCATCACACAAAGTCTGCCATACAACAACAACAACGGATACCACATAGCTGTATGGTATCCGTTGTCACATTCAAACGTAGATCTTTGACAGTCGTTAGGCGTATCTAGTCAGAAGCTAAAAGGACTGACAAGACAAAACATCGAGATTATCATCATCTCATCTTTGGATTCGCTGTCCATCGGGTACAAAACCATAAAAATATTCGTATTTAAAGTGTCGGTACTGCGGTACAAAATCGGTAATGGTAATGATTCGCGAGAGTGCGAAACGCGAAATTGATGTCGCGGTTTCGAACCCGCTTGTGTATTAATGTATGTTTGAATAAATGAATGAACGGAATTCCTGTTCACTCACTAAAATGAGATAAAGTGTGGTTCTATTGGGGCGGTGTAAAAAGTAATTGTTTGGATAGCCAAATTTTTTGTTCTGGCAATATATCGTAATAGCCTAGTAATTAAGGCGCCAAAGGTCGTTTGTCACCGTCACGACAACGAGGATGAGATGATGTCGAGTTTAGTATGAGGTAACGTGACATGCGGTGGACATTCGGTTATAGAAAATGTATGTATCGCTACTTTGGCGTCGCTTCGTTCTCGTTGACGTGACGGTGACGGTGGCGGTGGACAAACGGTCTTTTTGTATCACAAAGTTCTAAATATCTTATCGGGTTTGACTGGACACCGACCTCAAATAAGGAAGATAGATGTAGATGACTCATTGTTGAAAAAATATTTATAGCTACATATATTTACTTTTACTATATTCTGCTATATTTATCTTTACCCCTGCACCATTACAACCCCTCAAATGAATATTTAAAAAAGATGTTATCTCGTCGAATCGCAAAAATGGGTTTCGTCACAGTACGACTTACCAACTCACACCCCAAAGAAAGTGTAAGTGATACATTTCCTTTACATCGAGATTTTTATCACTAGATTACTTTGATAATTTAATAGCTGATACTAAAAATAAGCACACTCCACACGCAAAGAAGTTTCGACCAAGTGAACACGTATCTAAAGTTGAAATTCAAACGTCAGGTGTTTACCCTTCAAGAGTACCCTTCAATAAGTTGAGAGAAGAAATCGACAGAATGTCCCCTAAATATTTCCCTCATGTTTTTATATGGGATTCCCATTAAATTAAACATCAGACCCTTACTTCTTGCCCCAAAAACAATAATATCTGTGCGGGAAATAAAAGTACACTTTGATTGTTTTATTATTCTTAAAATTTTATTTATGGGAAGTAGTGGTGTGTATTTGTGTTCAAGGGAAAAGATCCCCTAGTTTCTTCAACACGAATACATTTATGTATCTTTATATTTATTTTTTTATTTAATAGTTACTCGTCTCTTGCATGAGAGACAAGTAACTATTAATCAATGCTCGTGCCATCTCTGTATGAGAAGAGGCCTTTGCCCAGCAGTGGGACAATTATAGGCTGGTATTATTTATTTATTATTATTAGTTACTGGTCTCGCTCGGTTTAACCTGATTTAAGTTAGGTGTTTGGTTACTGCTCCACTCCTGTGAGTGAAATCGTGATGTTAAACAATAGCCTATAGGTATGTAATTTCAATGCATAAGCTAAAATTTATTATCATAGTCCGCTCTGTAGTTTTTGTGTGAAATAGTAACAAACTTACTTACAAACAAACTTTCACACCTGTAATAATATTATAAGGATATTTTTATTTGGGAATGGGTTCGCTTATTTATCGAGAAAGGCGATAAAGCTTTATAACCTCACGTTACGACCTAAGGGAACGGAGCAGTAACCAATAACGCTAGTGTAACCGCGGGGGACAGCTAATTTATAATATTAGTAGCATCTATAAAGGGTGTAATGTACTGAACAGTGGATTTTTTTTCGCGAATTTAAGTTTGCTTCCATAGTAAAAGTCGTAGTTATCATGAGCCCAATCACGTGTTAAAGTATCGTACACTAATTAACAGCCACCCTATATAGACTTACCCTAAGTCTGCTGATTTTAAAGTGCGAATCTCATGCAGGTAACGTGTCTATGGCATTCTAACTAAGGGCGTAAAAAATGACTAAAAGTAAGTTGTAAGTGAACTGTGTTCTTTATGAGTAAATAAATTCGTTAAACCTAAATTTGCATCTTACAAATTCCTAGCCGCAAAGACAGGGAATAAAACAACCTAAATTATATTTATAACAAAACAAATAGCAAGCGTATTTCCACGTTTAAACAGAACACACTCTACTGCGCTAGTATTACTATAGGAGCTGGCCGCGACGGTGACATATTGTTACGATCCTTTAAACAACTGTATTACTCCCACATCTGGCTTGAAACTGCAAATAACTGAAAGATCAACGCTTTCATAAAACTAAGAAATATGAGAAGAAAACCATGTCCATTCGTTAAACTTTAGAACATGTGTAGGTTTTAGTCAGTAAAAGTCTAACACGCCCTCCTACCCCGCCCAGGTGTGAGCAGTCATTTGATAATTTCCACTTACCAAAAAAAAAATTAAACAAATGTAAATTTAAAAGAGTTAATACCTTCAAACCGATTTTGATGGAGCTTGCACCATTGCTAGATAACCCACTTAAAAAAAACGCATACAAATAGATTTGCCCGTTTAATACGGTGCCACACACTGGCAGACAAACAGGCACACACACATAGTCCAACTTATAGAACCCCTTTTTTGCGTCGGGAGTTAAAAACAATCGATATGTCACCGGAAAATAACAAGATCCGTAAGTTTATCAATTGACTAGGAAGTTTATAAACTTTCGTAGGATTCTAAACGGGAGATAAATTGTAATAATTTACGTCCACATTTTTGTAAATTGATAAACTTACTGAACTCACTCGTAAAATAATAAGTAAGCAGTAACCAAACGCTACGCGCGATCTGATTGGTTGACTGTCACGTGTCACTTCTCCTTCCTCGCGGCCGCCATTGTTCGTCACGGAACATAATTAGACCAGTTTTCTTGTGCGTTTTTATTAGTTTTAAATGTTGAACTGTGTTGCAACTCAAAGAAAACTCAACTCACTACATCCGTGCCAGAGAGGAACCAGGCATTGTTGCTTTCAATTTATAGTTTGTCAAGTCTAATTATACCAAAGTCTTTGGACACAAGCATTGCCACTATGAACATTGACCAATCAGAGAGCAGTGTGTTATTTTACGTATTTCAAAGATGCGTATATTTAAAAGAGTTTCTGTGATTGGTCGAACCATTTAAAATCTTACGAATAGATATCCGTTAGTTTATAAATTTACCGTATGACGTCGGAAATTGATAAATTTACGAAAATGTGGACGTAAAATATTACAATTTATCTCCCGTTTAGAATCCTACGAAAGTTTTTAAACTTCCTAGTAGATTGATAAACTTACGGATCTTGTTATTTTCCGGTGACAGATATATTATTCTTTATTGCACAAGAAAACACACATAAAAACAGCAAACATAAATGAGCTATGTACAAAGGCGAGCTTAACCCAAAGTTGAGTTACCTTCCAGCAAACCCTTAATTCTATAAAAGAAATTGCAATATAGGATAAGCCTGTGTGCATAACAATCCATATTATATTTATAAAGCCTCGTCCCTACTAGGAACATTTGTCGAGCGACAGTGTCCCCGGTGACATCGGGCGATGTCGGGCGACATCGCCGCGACATTGTTGAAACTGTTCCTTGTCTCACAGTCGACGAAAAGAACAGTTTCAACCATGTCGCAGCGATGTCGTCCGACGTCGCCCGACATTGCCCGATGTCATCGGGGACACATGTCGCTCGACAAATGTTCCTAGTGGGGAGGAGGCTTAAAAAAACAAATGACAAGCGTGTGTCCACGTCTAAACAGAACAGTAGAGTGTTCTACTGCGCAAGTCCAGAGGAGCTGGCTTGAAAATGCAAATAACTGAAAGATCAACGCTTTTGTAAAACTTGATGAGATATGAGAAAGAAACCTATTGTAGTTATTCAAATTACTGAGTTATACTTATTATATTAACAACTTTAGCTCGCAGCTTGTTGAACTTTCATCCAGCATTTTACCCCTTCTGGGGTTGGAATTCTCAAAAGTCCTTCCCTAGTGCATACTCACTCTTTACGAAGAAGGTTTTTAAAAGTTCCGTGTCCTTGGGCTGTACGTTGACAGTCATGGTTAACTGATTGACATCAGTCAGCCAAGACTGTTAACATTAGTTAGCTAGTTTGACATTATATTTTATGTAGAATATAGATAACACAATTCTTTAAAGTTCTCACCAAAAACCAAATTAAAATCCTTTTTTAATCACAGAAACTAAACCAGAAATCTAATAACTAAACATTGAGAACCCACTAACTGCAGACTTAATAGTCGAATGTATTTAAATATAATAAAGGACACAAAATGGAAGCCAACGTAAAGAGAATTGGATAGTTTTCAGAACAAAGAAAACTTTGCATAGTACTGTAGAATAGAAACCATTCTGCTAATTCGAAACTCTGAGATAGGGCCAATTGATTTGTGTAATTGTGTTGCTTTCAATACGAAACTGTAGTCTATTGGAGCTTTTGAAAATGTAATTCCTTTAAATGCTAGTGTTAATCTTCCGTATAAATAAGAGCAAATTGCTAAATGTGTTGCTTGGAATAAAACTTGGGAACATCTGGACTGATCTGGCTATTTTTGCTTATACGGTTGGATTTTATGAAAAGAAACAATGGAGATAAGTGTTTAATAGATTTTTGTGCCCAATTTTAAAGGTCTTTGAACAAGGCGTCTGTTGAGTTAGCTAGTCCATACTAATATATGGGAAATAAATGGGAAAGTGTGTCTGTCTGTCTGTATGTTTGTCTTTCTTTCACGGCAAAACGGAGCGACGAATTGACGTGATTTTTTAAGTGGAGATAGTTGAAGGAATGGAGAGTAACATAGGCTACTTTTTGCCTCTTTCTAACGCGAGCGAAGCCGCGAGCAAAAGCTAGTAGTAAATAAATATAAAAAAATGTTTTTAATAATAATTTATTTAATAAATATGGAAGGCAAACAATGATTTTCAAAAGAAAAGTTACATTATTGGGTAAAGCATACTCTCTTCACGGGCGCTGTCGATAAACATGACCTTGACAAAAAAAGTTAACGAAAAAATTTGAATGAATGTCATCTCAAAAATAAAACTCTCAAAGATTTGCTTTGTGCAGTTATGAGCACTACTATGTGCTTTTTCACCTCGCATATCTGCAATACAGTCAACAAGTAAGCACAGTATAGTAAGCAAGGAGCAATTCGTGCCAAATAGTGTGCGCATACTATGCCACCGGACATCACACGCTAAGTTACACAAATCAACGGCTATAGTTCTGGTTGCTACGCCCCATTAGACATATCTATGGAACGTCAGATCGACCGAACTTGGGAACGCAATCTCTTGGTTGAAATTGATGCAACCAGGCTTTAATGAAATGCAACTGTTCTGCTTGAACTAACAAGACATGACAATGAAATAACAGATGGCATAGCAATTAGAAATTTTAAAATAGACTGTTTTGATAGTGTTAACAGTGGAAGCATCTCTTTTATCAATTGATAAAAGGGTTGTTGTTCATCTACTGTTATTCAACTAATTAGATGAATAGGATGGAATGAGAGCTAGATGATGATGATAATAATATTGAGGAGAATTAAAAACATGCTGAAATCTATAACTAAATTATGAAGGCAAAAGTATTGTATTTACGTTTATCAGTTTTTTTTAGATCATTGCAACTACAGAACCGTACTTGCGGAATCTAATGCGTAGGTTAAGATCTAGATAACTAACATGTTACATAAGAACATACGCTTCTTTGACTCGTGACTTTGTCTGCGACCGTGATTATTGACATTCACACAAATATAGGTTTCAAGATAATCCTCATCAATCATACGTTATGGATTGTCATTATGGATTACGTAATCGACGATAATCTATAATAAAAATATAAATGTGAAAGAAACTCTGATTTAAGTCTCTCTGTCTGTTAGTCTAGTGGTTAAGACACCTTTCCTGTACCACCTTTCATGTAAAAAGTTCGAATTCAATAAATTACCAATGAGACTTTTGAATTTGAAGAAGCTACAACTAAAGTAAGTCTAAAATTGCCAACCCGCTATGATCATCGTGACCTTCACTATTATTATGGAGAAGAGGCTTTTGCCATGCACTGGTCTTTAATAAGCTGAAATGGTTTACTATGCCTCTCTGTTTCACTTCCATGCCTAAACCTTAACCGATTTCATGGAGCTTGCTAAGGTGTCATCTAAAACCCAAAGGATGGTCATAAGTTACTCTTCAGCTGACATTCATGCGATAAAATTCGAGCAAAAGCCAGTGATATTATAAATGTTGAGGTTGGCTCCCAAACTGGCTAGGGGCATCTGAATATCAGTATCTAACTGAAGCGGCTTACTGTCTGACCTCTACAACCCAATTAAGTCTTACTCGCAGACACCTAAGACTATATTATTAGGAGCTTCGGAGCGAAGA
Source organism: Athetis lepigone (assembly GCA_033675125.1). Classification (NCBI taxonomy): domain Eukaryota; kingdom Metazoa; phylum Arthropoda; class Insecta; order Lepidoptera; family Noctuidae; genus Athetis; species Athetis lepigone. The sequence goes on along the minus strand of CM066229.1, from coordinate 21,015,670 downwards.
GCAATCTTATTAGTTTTGTATCATTATATTTGTGAAGACCCTTGAATTTGTGAATTTTGTCAATGCTGAAATGTCGATTGTAAAAGTGGCTGTTGAAATTTTAAAGCGTTTATATTGTCTAAATTGTTAAGTTGGATGTGTGATCGGATTTTTGTTTTTTATATTCTGCTTTCTGTTTTAATTATTTCTATTTCTTTATTTTCTTTTTCCCCACTTGCTTTCTTCCTTTTAGTTTTTATTTCTTTCGTCCCATATCTATTTTTAATCATTAGTTTATAGTTATTGTCCTTCTTTCTAGCATTATCATCTACAGTTGCTATTATGATACTGACAGCTTGCATACAACACAAATGGCCACAAGACTCATCGCAAGAAATAAACAGTCTGCAATTCCAGAACACAATGTACAAACAAACAACATACACAAAATATTACCCGCATTTTTACGTTCCTACAACAACAGAAGTTAAAACTATAAAATACTATTAAAGGAGTTACAAAGCTGACAGCTTGATGCAGCAGGGAAAGTTTCCATTAAAAGCGAAGCCTTGCATTTGTAACAAAAATATTATTCTTTGTAGAATCGCGTGGAACTGGGCAAAGGAATTTATTAAAATAGTTCCTTTTAATGTTTCAGAGCTAATTGATGGTTGAGATCTTAAGTACGCTTTTGTAATGGTTGTTATTCGTTCAATTCATTTAATGATTTTACTGTGTTGTGCTTGTCTGTGCGCAATCTTTTAAGATGTATGTAATTTCTGATTGTTTTCTTTTATAAGCAGACTAAACTTTGATTACTGTGGTGCATTTATTTTAGGACGTAAAGTTAGTATTCAATAGGGAATTAAAATGGACAAGCAAAGTTATAAAAACCTATAGGTAGTAAAAGTTCAGAATTTGCAGAATAACATTGATGAGACAAAGTATAGGAAAATAACAAAAAATTCACACATCAATTGACAATTTTAAACACAAAGCGCCTTACTAATAATCGCTGCATGAAGTTAAGACAGGTTTATACGTCAAAAAATGTATGGTTACACAGGCTATATACAATGCATAACTTTACACAGTTATTATTAGTAAGGGCAAAAATATTTTAACATGAAGAACCTAAAGTCTTAAGCCGGCCACTTACCTGTAACCATTCGTCGTAACGTAACATCACGTTATGACAAAAAGTAACGGGTTAGTAGCGTTATGACTACATCTCGATAAGACTAAATAGCAGATATGACTAGTTCGCTATAGGACTTAATCTCGATATGGCTAGATCTTGTTAGGACTATATCGTGTATGGACTAGATCGCATTAAGGCTAGATAGCGTAACGACTATATTTTTGTTTGTTTTTTGGAGTACAGTTATCAAGTTAAAGCATTAAGATTTTTCCTTGGTACCTATACTAAAATACTTAAAATGAAAGCATTTCATTGTAACATATTTATTTATTTAAACTTACGCTTTGAATCACTACCTAACGTTTTTCTCCTTGAATCATTACCTAACGTTTTTCTCCTTTGTCTCAAGTTTATTAAAATGTCTTTGATACTTGCGATTGAATAATATAGTGTTTCTTCTTTTGTTCTTTTTCTTTTTCACTTTAGTAAAGCTAAGTAGATACTCCATAAAGTTCCTACACGCATGCCACTTTTAGATACGATTGTACGTCATATCGATAATGAGTCATTTTGATATCTGGCCTTATTGCGATCTAGTCCAAACACGATATAGTCCTAACAAGATCTAGCCATATCGAGATTAAGTCCTATAGCGAACTAGTCATATCTGCTATTTAATCTTATCGAGATGTAGTCGTAACGCTACTAACCCAAAGTAACATGTCAGTACAGCGAGCTAGTCCAATGACTGCAAGCGTTGCGTGCTTCACCCTGCTGTCGCGAATTCATTTAAGTGTTACGTTACTCCTTGATTGTTACTTCTTGATTAGAACAATCTAAAGCATCGTTGCAAAGGCGGAACACAGTCGAACATAGACTCCTCGTCACGATCAAGGGTACAGTCAGTCAGGTAATGCCGTAACGTAACACGCTCGCCATAAATGTTACGTTACGGCCAAATACTCATTTCAGAAGCCGGCTTAAACATTTTGTCCGTCCTAGTAACCAAACCCAGTGGCGCATACAACCACTTGAGGTACAAAGCCAATATGAATTCTTGATACAAACCAGGCGTCACGATTGAGGGATCAAACTAGTTGTTCTTAGAAGTGATGTTTGAAAATCCAGGTGGATTTTAGGCACAGTCAAGTCTTGATCCCATTATTGTGTGTGCTGGGGTGCATGGACAGAAAACCTCCTCGTGTGCCCGAGGGCTGGAGTTCGCTTATGGATCCGTCCGGGGCGAAGGCCAGTCCGAGGGACGGTGCACCCCGGGAGGTGTGCAACGACTCGCCACGGTACGCTGTGCCTGTGGGGTCTCGTTGCACACTTTCGAATCTTCTGTCGCGGAGGACTCCACCACCTGTCCCTCTGAGTAGCAGAGGGCAGTGTGTGTTGGAGTCGGGGAACGGGCTCTGCGTGCACTCACCCTGCCGCAGAGCAGGCAGCTGGGGGTCGTCACCCCTAGCTGCCCCCGTTGATCTCGTAGCCCCGAAGACTGTTACGGTCATGTCTCTGACTTTCGACGGGGGTCGAGGGCCTTGGCTTAACCGCCCGGGCCGCGAGGTAGACAACCTCTATAAAAAATTACCTCTAATACCAAGTTCTGGTGCGTGGCGAAGGTACGAATGGCTGAGGAGTAGTGTCATCTATTATGGATGGCGCATCAGTCTCTAGCGCACCCCCAGCCAGAGAACGGGTGGACCCTCTGGTTGGGTTACAAATGTACACTTGCCCAGGGACAGGGGGTTACCCTGGGTGTACTTTTTAAATCCCCCACACTCGTGGGATCAAATATGTGTGACCTAAATAAATTCTTAAAAAAAACCGGAAGTAAGGGAGAGGCGCGGTCTAATGGGACCGACGCAGTAATGGGCTCGAGCTCTAGAAGCTCGAGCTCGAACGGCTCGAGCTCGGGCAGCTCGATTCGAGGCAGGAGGAACCGCAGCCGGAAGCGGACGATGACGGAGGGCGCATCGTCGTCCTCCGACAGCGAAGCGGCGGCGCCGGCCCCCAAAATCCCCACCAGCAGGCGGGGTGCGGGCCGTGTTGGAGGAGGGGGGCGCAAGCTCCCCGCGCAGGAGGCAGCTCGGCGAGCTGAAAGGCTCGCCCTGGAGGGGCGTCACCCTGGGGCAGCCTCCACGCAGATTGACAGCGCATCCACCGCCGCGGGGAGCTCCAGGCCGGAGCACGTGGATAGTCTAGTGGAGGTGGTGACATCGGCGTTGGTGTCCGTGGCCCTTAAAAAGAAAAAGGGCTCTAAGGACAGGGCCATCGCCGATGCCACTGCCAAGATTTTGGCAGCGGCGAATGCGGAGGCTTCGGCTCCTACGGCGGTGGATAAGGAGCTGGCCGCTATGCGGGCCGCTCTTGAAGAACTCCGAGGAGAAAACAAGAAGCTGCACGCCGAACTGGCTAGGCTCCGGGGGGACGCGCCCCGCACGGAGGAGCCCAAGGAGTCGGAGCGGGACCTGCTCCAAGCGGTGCTGAAGGGCATGGAGGACTTCCAGCGCCGGTTTTCGGTGCTGGAAGGCATAGTCCTCCGGCCCCCGCTCGCGGCCAGTCGTGCGGTCCCGGTGGCGTCGGCAGCAAGGCCAGCGGCGTCTTTTGCCGCAGTGGCCGCGACTCCTGTGGCGGGCACGTCAAGGCGTGCCGCTGCGCCGGAGCAGGCCCAGGCAAAAGCCAAGGCCACATCGAGAAAAAAGGACAAGGCGGCGAAGCCCAAAGCGGCGGAGGCACCCGCAGCGGGTACAGCTGCACAGCGTGCCCCACCGCCGCCCCCTCTCCCGTCGGCTGCCGAACCTCCGGCCGACGCCGGCCGCTGGCAAGTGGCCGGGGATAAAAAGAAGGCGGCCAAGGCGGCCAGGGCCGCGAGGAAGAGGCAAAGGCAGAGGGAGCGCCGCAAGGCTAATAGCCTTGCGGCCAGGCTCCGCACTCCAAAGACTGCAGCGGTGGTAATCACCCTGCAGCCGGAGGCGGAGAAGAAGGGCGTGACCTACGGGTCCGTCCTTTCGAGGGCGAAAGCGGCGGTAGACCTGGCTGAGATCGGCGTAGCCGAAGGCCTGCGGCTCCGGGTCACGGCGACCGGAGCCCGCATGCTGGAGGTCCCCGGAGCCACCAGCGGCCCCATCGCCGACGCCCTGGCGGAAAAAGCTCCGGGCGTCGTTGCCGGTGGAGGAGGTCCGAGTGTCCAGGCCTACCATGCGCATAGATGTGCGCATCTCGGGCCTGGACGACTCCACCAAGGCGGAGGAGGTGGCAGCCGCCGTCGCCAAGGCGGGGGGGTGCCCCACTGAAGACGTACGGGTGGGCACCATTCGCCCTGACCGCTCCGGGGGTAGGAGCGGTCACCGTGAGTTGCCCCGCACCGGCGGCAAAAGCCATTGCGGAGGAGGGCCGCAGGTTACTGGTGGGCTGGGTTTCGGCGCAGGTCAAGCTGTTGGAGCCCAGGCCTCTGAGGTGCTACAGGTGCCAGGTGGGGCACCATGTTGGTGTCCGATGCACCTCGGAGGTGGACCGCAGCGCCGACTGCTTCCGCTGCGGTCAGCCCGGTCACAAGGCCGGCTCGTGTACCGCCGCGCCGCACTGTTCCATATGTGCGGCGGCTGGCAAGCCGGCTGATCACCGGGCTGGGGGCAAGGCTTGCGCCCCACCGCCAGGACCAGGGGCAAGGGCAGGAAGCCCTCTGCCGCCGCTCCTGCTGCTGCCCCCGCTGCTGCCGCCGCTCCCACGGCCGCCGCTGCTCCCGTCGTCCCCGCCGCTGCCGCGTCTGTCGCTGCAGCCGCGACTACTGAGGCCGCAATGGAGTGCCAATAATGGCCCCATTGCGCCTCTTACAGGCGAATATCAACCACTGCGTCGCCGCTCAGGATCTGTTGCTCCAGAGCATGGCGCAGTGGTCGATCAATATCGCCGTGGTCTCCGAGCCGTACTTTGTCCCGCCCAGGGATTCTTGGGTGGAGGACCTAAGCGGCTCGGTGACCATCATCTCGTCGGCCGCCGCCGGTACCCCGACCCTCGAGGCGTCAAGAGGGCACAGGGGTGCGTTGCGGCACGGTTCGGGGAGATCGCCGTTGTAGGCGTCTATCTCTCCCCGAGCCGATCCCTCGTCGAACTCCACAACTCCCTTATGGAGCTGAGCGTCGTCGTCGCCGGGTTCCGAACCCTCCCCGTGCTCGTTCTCGGGGACTTCAATGCCAAGAACTTGGCTTGGGGCTCCCGATACACTGATGCACGGGGCAGAATGGTGGAAAACTGGGCCCTAGAGGCGGGCCTAGTCGTGCTGAACCAGGGTTCCGTCCCCACGTGTGTGCGGATGCGGGGTGAGTCGGTGGTGGACATCTCGTTCGCCAGCCCCGCTCTGTCACCGCGTGTCGTTGACTGGCGCGTAATGGAGGAGGTGGAGACGTTCTCCGACCACCGGTACATCCGGTTTGACGTCTCCGCCCAGACCTCCGCTGCGCCGGTCCGACGGACCCCAAGCGGTCCGCGTTGGGCGCTGAAGCAGCTGGACCGGGAGCTTCTCCTGGAAGCCTCGATAGTGCAGGCCTGGGTGTCATCACCGGACAGGCCTGCCGACATCAATGCCGAGGCTGGGTGGTTCCAGGAGGCCATGTCCGAGATTTGTGACATGGCAATGCCCCGGGTTCAGCCTGGAAGGGGTCAGCGCCAGGTGTACTGGTGGTCGCCGCAAATCGCGTCCCTACGTGAGGCGTGCGTGGCTGCGCGACACCCGTACACCAGACACCGCAGGCTCCGTATCCGCCCTGTGGATGCGGATGCCATTGAGGCGGAGCTGTACGAGGGGTACAGAGCGGCGAAGGAAGCCCTCCGACTGGAGATATTGCGGGCCAAAGCTTCGGCCCGCCAAGAGACGCTGGGGACTCTGGACCGAGATCCGTGGGGGCGCCCCTACTTGGCGGTGCGGGGCAAGCTCCGCACCGCGGGCCCCCCGCTGACGCAGAGTCTCGGCCCCAGATAGTGGAGGGCGTGGTGAACGCTCTGTTCCCTTCGCGGGGGAGTTTTCTCCCCCGCTCATGGCTCCGCCACCGGCGGTGTCCGATGCGGACCGCGACGGCGACGACGACGACGTTCCAGAGGTGACCGAGGTAGAACTGGGAGTGGCGGTGCTAAGGCTTAGGGCCAAGAACACCGCCCCAGGACCCGACGGCCTACCAGGGAAGGCCTGGGTCCTGGCCTTAGGGGCTCTCGGGCCTCGACTAAGGGGGCTCTTTAGCGCATGCTTGGAGGAGGGCCAGTTCCCACTTCGTTGGAAGACAGGGAAGCTGGTCCTCATACCGAAGCCGGGGCGTCCTGCGGACTCTCCGTCCGCGTACCGGCCCATCGTTTTGCTCGACGAGGCGGCAAAGCTCTTGGAGAGAGTGATTGCGAGCCGCCTCGTCGAGCGGCTGATGCGGGTGGGGCCGGATCTGGCGGACGGTCAGTTCGGCTTCCGCAGGGGACGCTCCACGGTGGACGCCATCATGCGCGTGCGGGCCCTCACGACAGGGGATGCGGTAGCACAGGGCAGGGTCGTCTTGGCGGTGTCTCTCGACATCGCAACGCCTTCAATACCCTGCCTTGGGGGTGCATAGGGGCGGCACTCCGGTATCACCGGATGCCTGCCTACCTCTGTCGTGTGGTCGAGGCCTATCTGACGGACAGGGCCGTCATCTACCCCGGTCACGAGGGAGTGTGGAGTCGACGAGGGATGTCGTGCGGTGTTCCACAGGGATCGGTCTTGGGGCCGCTTCTGTGGGACATCGGGTACGACTGGGTGCTGCGCGCCGACCTTCCCGAAGGCGTCAGCGTAGTGTGCTACGCTGACGACACGCTAGTCCTAGCGCAGGGAGGGTCGTTCCAGGCGGCGGCCCGACTTGATGTCGAGTGGTGTTGCGACAGTCGTGGATAGGATCCGGCAACTGGGACTTGAGGTGGCCCTGCACAAGTCCGAGGCCATGTGTTTTCATGGCCCTCGGCACCGGCCACCTCCGGGGTCTCAGATAACGGTAGGAGGGGTTCACATCGGTGTCGAGTCGACGATAAAGTACCTGGGACTTGTCCTCGACAACCGATGGAACTTTACGGAGCACTTCCGACGTTTGGGCCCCAAACTGGCGAAGGCCGGAGCTGCCCTCAAGCGGCTCCTGCCCAATCTCGGTGGCCCAAACGCCTCCTGCCGGAGGCTCTACACGGGGATCGTGCGGTCCATGGCCCTCTACGGCGCTCCGGTGTGGCGCCCAATCTAGCCGCGGCTCCGGCCCGACTTCTGAGGGCGTCCCAGAGGGTCATGGCCATTCGCATGGTGCGGGGATACCGCACGGTCTCCTGTGAGGCGGCATGCCTCCTTGCCGGCGTTCCGCCGTGGGATCTGGAGGCAACAGTCCTTGCACACACGTACGAGTGGCGCGTGGAAGTGCAACGCCGGGGTGAAGTCCCGATGCCGCGGGTTATCGCGGCACGGCTCACGGAGCTCCGGCGAGATCTCATGGCGGAATGGAGACAACGACTGTCGCAACCTAGTGCTGGGCACGCCGTTATAGCGGCGGTAAGACCCCTCTTTGAGGAGTGGCTGGAGAGGCGTCATGGCACTCTCACGTTTCGCTTGACGCAGGTCCTCACCGGACATGGTCAGTTCGGGAGGTTCCTGTGTCGGATTCGGGCGGAAGCGACGCCTGGGTGTCACCACTGCAGTAACGGTCGCCTGGAGGACACGGTCGAGCACACGGTGGAGGTGTGCCGCGCATGGGCGGACCATCGACGTGTCCTCGTAGAGGCGATCGGCGGCGGTGACCTCTCGCGCCCGGCGCTGGTTCAGGCCATGCTTCGGGGCGAGACGGAATGGGATGCCGTCGCCTCCTTCTGCGAAGCAGTTATGCTAGTGAAGGAAGCGGCGGCGCGCGAGAGGCAACGACGAGCCTCTCGCCCCGGACTAAGACCCAGGCGAAGACGTCGAGAGTCGCAAGACGACTACCGGCCACCGTAGGCGCGGTTCTGCGGATGGCGAGCTATGGGTAGCTCGCCGCCCGGCTAGGACCAGGACCGCGTAGACGGCGCGTTTTGTTCCACGCGCGCCTCAAAGAGAAGGAGTCAGCACAGGAAGGGGCCCAACAGGGCCAACGCCTGCCGGGGTTGCGGAATGTTTATAGTGGTTACCGTGACCCTGGAACATAAAGGGCAATCGAAGGAACATGAGTGGGTTTTAGTCAGTAAGAGTCTGACACGCCCTCCCGTCGCACCCAGGACGGGAGCAGTCATTGGATGATTTCCCACTCACCAAAAAAAAAAAAAAAAAAAAATTATTGTGTGTGCTAGACAATAAATTATAAGCTTTTTGATGTACGGGTTATATTTTGGAGGTCACCTTGTCTAAGGACTAAGTGTTACTTTAAAATACATATTTTTTATTTTTGTGATAGGCCGAAGTTTTGTTCATGTATAGTTGGGTCTACAAACAGTGTGAGCTGAAGTTTTGAATGCTTTGATATACTTGAATCAATTACTAGTACTCCTCGTTTCTATTAATTCACTATGTAAACAAAGGAAGCTGCAAAAAAAATGCTTGTAAAAATAATAGCTCTTTTACACGGCAGTATTGTTTTTTAATGAGGGTTTTGTTTTTTAATGATTTCTGCATATGAGAAATCCGCTAGATGGCAATACGTAGGCGTCAGGTCCAACTGCAGCACGATTGGTGAATTTTTGACATATTTGTCAATGTGCCGTTTTTCGGACAAATATGTCAAAATCCACCAATTACGCCGCAGCCGGACCCGACGCCTACGTGCTGCCAAAAAACCCTCATTGAACTGGTGCTTCCTAGCCGACTACTCTAAGAAGAAACATCCGACACAAACTTAGGTTAGTTGACAAAATATAAATTATACTGTGTTCAAAACACATAAAAAATTAGGAAAACCTAATAATTATGCTTTTAATGCACCCACAAAATCACAATAAAGTCTTTACCTACAACAATGATAGTAAAACATGGGTTCAGCAAAACATCGTTCATTACGACTTAGTTGGTGTAATTTAACTTCTTTTCCTTGTAATTTGGTGGGAAGGTTACCAAATGCTGTACTTTTACGAGTTCATTGTTTATTTTAGTATTGGATTGGGATTTAGGATGTGGTAACAATGTGTGAGTGTTTGTTTGTAGCTATTGTTGAAGATGTGGTGATTTGTGTTAGTGTGTGTATGTGTCAAAGTTGAAAGATATTTGTATAGTCTGGTTGTTGCAGTTTCACTTACGTGAGGGTCTTTGAAAAGAACGGAATTTCATGCAAAGTTTTATCTTTTTTTTTTCTATTTTTAAAGGCTATTTTTTTTTGTCTAGCTTGTGCCGTTATAATTAAAAGCTCATGTTTTTTAGGGTTTCGTAGCCAAATGGCAAAAACGGAACCCTTATAGATTCGTCATGTCTGTCTGTCTGTCTGTCTGTCTGTCCGTCCGTATGTCACAGCCATTTTTTTCCGAAACTATAAGAGCTATACTGTTGAAACTTGCTGAGTGGATGTATTCTGTGAACCGCATTAAGATTCTGATACAAAAATAGAAAATAAATAAAAAATTTTGGGGGTCCCCAAACATAGAACTTAAACTCAAAAAAATTTTTTTCATCCTACCCATGTGTGGGGTATCTATGGATAGGTCTTCAAAAATGATATTGAGGTTTCTAATATCATTTTTCTCTAAACTGAATAGTTTGCGCGAGAGACACTTTCAAAGTGGTAAAATGTTGGTCCCCCCCCCCCTGTAACTTCCAAAATAAGAGTATGATAAATAAAAAAAAAAATATATGATGTACATTATCATGTAAACTTCCACCGAAAATTGGTTTGAACAAGATCTAGTAAGTAGTTTTTTTTTAATACGTCATAAACCGTATATCGTAATTTACCTTTCATTCAATCAACTCAAATATAACAAGAACTTTATATTATATTACTTGCTGCTACGGAACCCTTCATGAGCGAGTCCGACTCGCACTTGGCCGGTTTTTTTATTTCACAAAGACGTGAATTGTACTTTGTACTTACTACTACTAAGCGCGTGTGTCAACTATATTAATATTTTGAGACATTTGGTAAAAAATTAAGATATTACAATTAGCAGTAGTGATGCTATTTTTGAATGATTCATATTAGTGATACATTCTAGGTTAAAGTAGCAAGATACTTACTCAATAAACACTTAAAATAGTCGGTTGCTGTACCTGAAAACAAACAAGAAAGATTTTAAAATATGAAACTTCATTTTTGAAACGAAACGGCTTATAGCGATACACACGCGCGTTATACGCCTACCACACGCACAAACTTCCTCACAGTTTTACCTGCGCAAGCCAGTTTGCGCAGTAAGAAAAATGCGTGGACCACGCCGAGGGGTTTGTGCGGTGTACAGTTTTACCAACAACACGCTCCGTCTTACGCGGCCTACGCATTTATCTTACCGGCTTAAACCAGTTTGCGCAGGTATGACTGCCGTAAAGGTCATAGCTCATTACAGCCACCCGGCAGCCACTCCGCACCGACTCGCCTTATAACCAAGGCGATCCGGTGACGGTACGGAGTTGATATAATGAGCGCATGCCCATACAAGTCCATATAAAGAATACTAGCCGCAGGAGGCGAGTCGGTGCGGAGTGGCTGCCGGGTGGCTGTAATGAGCTATGTATGACCTTAAAGCTTGAGCGTATAGTAGGCGCATTAGAATAGCGTTTGTATCGATTCAAACAAACCACAAACAGCTCTGTATGATTTGTAAATACCTGTTTGTACTAATAAATAGCTAAAAAAACTTTTTTAATAGGTACTTAACTTGAAATAAGTACCAACAGAACGCACGTGCTATCGTCTGCGGTACTTACATTTCCCAAAATCACGAAATGCGCACCGCCCTTTGATCTCACATCAAAGTAAAACTTAACAGTTGATAGATATCGTAAAGACACGTACGGTCGCGGTCTGAAAAGGTTTACCAATTTTGAAAGTACATTCTATATCACACTTTTTTCATTAAAATCTAAAATGCCATATCATGTTACTTGTTACCTTTCAGAAGTTATTATGCAAAATGACACAATGAGAATAACAATGAAGTTACTAATCAATGGCTTCGGCTTAGCCATGTTTCGTCTCTATCGTGCACTTGACGTTTGGCAGTTGTGTAACAGTGACAGGTATAGTGCCAAAGTCGTGATGAAACTCTTTTCTTAATTTGTTGAATTGACATTTGTCAAAAAATATCGTTTGAACGTCGTTTAGACAAGAGTAAAATTTTACGAAATATTTTTTTTTCATATTGAAATAAAATGGAAAGTTTAACCCTGGAGCAAGGGACAATCTTTAAAAATGGACATAGTTTTATATCATTAGTGCCTTATCACGAAAATTAATTATAACTATTGTGATTTACTGTGAGGTTTGCATAAGACGTCACGGTGAAGAAGATCAAATAGAAGAATAAGTGATGGTGCCTACTACGTAGTGTATCCTGCAACAGAATTCCCTCACATTAATTACGTTCAAGATAATGCACGGATATACCCAGCTTGTGCTAATAAGGCGTGGTTCATTCTGCACCGTGAAATTATTCGTCTTATTCAATGGCGCGCTCGGTCTGCTGATTTAAACTCAATAAAAAAACTATAAGGGCTTATGGTTCAGCGCTGGAACTGACAAAATGAAAGAAATCTTCATCTATAGATCACGCTGTGCTCGAGTGATACCAGAAATACTGATCTATGCGCGTGTCTTGTTGCATCTATGCACTTGTCGTAACTGCGGAGTAATGTTATACTAGATAATAAATAAAGATTTGTTAAGATTTGATTTATTTTTATTATTACCTTTTAATTTTTATTAAAAAAAACTAAATTAGTCGTAGCTGAGGATCCGGATTAGTCCATACTACTATTATAACTGCGAAAGTAACTATCTGTCTGTCTCGCTTTCGCGCCAAAACTACCGAAACGATTTAAATGAAATTTGGTACAGAGATAGTCTATAGCTTGAGCAAGGGCATAGGAAAGTTTTTTATTTAATTCCAAAGGAACGGGAACTACGCGGTTAAAACCGCGGGGACAGATAATATTTAATAAAGATTTTGTTCAGTGTTTTTTTATTATTTCTTCATATTCTTATTCAAAAAAATAAATTAATCATAACTGCGGAGTGATGTTATACCAAATATTGAATAAAGATTTTTTAAAACTTTTATTTATTATTTCTTCATATTCTTATTTATAAAGTATTTGTTTTTCAAAGTAGGTTTTCTGTATATCAAACCTTTATAGTAGTCAGTCGTTCACCTAAAGCGATTGATTGACATATCATTAGAAAAAAATAATCTATGATCAATCAAATTATCATGAAATAGACATTTAGAACTTGTGGCCTGAATGTGTGCATGCAATTGTGATCCTTATGGTGGTAAAAACTTTCAGACCGTGACTGTACATTTGATAAGTACGTTAAATTATCCAAATTAAAAACTGTTTGTTATATACATATAAATAATTGTTTATTATTGTGAGTACTACATGTGTTTATGGATAGGTTATTGACATTCACACAGTCATATTTACATATTTCTATAATTAATACTTGAAAAGGTTAAAACTTGCTTATATAAGTATTTAGGGGATAATATCCGGACTGACCCGATTTAAGTAATTTAATTATAATGAACAGCTATTGTCAATTATTATAATAATACGTTTAATGACGATGCTGCAAACAAAAACGCACAAGGAACCTAGTCTTCCGAATTTTGTCGTCATTAAAAAACTCACATACATCGCTCTACTTTGAGACAACGTTTTATGAGACGCCTTCAATTCCAACGCAGTCCACCAACCATTTCACTTGCCCCACAAATCGTTTCAATCCCAAATAAAATGAAACATTTATTCCCTATTTTATTTCTATCTAACAAATCTGGAAACACTTTTGATCACGCCATAAAACACGAGAAGAAGAAACCCGAAACCGTAATCCAATTTACTGCGAACAACAAACATTATAAATAAACACAGGGACCCCACAAATAGCGAAAACTATAAATAATATGAGCACATAAACATCGCCATAGTTCAACACCATGATATTGATAATAAAATTCCTTTCCTGCGAGGGGAGCTCGCGTTGAATGCGGAGTGTGGATAAATTGAGATCTGTCGAAGATGGTTCTTTGGAAACGAACTTATTTTGTACTTGTTGTCTCTGCGGTTTTACATGCATAGTTGCTGTTAACTTGGGATTTTTTTGGATAAAAACTATGCTATGTCCTTTCTTAGGATATGGACTGTCTCAGTACCAAGTTTTATTTAACCCGTCAACCGATTTAAAAATATAACAATAGTTTAAGCAATAAAACTTCGCACCCGGGTGCGAACTTCGAAGCTTGACGGGTCGGGTCGAAGAGGGACGGGTGAAGTGGGTCGGTTGATCGGTTCAGTAGTTTTGGCTCCAAAGCTTACCAGAGAGACAAGGAGGCAGACAGACATAGTTACTTTTGCATTTATAATCTTAGTGTGGATTTTCTCGGGATTAATTGGGCGTTGAGTATTATAATTAATTTTCATTTTGGATTTATTATTTTGCGTAATGTGAGAAAAAGCACATTATTATTTTAATAGAAACTAGTGGTACTAGATAACATAGTAAGTAGCCATTAAAAAAAATTACTAACTTTTCAAAATAATTTTGAAATCCATACTATCCATACTAATCCATACTAATATTATAAATGGGAAAGTGTGTCTGTCTGTCTGTCTGTTTGTCTTTCTTTCACGGCAAAACGGAGCGACGGATTGACGTGATTTTTAAGTGGAGATAGTTGAAGGGATGGAGAGTAACATAGGCTACTTTTTGTCTCTTTCTAACGCGAGCGAAGCCGCGGGCAAAAGCTAGTATTATAAATGGGAAAGTGTGTCTGTCTGTCTGTTTGTCTTTCTTTCACGGCAAAACGGAGCGACGGATTGACGTGATTTTTTTAAGTGGAGATAGTTGAAGGGATGGAGAGTAACATAGGCTACTTTTTGTCTCTTTCTAACGCGAGCGAAGCCGCGGGCAGAAGCTAGTATTAATATAAATCTTAAAATTACATCATAAAATGTGAACTTTTTATATTGTTATTTTTTTCTATTCTGAGACTTTGCATGCATGACATGACATAACGTGCAACCTTAGCGAAATTCAACCCAATTGTCTACCCATTAAAGATTGTAATAAATCTTTATTTTCTTTCTGAACATAAAACATTGACCGCACAAAGCCTAAGGCAAACTAGCTTCTTTCAGATAACTCCAAGAAAAAATTCAAATCCGAAATTAAGTAGCAATTTGTCTTCCTACGCAGGCAAATCCAAATATTTTACATAAGATCGAATACGTAGACTTCGGGTCGAACCCAGAGATAACCTCGCTTGAATGTGAGCAGCTATGGTAAAAATATATTCTTTGAAAGAGTGCGTTCACTAAAGAATTGGGTGTCTTACATCATCAACCAATAAATGTAAGACATAATTTCTATGGTTGCGGAACGTTTATAATAGTTACCGTGACCCTGGAACATAAAGGGCAATCGAAGGAACATGAGTGTGAGTCAGTAAGAGTCTGACACGCCCTCCCGCCGCACCCAGGACGGGAGCAGTCATTGGATGATTTCCCACTCACTAAAAAAAAAAAGACATAATTTCTATGAAATATATTTTAATTTAAGCGTTTAAAGTGTGGTTCATTGTTATTTTATTGTAAAATTAAGATTTTTAGATGCTTTGCACTCAATAAATAGTTTTGCAATTGAGTTGCATACTTAGTGACGTCATACGGTGACATTGACATACGAAATCTATGGGAAAATCGCGTTTTGACAGTTCACAAAAAGTACATCAATTGATGATGGTGTAAAATACTGTACATAACTTTGCGTGGGCTTATTATGAGCTAGAACTAAGAGGTAGTTATTATTATTAACTAAGAGGAAAATAACCTATTTGTAAAATAAAGGTGCAAGAAAATGAGATCTAATGTCGAAACTGCTATGTTAAATTTAACATGCCTGATAATGTTACTTTATATCAGTAAAAGAATTTTTGAAATCGGTTAGTTTTAGAGTTTATTCATTACTAACAAAGAAACATTTTTTCGCCTTTAAAATGGTAAACTGACTTTTGATATATCAACACTCAGCCCAAAGCGTCACCTATAGTCATGAAACTCACAGGGCGTATTATTTGCTAAAACTAAGTTAAGAAAGGCTTTTTGAAAATTCCTACACTAAATGGATAAAATATCCGTACATATATTATAAATGCGAAAGTAACTCTGTCTGTCTTTAGGTCTGTCTGTCTGTCTGTCTCGTCTTCACGCCTAAACTACTGAACCGATTTGAATGAAATTTGGTACAGATATAGTCCAGGACCCAAAAATGGTAGTTAGTAGATAGTTTTCACCCCGGAAATCCCTTGTGAACGGGAACTATTATTCCACGCGGACGAAGTTGCGGGCAAAAGCTAGTCTGCAATATATCGACAACCACGCCGGCGAAGCCGCGGGTGAAAGCTAGTATTAGTATTGATTATCAATTATAACATTATGCCTGAAAGTGTATACTAAAAATTCTCTTTATAGTTCCAATTTTTTTTTTTCTTACCGGAATTCAAGCCATGCATTTTTCTCGACCAAGATTACTCTAGCATATTAAATTCCAAAGAACAGGCAATTGAAAATAGTTGATAAGATCTATTGTGAGCTCTAATGCTATTTCATTTATTTTTATAGACGTAAGATACATTTTTGCATCCGTATTGAGAATCAAGAAAAACAAAACAAAGTATGATATATGTACAAATCATCGGGTTCCTAGTTGACTACGGAACCCTAAAAACCATTTCAGTCAAAAAATACATATAAATAACAAAAAAAACCCGTTTGTAAATATTAGTGAATACTGTTTTGAAGTAAGGACCAGAACAGAACGAACTACGTGCGGGTGTAGCCAAATACTGCAGTAGTATAAAGACGGGTGTACACTAATACCTAGTGTACAACAGCAGAGCGTTTAGCGTTAGACAATTTCTACGTTCTGAGTTGTGTTTCGTACTAAACAAATGAACTGTCTCTAAAATAAAATTATTCTATTCTATATATTTAATGTTGCGTATTTTAATGTTAACTTTAATAACTAACCTGTTCTAAAATATCGAATTAGAGCATTTTTATTTGTTAAAAGGCCAGTTTCACGACCTCACGATAGCCGCTTCTTTCCAGATATTTAAAAATGGAACAGAATTTGTATGAAATCATCTGCCAGTTATCTTAACCAGGACTTGTTAGAATACTGTAAAACAGGCCCTGTGTGTGTTATTTCCTGGAACTATCAGTCAAGGCGAGACGACAAAAAAAAAGTAATTAGTCAGTCTGAAAGAATATCAAAAAATTTTGGACACGTATTTTTTTCTTTTTTCTCGTAAACGAAGAATGACGACGATACAGTGCGTTAAAGTTGCGCGTGACGTCACAATAAGATACAATTCTTGCATTACGGTGATGTCAAAAGCCCCAACTCCGGAACTTTATTGCTCTTTATCTTTGTATTTTTTTAATAATTTAATCAAGCAAAAAATACGTGTCCCGTATTTTGGCCGATCTATCAGACGGACTAAACAGAATGCCATTTTTTTAATGCTGTCGTCATCCCTATTGTAAATATTATATTTGTATATTATCAATTCACGGAGCAAGGCGGTTAAAGAGAACCTGAACGCCAATGAAGCCACTAAAAACAACAAGTATAATTGCTGCAGTATCTGTCCGCATCTACAGTGCAACCGGGCCTTAAGCCAGCAAAGATGACACAAGAACCCGCAAACGGAATAACAAGAACGCATAAACGGTTCAAATTTAAAGCACCATATAACAAGAATTAGATCTCCATAAACGCTGCCAAAGAAACAAACTATTATAAAGCAGCCATCAAATATTTTACAAGCACCAATAAAAACAATGACTCGGAACACTGGGAACCGTTAGTTTTATCACCAAACGTATATTATGCAATAATTCAACGCGAGAATGCAAGTGTTGAGAAAGTTTCGAAAACTGCTACTACTGTTTCACTAGTTTCTAACCAAGGATGTCAGCTCCGTAACCTAAAATTTCGGATATCCAAAATTTTCGGATTTATCCGAAAAAATTCCGAGATATCCGACAATTTCGGATAATTTCGGATATGGGCGTAGTCATGATACTATGTTGTGTCATAACTTTGTTTTAATTAACTAGTCACGCGCATCTAGGATTTTCTTTTATTCGTTGTTGCATCATGGTCTTTACCCATATTGTAATACTTTAAAATCTATTATCTGTAACCGAAACTAACAGATAATCGAAAAAAAAAATATCTTTAACCATATCCATAACAGATATAAACTTCTTCAAAAATCCGTATCCGTATCTAGATCCGAAATGACATATCCGTACCATCCCTATTTCCAACTTATACGTTTGGCTTGCGAGAGCTAGCCTCCACGAAATTCAGAGAAAATGAAGTAATTTAAAAGTTTTCTAGTGGTATTAAATTTTGCATCATTGGCGCCTGTCGAACCGCGAGGATAAGCATTTTATTTTTGATTTAGCGTGGGGAAGAAATTTTTTGATGGGAGATGAAATATCTTGTTATGGGGTGGAAAATGTTGAGTGCTGAAGCGGTTATTTATACGCATCTGACAGTTGGATCCCGTCTCTGCTGTCGTACTATCAGCCAGGATCGAATTGCTAGTCAAATCCTCTTTGAGTCAATTAATTCACATCATCAATCATATTCAGGTCGAAATTGAGATTTTTTACACTACGTAATAAGCAGTTTGTGTTTAATTCTATTGCAATTAGGTGTGTGCGACTCGGCAATCACAGAATTTTAAGATTATGATAGTCTTTAAGCCATTTAAATTAAAAAATGTTTCGTATTTATTAGGTACTCTCTGAAATATATTTTATTTTAATTTAAGTGGCGTTTCAAAAGACTTTCTATAATGGTTTAAACCTTCGAACACACTTGATTCGAGACACAATAGAAAGACAATAGCAGCCCGACAGCCGGCTGTCGCATGGTCAACAAAAAAATGAACTTCAACTTTGACAGTAAAAATCTGTCAAATTTGCGTACTTTTTACTGTGTACACAGGCTTTCACAGACAAAGCACATGGAAGAGAGAAAAATGCCCACACTCAGCTCAACGGCAACATTCTTTGTGAATCGTATTCCAAATTCAACGCATGCTGCAATTTCCTTTACACACGACTGTCGCAGTATTAAGTTTGTCCTATAGTACCTTACAGTATCACAGTATGGCTACAGTGTGTACTCACACCAAATCCCATCTGAAAATGGAACTACTGATTTCTACACCAAAATGTGACCACCGTTTTCATGGAGGATTTGGAACTATACATTGAAATTCCAAACATTTCCATTAAATGATTTAAAAGCTGTCCTTCGATGACCAACCGACAGTCGGCTGTCGGGCTGCTATTGTCTTTCTATTGTGTCTCGAATCGTGCGTGTTAGGAGGTTTCAAGCCAAACATCGTTAAAAAGACAAAACACTTTAAAATGCTTGCTACTCTGCACTGCACTGCTTGTTCTATTTATTACTTTATGATATTTTATTAATTTATCTCCCTCATTATTGTTTAAAAAAAGAAACATATAGGTGTTGTGTGTAAATGAAGATTGCATAATATTGTAGGTCAATTCAAAACTATTCAGTGGATAAGATAATCCGCATGTTTATTTCCCATGATCCCACCAAGCGGTAATGTTGTGTCGGTTCGTGGAGCTCCTTAAGATAAAGTTGAGCTCGTGTTGGCTAGTGCAAGCACGTTGCTTGTTGAGACCGATTTACCCAAATTGTTTCTAGTATTTTCCTGAAAAGGCCATTCCAAATGCTGTTCTACGAGGTTCGGTACCCAAAAACGTTGATATTGGAATTATTATTAAATTAATAATACCTAAACATGGTATCAGCACAATCAGGAGTATTATTAGAATTATAGTTATCATCATTACTTTTTTCGACAATGTTATGGTCGGCTTCCAATCTAAACGTATACAACTGAGTACTACTGTTTTTGAGCGACTGTTTATTAGACCTCCATAACCTTGTAACTAGGTATAGTTTGGACCAAAAAAATATACCGTCAAATTCAATAAGTTCCCTAGTATATATAAACGAAAGGATTAACTTGACACGACTAAACTGTTTAAAATTTCCGTGAGACATTAAATTTTACGATCATTATACACAAAATTTCTCAGACACTAAAGCTTAATCCATTTTATCCTTCTTAAGTCCTCAAGAGGTAAACAAAAAGATTTAAAAATAATCCACGCAAACTTAGGAGTACAAGAAATTAATGACTTGCTGCACAGAAAAAGGATTCTAGCAACCCTTTTATATTATACTTTTATATATTTAACTAGCTTTTGCCCGCGACTTCGTCCGCGTGGAATAATAGTTCCCGTTTCCGGGGGATTTCCGGAATGAAAACTATCCTATGTCCTTTCTCGGGTCCCAGACTATGTCTGTACCAAATTTCATTCAAAATTGGTTTAGTAGTTTAGGCGTTAAGAAAAGACAGACAGACAGACAGACGGACTGGCAGAGTTACTTTCGCATTTATAATATTAGTACGGATTAACTGTGGAACTATCTTGAGCGTACACAAAAAGATTATTGGGGTTGTATAAGCGTGAAAGCATCCAAAACATATCCAATGGCGTTTTTTTTTTTATGGATAGGAAATCATCAAATGACTTCTCCCGCCCCCGAAGAGGGAAGGAGGGTCAGACTTTTACTAAATAAAATCCAATAATGTCCCTTCGGTTACCCTTATATATTCCGGGGCCACGGTAACTATTAGAAGCATCGACACGCCGTCGACACGGGTCTGGTCCTAGTCGGGCGGCGAGCTACCTACTGCTCGCCTTCCGCAGGCCCACGCCTCCAGTGGCCATTATCTTGTGACTCTCGACAACTAAGCCTGGGTCTCTGTCCGGGGCGTGAAGCTTGACGCTGCCTCACGCACCCCACCGCTTTCGTCTCCAGCATGTCTGCTTCGCAGGAGGCGACGGCTTCCTATTCAGTCTCGCCCCGAAGCATGGCCTGAACCAGCGCCGGTCGCCTCTGCAACGACACGGTGGTGGTTCGCCCAAGCGGGGCCTACCTCCACCGTATGCTACACCGTGTCACGCAGGCGTCACTTCCGCCCGAATCCGACATAGGAACCTCCCGAAATGTCCGTGTGCGGTGAGGAGGATCATCATCTCCCTAGCCTTTTCCCAACTATGTTGGGGTCTGCACAGCCGAACTGAATTCAGCTGGATACCAGTGTTTTACGTGAAGCGTCTGCCTATCAGACCTCCACAACCCAGTAACTGGGCGATGATACCTTTTGGTTCGACTGGTCAGACTTTCTGGGGGCCAATTCTCGATTTTCGCCATTTATCTCGAGTTCGAGATTGTAAGTCTATCTCTATGTCTATCAAAAATATCTCTATCTCTACCAAAAAATGGCGAATTGAGCAGAATTCCGTATTCTCAGTCAAAATAGAAATAAATGTCACGAAAATGTCGAGTCGAGTGAAGATAATGTTACCATTATGAAGAATCGCACGTTCCGTTTTTGGTAGCTTAGTAAAAGTAGCATAAGTGAATGAATGATTTCGTTTTAAAATGCTGAATATACGAATATTTAATTATAAAACGAAACGTTTAGTGTAAAAATAATCAGTTTGACAGTTGACTGTCTGTCAATGACAGAATTCAAGTGTTAGGTAGGAAGTAAATGATAAAGTTCTTTATTTTAAAATAAAAATAGTTAAGTCATACAAAAAATCAATTATAATAAAATCGGTTACAATAATTGTGCACTCAACAAACACGTAAATTAGGTATTTTAGGGTGTGCAAGATAGAAATTCTAATAAACAAATAAACTCGTCCATCTTTCAGTGGTTTCAAGTCTAATCGTGGTCGTCGTTTCAAAAAAACACAATGCACAAATCAAAAACTATAAATCGAATTTCCAGTAGGTATGAGATGCCAAGCCGTATTTTATTAAAAAATAAGGAAATAAAAACACAGGGTACAATCCAAAACTAAACGAATTCACACAGAAATGACGTATCTCTACAATCGACATGACATCTCTACTGCTCAGAAGCACTCGACATGAACTCTAACGTTAGCCTTCGACAAATGTCGAAATCGACATCCCCAGAATAGCAACTTTTAAAATTTGACGAAAAAATGACGTCATTCGACTTTTTTGTCGAATTCGACATCATCTCTAAAACCGAGAATTGGCTCCCTGGCTTCTGAATACCCCTAGCGTCAAAGTTCTACGAATGACAACCGGGACTTAACATGCTTTCCGAGGCACGGGATGTCAGTGATGTCCAATATTTTTTGAAATTATTAATGACTTCCGCACAATGAAAATTACGCTAGGGGAATTTTGCGTTTTAGTAATTTTATATTATCTCCGGAACTATATGACCAATTGACATACTGTAAATGGCAAATCGTATCTGTATGATGTCCTTGTGATACTGAAATAATTTATTGTCATAAGAATTAATATTTTGTTGCTCAAATAATCAACTAAACGTAAGTATGCCGAAAAATCATTTTTTTAATGCAATAAAAGAAGTATAAAAGATAAAATATAAAAGATAGAGATATGGTATCGCGGACTTTTTTGTAGAAATAATTAAGACAAACCAAGTTGCCATACATTGTTTTAAATTTTAAGCAACTGTTTAGGCAGCGCACGCAAATAATTCTGTTTTATGAGGTAATTTTTTCCGACTTGCTAGACAAAAGTTGCGATAGCTCGGTTAATATACATGTTACAAAAATAACTTATAGCCTATCGCACTAAGGAATAATGTAGCTTTCTGCTAGTGAAAAAATTTTTGGAATTGGTTCATTAGTTCCAGAGATTACCCCAAACATACAAACTTACAAAGTTACAAACTTACAAATTTTACCTCTTTTTAATATTAGTATAGATTTTATATTATACATTTACATTTTGCATGGAGTAAACTTTTGAAGTGTTAGTTCGAATACAAATCAAGTCTTTCAGTGATTCAAAACTACTCTATTGCTGAGTGTCATAGTATATTTTATGATTTGTGATAGGATGAAATGGCAGAATCAGCTTATTTTTTACTGTTCTACTATAGGGAACATGCCTCATTTCAGTATTGATCTCTAAATATTCTAAACATAGATACAATCTGGTAATGGCTTTTTTTTCTAGATTCAAACCTCATGTATTAAAGGGACCTAGGCGAAGACGTCGAGAGTCGCAAGACGACTACCGGCCACCGTAGGCGCGGTTCTGCGGATGGCGAGCGATGAGTAGCTCGTCGCCCGGCTAGGACCAAGACCGCGTCGACGGCGCGTTAGTGTTCCACGCGCGCCTCAAAGAGAAGGAGTCAGCACAGGAACGGACCCAACATACGATATACGTTAGAATCTCTGATCACCACATCGAGGCGTTCCTCTTGACTTATAACATCGTAAGGACCATGAACATGAATTTATGCATGCCCAAGTTATTCATACCGCTATCTTGAAACTTTGACCGCTTTCAGGTAAATGGATCCGTTGAAATTTCAATTACGGCCAAGAAACGTTGAATAAAGAAAAAATCGAATGACGTAGGTAAGTTAGTAGCCATTAAAAGTCCAATTTAATTGACTTAAAGGCTCTTTCAGAGTTCTCAAATTAGACGCGAGGGAAATTCGTAAAAAACATTAATTTGATACATTGTTCTCTATTTTGTAGACTGCAGAAAATTTGGCTTCTAGCTTGTTGAAAAAATAATAAAATACCAGACTATTACTGTCCCACTGCAGGGCGAGGCCTCTTCGCATACAGAGAAGATACGAGCAATGATCACAGGGCTTGCTCTGTTTCACCCGCATCTTTGGTTCCTAATATCTATAATCTTTTTCAATAATTAAGCTATCCTACATAAAAATATTTCTTCAACTTGAACCAGAGAGTTCTTGAGGTTAGGTGATCGATCTACCTCTTCGGCTTTATAATATTGAATAAAATAAAATGAAGGAATAAAGTAAAAACGAATTGTAACCGTTTGGTACTTGTGATGGGCTATCGCGACATATTTTTTGTCATATAAAATACTAGCTTTTGCCCGCGGCTTCGCTCGCGTTAGAAAGAGACAAAAAGTAGCCTATGTTACTCTCCATCCTATCAACTATCTCCACTTAAAAAATCACGTCAATCCGTCGCTCCGTTTTGCCGTGAAAGAAAGACAAACAGACAGACAGACACACTTTCCCATTTATAATATTAGTATGGATGAGTTACTTACATATATGTCTACATTTTTTATTACTAAGTTACGACGTTCTAACTACTAATTGTGTCTCTTATTTGATAAAATCTTACGATACGCCATGAATACTCCTTTCATGAAATATACGTCGTAATAATTTGCCTAGTTTATTTCACACAGAAAAACAGAGACAATAAAACATCTCCCCAAACTGGACAAAATAAAGAGGTCCAAAAAAATTGGACCAACCCTAAATATATTACCCAATCTCAATTTTGTAAGACTATTTTATTCTTAGCGTTTTGTTTCATGTTAAATGCGAGAAAGAATGTTCCCAAGTTACCAACATTTTTCCTTTAGATTCTGGCAATGAGCCAGAATCCACCTTTCGCCTAGATCTCGTACTTAGCCAGATTTGTGAAAACTGATACTGACAGTTTCAACTACAGGCTCTCGAATGGTCTATTTAGGAAATTCGTTCATATTTGTTTGTTTATCCCTTTATCTGGCGAATAGTATGGTTTGTGGAATACAGGCTAGTTGAGTGTACCACAACCATACCACAGAAAAAAAAATTACTGTGATTATGGGTCAATGACAGCTGTCACATTGACATTTATCCATAGCAGAACTTATGACATTTGTGTTTGAGATCCCAACTGCTTTTTTAAATCAATCCTATTATAAACAAGCTGAGGAGGTTTTATGCCTTTAGATTTGATTGTGTAAACTCCAAATTAATTTAACAAAATATTAAAGAGTAATAAGGTAACTATGCCAACAAGATCATCAAAGTGTAGAACAAAACAAAGAATTGTCAACCAATCATTTTCACACCATTGAAACATTGCTCTTAAGATCGTGAATCCCCTGCACACTCATAATTTTCTACAGTCGACTTACACAATTTCGGCAGGCGATCCGGTTTTTCTAGTATCCTAAAGTAACAACCTTACGGTCCTAAGTTATTCCAACTCGCTTTTCACGTAAGCACCCCGCCGAGGCCTTTGATATACGGGACTGTTCGCCAAGATATTTGATTATCCTTACCTGCCGAGGACAACGATTTTTTACACGGTTATGAAGGAAATTTTGCGAGGTTTTTTTTTTCATTTTTTGCTGACGACGGCTTTAATGCCAGGCTTATACTTTGTTATGTTTGCAACGTGACTTTATAATAATAAAAGGCCGATTTTCATTATTTTTAATTTAGTTATCCAACTAAGCGTTGATAAAAAGAATTATTCGATTGACGGCAAATGCTGGACGTTGGCTTTCTCTAAATAAATCCAGTTTATAGGCAGCCAGCTCATGTCCACCCTCTTAAAATTTTTCTTATTATTTGAATTATGTATGTATTTACTTGAGTCGCGGAAGAGAGAATTAATAAAAAAGAATTTCTTATATTTGCTAGTCTTTTTTTCCCAATAGATTCATAATTTAAATCTTAAGCAGTTTGGTCACAAAATTAATACGTGGAAGATATTCCTTTACTTATAACTTCCTCGTCAAACCCCTTAGCAACCCAAAGTCGGTTTATTACATGCCTTTGCACATAGAAATTCGCACGTAGCTTACGATATATTTAATTTACAGTCAAGATTATCTTATCGGAATATCTAATAATCTTCCTTGAGGTTACTCTGCCCAAAATACCGGAATCCTTTGACTATAATTGAGTATATTCCGACATAACTACATGTACATTATAAGAGGAAGCCTCAACCTAATTTAGATAGGTCAGTTTGGGATAAAGTCAAGGAGTTTAGTATGTAATCTTATGTAATTTAAGGTTTAAGATAAGTAAATAATGTTCCTTTACTTGGTAAGAATTAGGCAGTTGAGGTTTATCTTCCATTATGTATAGCCTCATTTATTTTAATTACTGAATCTTGTTTCGTGAGATCAGGTGGACTGTTTATATGAAATCGTTTTATATATACACCTTGTTACGTAAGTTAAGAGGCATAATTAAGGACGCGATAATTATGCTCGCATGTGTTTTATGAAAATATAAATCATAATAAAACAATATAATTTCGTAAAAAACCGTCATTGAATTATCTGAATAAAGGTATAGCTCATTAGAGCCACCCGGCACCCACTCCGCACCGACTCGCCTCCTGCGTCTAGTATTCTTTATATGGACTTGTATGGGCATGCGCTCACTATATCAAGTCCGTAGCGTCACCGGATCGCCTCGGTTCTAAACCCTTTGCGCGCGGTCGGCGGGTGGACCACTCGGTGACAACTTGCTGCTCGAATGCTTGGGCTTGCCTTGCGTTGACAACGCGCGGGCCACGAGTAGGCCACGAGTAGACCGCGCGCTGCTCGCGATTGATACACGCGAGGACGATACTTTGCGATGCACCGCTCAAAATTATTTTGTATGTAAAATACGTAGACGGCGTTCACTCGTTGACCGCGGGGGGCCCACTGGTTGACCGCGGGTGGTCCACCCATAGGTAACCTGTCGACAACGAGTGGAAGCCGTGTGTCGAGGCTCTAATGAGCTATGACCTTAAGGCTCTCAGTCATATAAGAATACCCTAGCGCTCGCGAATCCAATCCACATAACCATACAGACGACCAAAAACATTAAGAAAATCCCGGAGAATTTTCACTCAAAATCCTGAATAACAGTAGACTCCAAGTTTACTACCGACGGATTAAGATTAGATTTTTAAGAAATTACCAAACCCGAAGAGTACTTCCCGGAAAATGTAAAAAGCTAGTTAACTATTCTCCTTTTCAGAAACATAACTGCTATAAATAATTCCGGGTCCACATTAAGCTTTGACAAAAACTTTGAACCGGGTCTTGGTAAAAAGTTCAGAAGCATCGAACGTTCCGTTTTTACTATCAGCTTTAATGTTCAATGTACGTGATCCATTAAAGGTGGGTAGATGTAGTGGATCCCACTAATTTAATGCTCAAGATAAAATGCAGGGCAAAAAGTGGACATTTAAATCTTTAGCTGCGTTCAAATGGAGAATCGTTTTGTTGGAAGTCTTTTAGTCTTTTCTCCCAGTGACACTCTAAGGCTGATGCTACACTAGCCTGCGACGCGAGCTGTGACACATGAGCGATTGAAACAAATACATGGATACTCACCGTGTATGGCTACACCGTTCATCAAATATTACTAGCGATCTTTGATTTCTTTATGCGACAGGAGCTACAATACATTACTGTAATCACGGCACCTGCTACATCGACGTATCAGCGAAATTGAATCGAATATACGCCAGATTTTCGCTTATAATGTAGCCATTCCACGTTTATCTCGTTTCGCTCTTCCAGTCACATCGCAAATCGCTGCCTACTGCAGCCTCAGCCTACAAATCGTGTTTGCACTTATCAGAAAAAGCAATAAAAACTCATCTATCATATAGCTTTTGCCCGCGGTATCACTTGCGTGATTGTCGATACTCTCAATTCTTATTTTACCTCTTTAGAGTTGGAATTCCTAAAATTCAACGGATTGCCCGTAACGACTGTCTAAAGTTCTACGAATGACCACCGGGACCCACTGCTTGACTTTCTTTGCGAGGCACGGAATACCACTGACATCCGAGATGAACTATAAAAAAGTACTTAGGTACATAATTATAAATTGAAAATATCACATGTACGGTCACGGTCTGAAAGTTTTTACCACCATAAGGATCACAATTGCATGCACACATTGAGGCAACAAGTTCTAAATGTCTATTTCATGATAATTTGATTGATCACAGATTATTTTCTCTAATGATATGACAATCAATCGCTATAGGTGATGGACTGACTACTATAAAGGTTTGATATACAGAAAACCTACTTTTAAAAACAATTATTTTTTTAAATAAGAATATGAAGACATAATATAAATAAAAGTTAAAAAAAAACTTTATTCAATATTTGGTATAACATCACTTTGCAGCTTTGACTAATTTAGTTTTTTGAATATGAATATGAAGAAATAATAAAAAAACACTGAACAAAATCTTTATTAAATACTATCTGTCCCCCGCGGTTTTACCCGCGTAGTTCCCGTTCCCTTGGAATTAAATAAAAACTTTCCTATGCCCTTGCTTAGGCTATAGACTATCTGTGTACCCGTTTCGGTAGTTTTGGCGCAAAAGCAAGACAACAGACAGATAGTTACTTTCGCAATTATAATAGTAGTATAATAGTTTTTTTAAATAAGAATAAGGAAATAATAAATCAAATCTTCAAAAATCTTTATTCAATATCTAGTATAACATTACTCCGCAGTTACGACTAGTGCATAGATGCAACAAGATACGCGCATATATCAGTATTTCTAGTATCATTTTCTGGTATCACTCGAGCACAGCGTGATCTATGAGGATTTCTTTCATTTTGTCAGTTCCAGCGCTGATCCATAAGCCCTCACAATTTTTTATTGAGTTTAAATCAGCAGACCGAGCGGGCTATTGAATGAGATGAATAATTTCACGGTGCAGAATGAACCACGCCATAGTAGCACAAGCTGGGTGTATCCGTGCATTATCTTGAACGTAATTAATGTGAAAGAATTCTGTTGCAGGATACACTACGTAGTAGACAGCATCACTTCTTCCTGAATAATTTCCATGATCTAATATAACCTCACAGTAAATCACAATAGTTATAATGAATTTTCGTGATAAGGCACTAATGATATAAAACTGTGTCCATTTTCAAAGATTGCCCCTTGCTCCAGGGTTAAACTTGCCATTTTATTTCGATTTGAATAAAAATATTTCGTAAAATTTTACTCTTGTCTAAACGACGTTCAAACGATATTTTTTGCCAAATGTCAATTCCACAAATTAAGAAAAGAGTTTCGTCATCACTTATGGCGAGATAAATAGACGTTACTAAGCACTGACTTTGGCACTATACCTGTCACTGTTACACAACTGCCAAACGTCAAGTGCACGATAGAGACGAAACATGGCTAAGCGTAAGCCGTTGCTTAGTAACGTCTTTGTTGTTCTCGTGGTGTCATTTTGCATAATAACTTCTAAAAGGTAACAAGTAACATGATATGGCATTTTAGATTTTAATGAAAAAAGTGTGATATAGAATGTACTTTCAAAATTGGTAACCCTTTTCAGACCGCGACCGTACTTGTCCAGATTCGGGCCCACAA
The DNA here is from genome assembly GCA_033675125.1 of Athetis lepigone. Classification (NCBI taxonomy): domain Eukaryota; kingdom Metazoa; phylum Arthropoda; class Insecta; order Lepidoptera; family Noctuidae; genus Athetis; species Athetis lepigone. Next base: position 20,987,025 of record CM066229.1, on the reverse strand, counting down.
CCTTATAAACGAGAGGCGATGAACTTTAAAAAGTACTTATGAATTGAAAAAGCCACATTAGTACTTGCCCATTTTCGGACCCACAACCGTTTACACGAGAGGCGTTCGCCTTATTCACTAGTCCATCACGACATTAAGTATAAGCATAACCGTTACAAAATTACAAATAAATCCAGAGCGTTTAAAACAGTTTTACGATAACAACTACGCGTACATGTTAAAAATACTAAAATACTAACCGTACACATACAAACCAACATAATAGTCTACAATAAAGTTTCAAAATAGCCTTCCATAACAATAAAAGCCCCCGTAAAGTGAAGCCACAGATTTGTGTTGTGGCCCAACCGGCTATGGGCTATATTTATAAAAACAAATGCCCCAATCTATTCGGAATTGAATTTGGTCTAAGGCATAGGGAAGTTTAGAGGCTATTCTTGCATTTACGGAGCATGGATCTACTGATTTTGGTACGGTTTGAATTTATTTATTTCTAAATGATTACAAATCAGTACAGAAATAATTAGTCAACATACTTAATTTAAACATTTTTGAATTTTACACAATTTACACTGGAGCTTGGTGTTATGAATTTTTATGGTAATAATTGTTAAAAAAAGTTTTTTAGGTGATTACAATTAGGAGATATTTAGACATAGAGAATCAGACAAGTATGCTAACAGTATAATCAGATACCAACATTAGCTTAGGAAAGCATATAAGGCAGTTTACTGTGTCCATGATTGATTCTATTATTTAATTTTATTTGCACACTTTGTGTGTAACATTCTGGAACGCAATACATACTTTTGACTTACTAGATATTTTCACTAGCAATAGTAATACGCGTAATATTAACAAAATACCCAATCGAAAAGCAGTCAGAAAGTTCTCTAACAAAAAAACTGGAGCACCACCAAACATAATTGAATGAACGCCAAACCCTAAAAACTCGATCAGAAATTAACCACTACCAATAAACACTCGTAAAACAAAGTTTGAAACTGCCTTTGACAAGCTGCCTATGACCGCTACAAACTAAAACCAATTACATTTTGTGGCCATTAATCATAGTAGTAGTTCACAAATCATAGCAGATTGTCACACGAACAGACAAAAACAACAGTAAATTATTTGTATTGGTCTGCCGCGTTCTAAGAACATTCTCGAAGTTTTCAAAGATGTGAAACGGTTTAAGCAGTCGTTGATGTTTTTTAAGCCTCGATGCAAAATAGGAATTTTAAGTATAAGTTTGACCAAAATTTTTTTTTTTTTTTGTTTTGCTGAGTGGGAAATCATCCAATGATCCCGTCCTGGGTGCGGCGGGAGGGCGTGTCAGACTCTTACTGACTAAAACCCACTCATGTTCCTTCGATTGCCCTTTATGTTCCAGGGTCACGGTAACTATTATAAGCATTCCGCAACCCCGGCAGGCGTTGGCCCTGTTGGGCCCCTTCCTGTGCTGACTCCTTCTCTTTGAGGCGCGCGTGGAACAAAACGCGCCGTCTACGCGGACCTGGTCCTAGCCGGGCGGCGAGCTACCCATCGCTCGCCATCCGCAGAACCGCGCCTACGGTGGCCGGTAGTCGTCTTGCGACTCTCGACGTCTTCGCCTGGGTCTTAGTCCGGGGCGAGACGAGAGGCAACGACGAGCCTCTCGCCCCGGACTAAGTTTGACCAACATGTGTTTGTCTGTATGTCTGTTTGTTTTTTGTTGTCTGTCTATGCCACTATAGCCTTTAAACGGGTGATCCAATTCGGTTGTGTATTTTTTTGTTTCAAAGTAGATTGCAATGGTTTTTAATAATTATCTTTCTCATAAAAATCTGTTAAACCGTCTTCGGCCATCGCGTCACGTACACTGGTAGCTAGCTGAATCCGGTTAGGCTAGAAGCTGACCTCAACATAGTTGGGTAAAGGCTAGGGAGATGATGATGATGATGGATAAAAGTGTATTCAAGGCTATTTAAAATCGTGACAAACTTGATTGTTTGATGTATTATGATTATTTTATGATTATATTAAGGATTTCTTAAATCACATATCATGCAACAGATTTCGCTACAACATAGTCATGTTATTATAATATTATGTTCACCACATCACAGTCATGTTATAACATGTTTGTAATCGAAATTTGATACATGATATCTATGAATAATCCAATTAATTAGTCAAGTAATTGGGTACGCCAAATTAATCTAGCCATAATAGTTTGATATTCCTTTCAATCTAAATTATTTAAAATCGATTATTTATGTATTTTATCATGCATGAAAACCTGTTTAATACTTTTTGAGTTTTTTGCGAGCAGACAGACGCAGCGATAGTCTTTGTTTTTGTTTTAATGTAAAGACAGTTCAACAACGCTTTTATTAAGAATCCAACTTGACTGCATTAAAAAAAACACAAAAAATCTTTCTGTGCTATTGTCACAATTAAAATCAGCATTAATTGGCAATATTGCCATTCTCGATTCGATGAGCTTGGACGGGATTCGAAAGCTTAAAAATGGCGACGCGAAAGGATTTCAGGAAAATATTGTTTGTGATATATTGCTGCCGGCTATGATGTTGTAGATGACGTGCTTTGTAAAGTTATGGTTATATACTTCGCTTTTTATTTTATTTTTTACTTTATTTTTATAAATATTTAATACTAGTCGTTTCCTGTGGCTACGCCCACTCATTTTCATACTTTTGTTCCAACAGAAGTCTGCACCTGTGTGAAAATTTTGAAAATATCGGAATATTTCAGTTTTGGTCAACCGATTTTTTTAACAAATATAGATAGTAATTATTACATAGAGGTTATTTGAATCAACCGATTTTCAATCGGTGTAAGAGAAAATTTGCTTATTAATATACCATAAGACTGGTGTTGAACAAAACGGTTAATTTAAGATTAAGATAAGTAAAAGTTCTTAAAAAAAATATGAGCAAAATCAACATAATTAAACATGTTTTAAACGGTATTTTAATTTTTAAAACAGATTCCAAACCGTTTGGTTTGGCTAATGTCGGAAACCAGTATACCATTTTAGGTTTCAAAAAAAACCGGTCAAGTGCGAGTTGGACTCGCGCAACGAGGGTTCCGTTAATTTGTTTTTTAGTGAAATAACTACAAATTTACGGTTTTCGGTATTTACGGTTTCGTTTCAAGTAAAGGAAAAACCCTTTACTTGTGCTACATGACCTTGCTTCTTGCCAAATTTCACGATTCTAGGTCAATGGGAAGTACCCTATCGGTTTTGAGTTTTGATTCCCTTGAAAATGTCTAAATATGCAATATAAACCGCCGTATCTTTTTATTGCGTTGATGTAGAAACTTGTTTTTTTCGCTGCTTTGGGACATAGCAGACTTGAGTATGTGATATTAATTTCAGCTTGATATCTCGACGCGTTCCTGAGAAAAAGGTTCTTGACAGACAGACGGACAGACGGACGCCTGATGTGAACTAACTACAAATTTACGGTTTTCGAAGTTTTCCCTTTACTTGTGCTACATGACCTTGCTTCTTGCCAAATTTCATGATTCTTGGTCAATGGGAAGTACCCTATAGGTTTTGATTCCCTTGCAAATGTCTAAATATGCAATGTAAACCGCCGTATCTTTTTATTGCGTTGATTTAGAAACTTGATTTTTTCACTGCTTTGAGAGTAAGCAGACCTGAGTATGTGATATAAATTTTAGCTTGATATCTCGACGCGTTTTTGAGAAAAAGGGTCTTGACAGACGGACGGACGGACGGACAGACGGACAACAAAGTAATCCTATAAGGGTTCCGTTTTTACCTTTTGAGGTACGGAACCCTAATAATCCTATAAGGGTTCCGTTTTTACCTTTTGAGGTACGGAACCCTAAAAATGATACTTCCTACCGTCATCCAATCCAATTATTGTCAAAAAACCAGCAATATTTCGCTGCAAGCTATAAACGTCAACTCTATTAAATCAAACTCACGACCAAAACAACTGCCTCGATTTATGATATTAAATGTACGTGGCAAAATATTCAGCTGAAAATAAAAACTGAAGGCACTAAATTGTTAAATTGTAGTCAAATCGTTTTTTTTTTTACCTATATATGTTTTTGTGGTAAAGGTGAATTTATGCTGAATGCTAGAAGCTCGCATCTAGATATTTTGTTGGTCAATTTACACCACTTTTTTTTTTTGATGGGAAAACATCAAATGACTTCTCCTGCCCTGGGCGGGGTGGAAGGGAGTGTCAGACTTTTACTAAAACTCACCCTTGTCCTACGGTTGCCCTTTATGTTTTAGGGCCGCGGTAACTATTAGAACTATTCCGCAACCCCAGCAGGAATTTGCACCACTTTACAAAAAAGAACATTCAGTGGACACCATAACTTTATTATTTAAATACTTTTAGGGCCATATTTTAGTTGTCTGGTTACCATAACACAAGGTCGGCTTAGTTTCATTCATTCATATTCTATTGCACATAAAAAATAAAGTACAAACATCCTTAAAGCAAAACTAAAATAAAAACTTATGTACAATGGCGAGCTTAACCCAGAAATGGGTTTTTTACCAGCAAACCAAAATGCTATAGAGAGATTTGCAACGGGGGATGTGCTTATGTGCACGAATAAAACATAATTATTAACTCTTAACTAATATATAATTGTAATATTAAAAACATAATACAAAATTAAATACAACAATAAATAAAAATATATATAGACATATATATTATCAATCTACAGACAGGAAATGTTCCCTAATTCCTCTCCCGAACACTTCAAATGGCCGTTCGTTTCAAATGGCCGTATGTGAGTTGTCCCAAGATAGGAAGATAATAATTATATTATTTGTATCTTTCCACCTCCATTTGTAGCATATTACTAATTTCCAATAACAAGATTACAAGTACTATCGAGTCCACTGTCTATCAACCAAGTCTTTAGAACTGAATCAGAGGGTTTCGGCAAACATGGCCTGCACTTGACAATACTTGGCTGTGAATCTCCGATTCAACCATCTAAGCTCAAAACAATCTGTTATTGAATAATTGAAAAGGTTGTGTCAGACCATGGTCAGATAAACCAAGTCCCGTTTACGAATATCTTCGTTTTCTTATCCATAGCCCATAATCTGGCCGACAGTAAGGTTTGTCAACCACAGGCTAGTCGAGTGAACCACAATATTTCACGCTTCCTTCGAACACAAGTGATTCGGGATACAATAGAAAGACAATAGCAGCGCGACAGCCGGCTGTCGCGTGGTCGTCGAATAATAATATGTGGTATGGTTGTGGAAAAATGACCCTTAATTGACAGCTGTCACATTGACATTTGACCATTGCAGAGGATAGAGGCGAAGCTGGATAGACGTGTATTTGTCATTATGCGCTTTGTGTACGCCAAGTTGCAGTTTACATACAATAATGAATAAATATACACGAATTATACATTATGTCTACGCCTACGCTGTGCCGACAGAATTTCACTCAATCATATTATGAATAAAACGGTACATATTTATAGCATGCACTCTTATATAATTCGTTTATTGTTGTTGTATCAATTCTAAGTTCTAAAAATAATACACTCATATTATTTAATTGATAAAAATATTTTTCTTGTATCAATCTGAAGTTCTAAAAATAATACACTTACAATAAAATAAGTGGTTCAAATTGTATATCAAAATAACAAAAGAAGTATGGAAGACGAATTTTGACATTCATTTTTATGTGCCCCTAGTAAAGCGTGTATAATGTTTCTGCGTCTTTACTTAAAAACTCTTAAAACATCATTGCCACAAATCAGCAATTCATTCTATTGTCCACCTAATGCATAATAATCATTAGAGCTAAAATCAATGAACACATCGTCGAACTCCGTCTCAGTAAACACATTGCCTTTTGTAACCGCGGTTACGGTAAGGAACGGAAGCAAGAAAAGCGGATATCGTTAAAAATAATGTTCTTTACATTTTGTGGGAAAGACGATTTTTTACTGTAAGTTTGTTTAATGTAAAGAGATGAAAAAAATATATACTTTTTGGCATTTATGAAGCAATACTGTGTGGATAAAAAAATATTGTTCTTAATGGCTATCTTGCTACGAGCATGGTTTTTCTGTAAGTGTGCTAAATCCTCCTAAGAGGTTGGATATATTCCGGTATTTTGTATGTATATTTAAACAGGTTCATAGTTAGAAAACACAATTAGATCTAGTAAGTAGCTTTGGTGTTAACTTTTGTTGTCTTGATTAAACGAGCTTATCTTCGGAGATAAATAAAAAAACACATAATGTTGGCCAGAGAAATAGTATAAATAGGTCATACAACATTATAAACAATAATAAACATCATCTTCCTAGCCTTTTTCCAATCGTGTTGGGGTCGGCTGCCAGCCTAACCGGATTCAGCTGGATACCGGTGTTTTACGTGGAGCGACTGCCTACCTGACCTCCACACCACAACCCAGTAACTGGGCGACACGATACATCTTGGTTAGACTGGTCATAGTTTCTGGCTAACCAGTAACGACTGTCAAAGTTCTACGAATGACAACCGGGACCAACGGCTTTACGTGTTTTCCGAGGCACGGGATGTCAGTGATGTCTAAGATAAACTTTAGAAAGTATATAATGAATTGAAAAAGTCACATTGGTACTTGCCCGGATTCGAACCCAAAACCTCTTACACGAGAGGCGGGCGCCTTATCCACTGGGCCATCACGACAATCCGATAATAAACGATAATAAACATAATCACATTAATATTAGAGTTACAAATTGCATACTAACAAGGTTCTTAGGCATTGTAGTTGAAGAATAGTATCGATACAATTAATAAAATAAACCATAATGAAGTCAAAATTGTACCTACATAGATATTTATTTTCAAGAATTCTTGATACACGTTCTACACGCGATGCTGAATCCAAAAATTTAGTTTCTAGAAAGTTTGTCTGGATAAACTAAAAAAAATAAATAATAAAAAAATATACTGGGACAACTCACACACGCTCATCTGATCCCAAGTTAAGCTCTGCTTTGAGCTTGTGTTATGGTAAACAGACAACTGATATACATACTTATATATTTTATAAATACATACATATTATAGATAAATTACACCCAGACACAGAACAAACAATCATGCTCATCACACAAAGTTTGTTCTGGGTGGGAATCGAACCCACAACCTCCGGCTTAGCAGTCAGGGCTACTAACCACTACTCTAACAGGCCCGTCAAATTACCCGCCTACTAGGCCGTCAACTTAGAAAGTACTTCTTAGATTTCATTCAAATTTTACATGGATTTTACCAAGAAGTAGTCGGCTACATGAATTATCACTTTCCACCTTTGTGGGGCGAAACAGTAGTGCAGGCATAGTATTTCTGCTGCTTTACAGGGATGCGAACGACGCCGCGGGCATCAGTTAGTTAAAAATAAAATTTTAGGTACTTTAACTTAGGTATTCCAGCCAATATTTCCAAGACTTCACGATTTTTATCGCTTCAAAGTTTTATGATTTGGCCGAACTATAACTCGATTTCGGAACAAGAATTTACTTAACTCGATCATATGATTTGATTTAGTGAGTCCAGTTCAGAATTTGATTAACAAATTGCCTTTGTTAAATCGTTTCTCTTGATTAAACTTGCTTCCTAGTCGGTTTTGAATTGCTTCGGTTGAGGGACTAATAAATTAATAAATAATATTTTGTACAAATTGTGTGTAAACTTTTAACACCAAGAGTTCTTACGAATAAAATAAGCACTTGTATTACATTCATCTTAAAAGTTCAGATAAATTATTGACAGATAAATTCTATTTCGTTTTTGCAATTATCTGGTACTAGAGTATATTTTGCCTTAATGTCATCAATGGCATCTCATGCCTCGAAAATCACGTACAGCCGTTCATCCTAATAACTGGAATATAGCCTGATACGCAGTCGCTCTATGAAAAGATATAGTCAGCTGAATCCGATTAGACAGGACGCAGATCCTAACACAGCAGGGAAAAAGCTGGGAAGATGATTAAGCTCTTGGTTTGTACGAAATATAATAGCATAATTTAGTTTCTCTTGCATAATATTCTATCTTCAGCCAAGAATTAGTTTAATAATATACTAGTACGTTTCTTTAAATAAATTTGAACAAAAACACCAAAAAACCGCATCCCCGAAGTTATTAAGATTGACTTTAAAACAGACTAAAACGGTTGAACCGATTTTTATGACAGATAATTCTCAAAGTTCCATTGCTAGTTCGTACTGGATGAACGCACTTTAAAAAAACAGATACTACATTCAAATCGGTTCACTCGTTTAAGAAAAACGATGCCACAGACAGACAAACAAACTTATAACACCCCTTTTTGCGTCGCGGCTTAAAAACACCAAAAAAAACTAACGTATAAGTACACATCAATTTTTCTAAAACTCATCCCATGTACCGCTAACATTTTCAACGAGTTTCAACCACTACACTTTTAGAGTAAATAGTGCTGGGGCAAGAGCGTCCATGTTTAAACTTTCAGTCCGGGTTGGGAGTCAAGAGGCAAGGCAGTGACGTCCCAACGCAATAGTACTTGATGTGGAAGCTTCTGTAATGTCCTTCCTTTTAGTAGCTGAGGCAGTAACATTTTGGTGAAATTGATTGCTTGAGGCAATTGAAGATGAAGATTGGAAGCTTTGCCGTTTAAAATACCTATCGACGCACATGCTATCTTTTTAGTCAAATAAGAGCTGCTTATTTTTTATTACCGAGCTACTAAAAAGGCCGCCATCTTGTGCCGTGCGCGCCAATTTTTTACAAGATGGCGCCTACTACATATTTAGAGCACGTGGCGTTGACCTCTTCTGAAACAGCTGAACCAAAGGAATAAAAAATATTTTCTTAAAAACAGTATTTTTGAAAATTTATTGTTTGGGTTATCATGAGTGCAATTAAGTATTGGCCACTAATTACCAAATACCATACAATGCTATATGTTCATAGTAACCTTAGTTGATACCAATAATTTTTATAATAAATATTTCTTATTGTTTCTCATCCTGGCAAATGAAGCACTGACGTAGTCAGAAATAAACAATGTTTTATTTCTGTTATTGTAAAAATAAAATTTACGTAGTAATACTCGTACATTACATGGGTTGGTTGTTTTAAAGCTTTGGAAATGCTCCAACTGGATTTTGAATTCGTAAGTGTATTTGAAATTTTAGCGTGCGTTAGTTTCTAAAAGTTTCTATATACATATTTTATGTAATACATAGTATATAAACATAGTATATACATAGAATTAATGTTTACATGAAATTTGGTGAAAAATCAGGAATAAACAATATATTTTATTTTTAATGTCGCAACGTCCATAACTTATTTACCGCGGTTAGAAATCTCAGGAATATTAGAAAAAAAAACTTTTTTTCGTGGATTTTTACTCTTCAAAGAACATAACCTCAAAGTATCATATCTCTTAAGACGCTAGTCTTAGGTTTGGGCTGTGCGTTTATACATATCAACAGTCAGTCAATCAGACAGTCGGTCAAATGATAAACTGACTGACTTTTATAAATATTGTATTATACATATAATTTTATTTAAACCTTATTGTATATTTTCCGATTGATTGAACTATAAATTCAAAAAATATAAATAACGTTCTCACTTAGAACATATTACTGAGTTTTTTTTCTAATAAAGTATTTTAGACGGCTTACTATCTACTATACAGGGATATTGTCTTTGCGAAATCTATCCGCTGTTGGGCTTTCGACTACTTTTAATATGTAGCTAACGAATTCGACAAAACGTGTCTTTGGCGAGGTCAATATCTAACAGCTTAATAGATGCTAGAATACTTAGTTTAATTCATCAATAAGTCATTGCAAATATTATATTCCTATGAGAGTCGAACACCAAAGTAATCTATTAGCCACTGTTACCATTGCGACATTGTACACCTTCTATCTGCTTACCCCACTTCATTCTATTAATGAAATAATTTCATAAGTTAAATTGATAGATCGCAAATTGGCAAGGACAAATTAATTGCATTAAAAATATATTGAGTTTCTCTTCATTTTCTTAAAGTGACTTATTGTCGCAGACGCTCATTTAAATTTTATACCGCAGTTCCACCCATTTTAAGTTGGACCTTCTAGTTATTGCTCCAAAAATATTAATAAAAAAACACCTTTCAGGTATTTTTCAGGTTGGTAAACCTATAAATAAACACCTGAAAGGTGTTTAAGCTAGATATTGACCTCGCCAAAGGCACGTTTTATTCACATAGCATACAATGTGAGCAATATGTACTCATTTTTTCTGCCTGGAATTGAGTACTCTGGCAGCTGGGAGTTTGTCATGCTCTCTCAAAAGTCTCACTGACGGTGGCGTGTGTGTTGGATCATTTCGGTTCCTTTCAAAATGGTTGAGCTATTTGGTGCCAATCCATACGTCATGTTCGTGAACGGACGCTGTCTGCTGAGACTGGGCATCTCTTAGCTGCCACAGTTATTTGTTTTCACATATAGAAGCACGAAAATCAATGTAACCAAGATTTAGTAAAACATGATTTTTTTAAAAAGAGTGTCCGTGGAGTTTCTTGCCTGTTCTTCTCCATAGAGATCTACGCTTTGGAACAGGCAATTAGCGTCACTTTTCTGACTGACCGACCGACTCTTTGACTATTCATAAGTGCCTATAAATGGTCTAAGTGAAATAAATGCCTTGAATTTTGAATTTTGAATTTTGAACCAACTATTTAGGTAGTATGATTTTTTTAACATCATTATCTCCCTAGCCTTTTTCCCAACTATACCGAATGATCAATGTCGGATGTTCGGACCAGTATTTTACGTGAAGAGATTGATTATCGGACATCCTCTACCCATTTACTAAGCGACACCCCTATGGTTAGACTTGTCAGACATTCTGACTTCTGAGTGACCGTAACGATTCTTAAAGTTTCACGGATTATAACCGGGACCAACGGATTTAGGAGCTTTTCGTGGCACGGTACGTCAGTGATGTCCAAGATAAAATTTTGCAAGTACATTATGAATATTTTTTTAAAAGCATATACGATGATCTACAAAGGCGCAGTTTTTCACACGCACTAAAAAAGCTTATTATACATACCTAAGTTCTCTATCTTTTTATTGAAAATCTAAGTTTGTTGAAGCCAAAACTAATACGACGTTAACATCTGCGGTAAACATAATTTGTGAGTTGACATCAAAAATAATATTTTCTTCTGATATCAGTAATCTAAATAGAACTTTTTCTTTCGGTCGCTTCGGTATAAAAGCTATTACGAGTTTTCCAACTTAAATTAAGTAAGCACTTGAGTTGGTACCATGTTTTTAGCGTATTTGGGCAAAGTTATGTTTTATTTTGTACCGCTACTGCCCGCATCTTTGAAACTTGGTCTTTTTACTTTAAAAGAAACATAAATATGTGCATTTCTCTACGCGTTTTCAAAGTTACAATTTTACGCAGTAAGCAAAGTGTCCAAGTTTAACCTTTTTTTATTTTTTTCAAATCTATGACTCTTTAGTACAATAACTATAATGGTTTAACTTGTATACATATATTATCCACTGGCTGTCCTCGTTTTACTCACATTATGTTATGTTTTTGATCATAGTGTGACGTATCCATACTAATATTATAAATGGGAAAGTGTGTCTGTCTGTCTGTATGTTTGTCTTTATTTCACGGCAAAACGGAGCGACGAATTGACGTGATTTTTAAGTGGAGATAGTTGAAGGGATGGAGAGTAACATAGGCTACTTTTTGTCTCTTTTTAACGCGAGCAAAGTGCGGGCAAAAGCTAGTAAGCTATGTTACTGCTAACTTTTAACCTTTTGATGACCAAGCGATACTCGACAGCCTGCTGTCGGGCTGCTCTATTGTGTCTCGAATCACGTGTGTTCAAAGGAATTAAGTCCATTTCGTAGTTTTTGAGAAAAAGAATAACAAACTTCCATACACACACACATACAAACTTTCACATTTATAATATTAGTAGGACTAGTAGGAAGTAGGATTTCTATTTATTTTTCAAAAAGGAACGTCGCAGTCACAACTTGAGACAAGAGATTGATGGCACAAGTTTAGTCCCTAGGGAAACTAAAAAAAGCCAACTAAAATAGAGATTGAATAGGAACTTTACCTATTTTCTCTATATAAATAGCAACTTAGCCTTTTTCTCAACTATGTTTGGCTCGGCTTCTAGTCTAACTGGATTTAGCTGGATATAAGTATTTTAGATGGATCGATTGTCTTAAGTCCTACAAAACTAAGTTGACAATTTAAAACTTCCTAAATAGAGTGTTTGTTTGACTTTTCTTAGAAGAAAAAGAAATATGATTTATCTGCCTTATATCTACCTATATACATGCAAATATATCTTATATATAAAATTCTCGTGTCACAATATTAGTTATCATAGCACACTTAAACGACTCTGCTCCAACACCGCTCCCATCCAACATGTCGGCCAGCGAGGCTTCAACTACCGAGCAGTCTGACGGCGGTAAGCTCGCTGTCAGCGAGCTGTCTGCTAATTTATGAAGCCAATTTAAAATATATCTTAAGAGCAATATTTAAAGTCCATATTTAAATTATATTCTTTTTGCCGGGTGGAAGCAGAGTCGTTTAAATGTGCTATGACCTTTACTCCTCCGAAACGGCTTTACCAATTTTTGTCAAATTTTATATGCATATTCAGTAGGTTTGAGAATCGGCTACTGTCTATTTTTCATACCCCAGGGTGAACAACCCTTATCACTTGATAAGGGTTGTTCACCCTTAACATTTTTAACGCAAGTGAAACCGCGGGAGGCAGCTAGTAAACAAATATAAATAAAAGTAGATTTAGATTTAAAAAATTGCATGTTAATCTCACTATGACCTTATAAAAAATCATTCATCCCATTCCTTCGATATTGAGAAACTGTTTTATTATTCAGAAATCTCAATATAAACTTCTCAACTCAAAGGAATATCTTCAAAGATTCCTTTTAAATAATTCCACTGCAGTCAATATTCAATTGAGTCTTCATAAACGTAATATTCTTTCACATGTCCAGAGATTTCATTGTGAAAGGTTCATTTCGTATGGAGGAGCTTTTATATAAAGTCCTTTTCAGACAGTGCTAGTGTTAAAATCAAACACTAGCACTGTCTATTTTAAACGAGATACGTTACTTGTGCAAAATTGATTTTGAACTAACTTTGATTTTGAATCTTTGAAATATTCATGGAGATTTTTTGATAGAATTAGCAATTTTTTGTAGTATCTGGTAGTAGGTATCTGTTTGTATTTATGGAAAAATCAATTAGAGAGAAGAGGCAGATAATGTTATCCATACTATACTAATATTATAAATGGGAAAGTGTGTCTGTCTGTCTGTTTGTCTTTCTTTCACGGCAAAACGGAGCGACGGATTGACGTGATTTTTTAAGTGGAGATAGTTGAAGGAATGGAGAGTAACATAGGCTACTTTTTGTCTCTTTCTAACGCGAGCGAAGCCGCGGGCAGAAGCTAGTAATTTATACAATAAATAGTTAAAAATAAAATCAGCTTATTAACTCTCATACCAAAAACCCTGGAGCAGCAATAACGACGCTTACTAAAGCCGGATTATCAATTTTGGGCTTACGTTTATTATTTTTGGGTTTTTTATTATCAATTTCAGGTGTTCCTGATATCTAAGATATCCAAGGTATGTTTCAGAAAGCACATACTTATTAAAAAAATACATTAGTTCTTGCCCAGTTTATATGAACCCACAATCACTTGAGAGGCGGTCACTTTACCTACCACGCCATTGGACATTAAGTACGAAATAATAATATATTGTAAATGATGTTATTTGTCTAGTTGATTTCTAGTAACAAATAGATTGCAACTACGATAAAAAAACTACGTATCCACAAACACAAAACAAAAAACTAACCATCCAAACTGTGTCGATGAATGATCATCGAAAATTGGAAACAGCTGATAGTCATAAAATCCTAATTTACGACATGCGGAATTTAAATGCGGAATTTAGAATCCCGCGGAGAGTAAAACCCCGGAGAGAAAACGGGACGTTTGACAGCACTAGTGGGTGCATTCCAATCAATACCAGTAGTGTGACACTGGACAATTTCAGACTAAAAATACTTTATTTTAGTTCCAAAATGGTTTAATTGTCGCTAAAACTTTTAAACTGCGTTTGTGGGATGTGGATGTACGATTTAATAAATCGACTCTTTGATTTATACGCGTAACTGTTTTTTAAATGTTGGTCATCAAAACTGTGGCTTAATCTATTTTTGCTTTCGTGGTATTTTTATTCGAGGTAACCAAAACTAAAAATTTAAAATTCTCGTTGCTTTTTTTTGGGTGATATTAATTGATGACACTGTATTTAGGGTTCCGTACCTCAAAAGGTACAAACTGAACCCTTATAGTATCACTTTGTTGTCCGTCCGTCCGTCCGTCCGTCTGTCAAGACTCTTTTTCTCAAAAACGAGTCGAGATATCAAGCTGAAATTAATATCACATACTCAGGTCTGCTATTTCTCAAAGCAGCGAGAAAATCAAGTTTCTAAATCAACGCAATAAAAAGACACGGCGGTTTATATTGCATATTTAGACAATTGCAAGGGAATCAAAACCTATAGGGTACTTCCCATTGACCAAGAATTATTAAATTTGGCAAGAAGCAAAGTCATGTAGCACAAGTAAAGAAAAAACGCCGAAAACCGTAAATTTGTAGTTACACACATCAAAAGTGTCTAGGGATATTTTAATTAAACCTAAATAACTAAAATTCTATTAACTTTTTGTTAAGACACCTACACTTTAAAATAAACCTTGTTTAATTGCCTATCTAATCTGATAATAAACTTTTAGATATAGTTAAATTTAAAAAAAAACTTAGAAGAAGAGGAAAAACTCAACAAAATTTAAATTTAACTTTATTTTTGAAATTTCAAAACCTAAACAACAAAACAATTTTTTTTTATAAAAATTGTTGAAAACTTAAAATTAATAATTCGTGGATCCACCTAAGACTCTCCTGACACATCTGGAGCGGTTCTGCACACTCAAAACAAGGGTGTCAATATCCTGTTGTGGAGTACTGTCCCAAATCCTGCTAAGATGCAAGAAAAGCTGGTTTTGATGCACAATATCAACAGGGAAATTCCTACGAGCTCTTCTCTGAAGCATATTCCAGGCATGCTTAATAGGATTTAAGTCAGGGGATTGTGCAGGCCGGTCTAAAGCTTGAATAACATGCTGTTGTAACCAACTTGTAACGATACGCGCCGTATGTGGACGGGCATTGTCGTGCATTAGCTGGAAATTTTGTCCCATTTGCTGTTTGTGGGGCAAGATTACAGGCTCTAGCACCTCATCTCGGTATTTTCGAGCAGTCATATTGCCTTGTATCCAAACGAGGTCCGTTCTACCGCCGAGACGAATTCCTGCCCAAACCATAATCGTGCCACCTTAATATGCATGAACTTGTTGTGGGTGCTGCAGTCGATTCCAACGTCCAGGTTTTCTCCAAACGCGTACTCTTCGCGAATCAGGATGAAATCGAAACCTAGAATCATCAGTGAAAAGCACAAGTGACCATTGAGAATGGTTCCAGTTTTCGTGTGCAATAGCCCATTGTAATCTTCTTCCTCGATTACCTCTCCTTAGTGCTGATACCCAAAATGGCCTACGAGCACGTAGATTGAGTTCATGCAGTCGCCTTCTCAAAGTTTGACTGCTTACCAGCAAACCATACTCTCTCTGTAGCCTTTGAACCAATTGCATCGCCGCTGCATTTAGTTGACTTCGTGCAGCATTTACTATGAATCGGTCCTGTACATGTGTTGTAATGCGTTGAGGTCCTCGGTGCCGTTCCACCACTTCCTCCGTAACACGATAACATGACCAAAGCCTGGATATAACGCTCTGACTGGTCTTCATGGCTTCAGAAACGGCAATCATGGGACAGTATTCCACAACAGGATATTGACACCCTTGTTTTGAGTCTGCAGAACCGCTGCAGATGTGTCAGGAGAGTCTTAGGTGGATCCACGGAATATTAATTTTAAGTTTTCAAGAATTTTTATAAAAAAAATTGTTGTGTTGTTTAAGTTTTGATGTTTCAAAAATAAAGTTAAGATTGAAATTTTGTTTGAGTTTTTCCTCTTCTTCTAAGTTTTTTTTTGAATTGAACTTTATCTAAAAGTTTATTATCAGATTAAATAGTCTATTAAACAAGGTTTATTTTAATGTGTACATGTTTTAACAAAAAGTTAATAGAATTTTAGTAATTTAGGTTTAATTAAAATATCCCTAGACACTTTTGATGTGTGTATTTCATAAAAAAAAAAAACAAATTAACAGAACCCTCGCTGCGCGAGTTCAACTCGCACTAAACCGGTTTTTTATCAATTAACAGACTATGAACACAGAAATTTAATGTAGAAAAATAAAGTACATAATACAAAACAAGTACCTAAATAATCGTAAAGTTTAAGCTCAGATTGTAGGTACTAATTTAATATGAAACAATTTAAATGTAATATAATTCGTTATTATGAAACAAACACTTAAATTTTATTTTATTACAAAATTGTAGTTCTAATAAGACTAGTATACCCACCGACTCTCAACTAATGAAATATTTACTTAGCACGTCGAAATAATTCAATTTGGAATTTATTTCAATACTACCCACCCAACAACATAGTACAAAACTAAATTCAAAACTCATATTCATTAATTTAGATTAAACTAGCTGCCTCCCGCGGTTTCACCCGCGCTAAAACTGTTAAGGGTGAACCACCCTTATCACTTAGGGGTATGAAAAATAAATAGTAGCCGATTCACAGACCTACTAAATATGCATATAAAATTTGGTAAAAATCGGTAAAGCCGTTTCGAAGGAGTAAGGTAACTAACATTGTGACACGGGAATTTTATATCTACACTTCTACAATAATATTATAAAGAGGAAAACTTTGTATGTTTGTTTGTTTGATTGTAATTAATAGGCTCAGAAACTACTGGACCGATTTCAAAAATTCTTTCACCATTATTAGAAAGTTGCATTTTCCACGAGTATCATAGGCTATATAATATCACGCTATGTCCCACGGGAGCGAACCAGTAACCAAAAACCTAATGTAACGTGGCTAAAACCGCGAGGAACAGCTATATAAGATATACTGAAAAAAAATATCGCTTATTGTATAAGATTTACACACATCAAAAGTGTCTAGGGATATTTTAATTAAACCTAAATAACTAAAATTCTATTAACTTTTTGTTAAGACACCTACACTTTAAAATAAACCTTGTTTAATTGCCTATCTAATCTGATAATAAACTTTTAGATAAAGTTAAATTAAAAAAAAAACTTAGAAGAAGAGGAAAAACTCAACAAAATTTCAATTTAACTTTATTTTTGAAATTTCAAAACCTAAACAACAAAACAATTTTTTTTTATAAATTTTTTTTATAAAACTTAAAATTAATAATTCGTGGATCCACCTAAGACTCTCCTGACACATCGGGAGCGGTTCTGCATACTCAAAACAAGGGTGTCAATATCCTGTTGTGGAGTACTGTCCCAAATCCTGCTAAGATGCAAGAAAAGCTGGTTTTGATGCACAATATCAACAGGGAAATTCCTACGAGCTCTTCTCTGAAGCATATTCCAGGCATGCTCAATAGGATTTAAGTCAGGGGATTGTGCAGGCCGGTCTAAAGCTTGGATAACATGCTGTTGTAACCAACTTGTAACGATACGCGCCGTATGTGGACGGGCATTGTCGTGCATTAGCTGGAAATTTTGTCCCATTTGCTGTTTGTGGGGCAAGATTACAGGCTCTAGCACCTCATCTCGGTATTTTCGAGCAGTCATATTGCCTTGTATCCAAACGAGGTCCGTTCTACCGCCGAGACGAATTCCTGCCCAAACCATAATCGTGCCACCTTAATATGCATGAACTTGTTGTGGGTGCTGCAGTCGATTCCAACGTCCAGGTTTTCTCGAAACGCGTACTCTTCGCGAATCAGGATGAAATCCAAACCTAGATTCATCAGTGAAAAGCACAAGTGCCCATTGAGAATGGTTCCAGTTTTCGTGTGCAATAGCCCATTGTAATCTTCTTCCTCGATTACCTCTCCTTAGTGCTGATACCCAAAATGGCCTACGAGCACGTAGATTGACTTCATGCAGTCGCCTTCTCAAAGTTTGACCACTTGCCAGCAAACCATACTCTCTCTGTAGCCTTTGAACCAATTGCATCGCCGCTGCATAGTTGACTTCGTGCAGCATTTACTATGAATCGGTCCTGTACATGTGTTGTAATGCGTTGAGGTCCTCGGTGCCGTTCCACCACTTCCTCCGTGACACGATAACATGACCAAAGCCTGGATATAACGCTCTGACTGGTCTTCATGGCTTCAGAAACGGCAATTATGGGACAGTATTCCACAACAGGATATTGACACCCTTGTTTTGAGTATGCAGAACCGCTGCAGATGTGTCAGGAGAGTCTTAGGTGGATCCACGGAATATTAATTTTAAGTTTTCAAAAATTTTTATAAAAAAAATTGTTGTTTTGTTTAAGTTTTGATGTTTCAAAAATAAAGTTAAGATTGAAATTTTGTTTGAGTTTTTCCTCTTCTTCTAAGTTTTTTTTAAATTTAACTTTATCTAAAAGTTTATTATCAGATTAAATAGTCTATTAACGAGGTTTATTTTAATGTGTACATGTTTTAACAAAAAGTTAATAGAATTTTAGTAATTTAGGTTTAATTGAAATATCCCTAGACACTTTTGATGTGTGTATTATTATTAATTAAATATTTAACATGATTATGCCAACATAAAATGTATGCCTAAAAATATTATGCCAAAGAATTATAAGTATATTATTACAAAGAACATTATGCGAAAAAAAGGGATCCCATTCAAAATACAGTTACTTCTACATGAGAGACATTTTGACGTAGGTTAGCAGATTTAAATTCGATTATGAATCCCTACTTAATATTATAAATGCGAAAGTAATTCTGTCTGTCTGTCTTTCTGACTGTCTGTCTCTTCTTCACGCCTAAACCACTGAACCGATTTGAATGAAATTTGGTACAGGTATAGTCTGGGACCCGAGAAAGGACATAGGATAGTTTTGATCTCGGAATTCCCCCGAGAACGGAAACTTTTAATTGACGCGGACGAAGTCGCGGGCAAAAGCTAGTAAATAATAAATTAACGAAAATAATAAATACATATTTCCCTACGCACAAAAATGCGAAAAAAAAAACATTGTCAAACAAAACATTCTGCTCGAATGGGTAAGAAAATACAGTGCAAATAAAATAACAATTCCATTTATGTAATGAATCCTTTAGACTGGGCCTCGGTCTGATCCACGGATTAAATAGAATAGGTATGAGTGCCAGTAACTCAATATCAATATCTAGATATCAAATATTAACTATGAATAATATTGATATTGAAGCTTTTTGTTTGATATTATTGTTATTTTAGTATAAAGAAGATTTGAGCGTAAGAACGACCTAAGAAAATACAATTTCGTTATGAAGCTCACGCTTATACGTATATATAGGCTTATATCGGTATATACCTAGGTACTTTCTAATAAATAAATGTGGAGTATTATTTATGTTATTGTTTTGTTTAATATTGCTCGTTAAGCAAAAGTATAAAGCTAATAAATTACACATTTCCAATTAGTAGCAAAATGTAGCTGTTTATATTTAAACTAGCAAATGTTTTTTGTTTAGTTTGTTGTTTTATTATTGTTCTACAACAATAAAATAGAGCAATATAAATTTTATGCACACCGCAATTTGTTTAACAAACAAACTCTATTTTAAGCATAATTTTAACTCTATTGTGCTAGATAACAAAAGAGAGTTAGTGGTTGAATATTGTTTAGATTCAATTATGAGAGAGTGCTTAAGGTTTCAAATATTAAAAAAACTAGCTTTTGCCCGCGGCTTCGCTCGCGTTAGAAAGAGACAAAAAGTAGCCTTTGTTACTATCCATCCCTTCAACTATCTCCACTTAAAAAATCACGTCAATTCGTCGCTCCGTTTTGACGTGAAAGAAAGACAAACATACAGACAGACACACTTTCCCATTTATAATATTAGTATGGATATAATAATATGATGTTAATGTTTAAATGATGTTTCTACTCTGGTTCCGTTTTTTATCAAAAATTGTCATTAGAATAAGTCTGAGGGTCTGCAGAAGTCAAACTTTGGGGTGAAAGATACGTAAAGCTAATTAATATAATAATAATATTCAGCTTTACGTATCTTTCTTTGGCTTTGGGTAAATTTTATTATTGAAATTGCTTATATTAGATTATATGAATACAATTGATAATTCCAAAATGATTGATCGAATCAATTAAACTGTCGATTTTCGCCTCAAATTGTAGAAACTTTAGCGGAACTAAACATATTTATTTGTGAGAGCATCATATATAGCAATATTCCGTCATTTTTTGAGTTTGTGTTTATGAGTTTGATGTCGTAAAATATATTCTATGGATAACAAGAGAAAAAGGAAATTTAAAAAGACGTTAAAAAAATAAAAACACTTCTTCGAAAAATAGAAATAACAAGCCTATGATCCGTTGCCACAAAACGAAACAAAAATTAATGTTTTTTTTTCAAGTATCACATTATAACTACATCATATTTTTTTAAAATATAACTACAGTCAACATTTTGTAATTGACTAACTACCTCTTAAGAAAAAGCTCCAAAATAACTGAATCAAACAGGAAGTTTTAGAAGAATTTTTTTTTATTATTATGGGCTTTTTTTTTTTTTGGGAAGTGGGAAATCATCAAATGACTTCTCCCGCCGTAAAGGCAGCGGGAGGGCGTGTCAGACTTTTACTGACTAAAACCCACTCATGTTCCTTCGGTTGCCCCTTATGTTCCGGGGTCACGGTAACTTTTATAAACATTCCGCAACCCCGGCAGGCGTTGGCCCTGTTGGGCCCCTTCCTAGGCTGACTCTCCTTGCGGCGCGCGAACACTAACGCGCCGCCGCAATATTATTATGGTCTTGTTCTTGTTCTCAGACTAGCTCGAGGGCATAGACGCCCTAAAACAACCTAAAACAAACAGATCTTGAAAGAACTCAGCTACTTTATACACAAAAGATTACAACAGGCAAACTAGAACGAATAAATCTTACATAATATAAAAGAAAGAACGATTCGAGCAGAATGCAAACAAATCTAATAGTTGCAGACTTCACAATCTTTATACGGAAACGTCACGTAAAAATAAGTACAGAGACATGATAAAACCTGATTCTAGTTTATTCAACTCAACAATACTGAAAAACTCGGCCACACGAAGACTTTCGAGATGTAGATGTTCTAGAAGTTCTAAGAACGTCGGATGATAAATGAGATGTTATGGAAGAATGAATACAAAATTATTTTATTTTAGGTGACAACGACCCTTAAAAATCAATACAATAAACTAGAATATAACAAATAGTACAGAATATAGCTATCAGACATACTTAAGTCAAGAACGATTTTTATGCATAAGCTGTTGACTTAACTAGACAAGGAGTTGGCAAAAATATCATTGGTTAAACGGAGCGATTTCTGCACTTAGCTTCATGATTGGTTCACTGCGAGTATTGTCGAGATCTAATAATGACAATAAAACAACGTAGAACTGTCTATGTTTCGTGAATATAGATTATAATTAATATGATTCTGATTTTCAAATTAACATTTTTTTCCAAAGATCGATAAGACCTTTTCAAATTGGAACAGAACTTGTAATTATCTGCCCTCTTATTTGAAACTTACATTAAGGTTTATTTTTAATTTATTTATTTGTTTATTAAGAAAGGTACACCAACAGCTTCTGTATATAACTTAACAAATGGATTAGTTTATGGGTTTAAGGCTTATACAGTTGCCAATAACAGGTGAACCTCCTTTTACGACTAAAATTAAACAAACACAAGATCAAAATTTACTTAAAACAAAATTTTGAATAAAATGTTTTCTTTGAGTAAGTATTACTAACATCTACGCTTAGATTTATATCACTCCCTGTTTGTTTCATTAATGCAATTGCTATAACAACAAACAAATAACAACATTTAAATCCAAAACTATTAATAACGTTAAAAGAACCATCCAAATCCATAACATTACCCACATAATAAATAATGGGTGTAATGTACTGAGAACAGCTATAAGACGTGTTAAATTGAGCATGAAAAATCTACCGTAACCCATATAGCCATAAGGTTTACGATTGTAATCGTGAAAATATAACTCTTTCTTTTAGTTGCTCATAAATATTATTTTTTGGAATAATAAAGCAAAGTAGAGAAAAATGCTAGAATTATGTTCTTTCACATGGATAGAAATTATAATAATAATTTTATTATAATATAAGGTTCGCTAACAGCAGCTCCCGTGTACATTCTATCTTTAATATTAAAAATAGGAAAAAAAAAAACATTTATTTCCTCTTTTTGTTTGTATGAAGAAATTTAATTTCGGGAAGTATCGGTTTTTTTTTATGTAGACGATGTTGCAGACAGAAGCAGATACTATTTTTATAAATAGGAAAAATGTGTTTATTTGTAGTGGGTAAATAATATAATAATACCAGCCTATAACTGTCCCACTGCAGGGCAAAGGCCTCTTCTCATACAGAGAAGGCACGAGCATTGATCACCACGCTTGCTCAAGACGGGTTGGCGATTTCAGACTTATAATCACTACAAGTCCAGGTTCCCTCACGATGTTTTCCTTCACCGATGTCTGCGATGTCTAAGATAATCTTTAAAAAGTACATATGAATTGAAAAAGTCACATTGGTACTTGCCCGGATTCGAACCCACAACCACTTGCATGAGAGGCGGGTGCCTTAACCACTAGGCCATCACGACATTAAACAGTTAGTTAGTTTTTTAGTAGTGGGTAAACTCTAAAATTACTGAGAAGACTATATTTATTTTCTCACATTATATACATATAACATCGCGCTGTGTCACACATGTCTCAAGGAAGCGAAGCAGTAATCATTGACTAACATAGCGTGAGTGAAGCCGAGAGTGACAGCTAGTTTTAAATATAACTTACACTGAACTGTCTATTATTTTACTTTGTCGATGACCTGCGTAAACAGACTTCAAACCAATAAATGTGTGTTATTTAATAATGAATTAACAATATTAAGTTGAAATGTCTATAGGATTCCGCAAACCGCTACCTGCTCATTCAATTGACGAACTAGTATAACCATGGTACACCACAATTCAAAATTTAACTATAAAAGATCGAAATTAAATAATTTACTATAATTTCTATGGTATGAAGTATAACAAAATGTTCTAACAATTACCTATAACAGTGTAACTCGAACTTTATCATAATATTCAAGAAATTATTTATTTTAATTTGTAAATACATAGATAATTATATTATAATAACTTCAACCCAGACATAGAACAAAAAAATCATGCTCGTCACAGATTTTAGGGTTTTTTGGCTTAGCTGTTAACAAACATAATTTAAATATTTCATGTAAAATCTAGCTAAACAAAGCAATATAACTAGGAACAAGTTTTACCAGTCCCAACTTTAACTGTCACTTCTAGTTTATGCCATATCTGCGTGACTTTTCTAGTTCTCAGTGGCAGAGCGGTTTAATAAAGCGAATGCAACTTCAAACTACATCACCATATAACAGTTAGTACTTTTATTTGGTGCCCGTAGCACAAATATAAATACTATATAGATCTTAACTATTTCTTGCAAAATTCGTCAGTGAAACGGAAGAAACAAACAGAAAGAAAGAAAGAAAGATAATCATCATCAATTTTGGGTTAAGCTCGCATAAGTCTTTTTTGTATTTTTGCTATAAGTTTATGTTTTTAGGGTTCCGTACCTCCAAATGTAAAAACGGCAATGAAGAATATAGGTAATAAAAATGAAATATATTTAACTAGCTTCTGCCCGCGGCTTCGCTCGCGTTAGAAAGAGACAAAAAGTAGCCTATGTTACTCTCCATCCCTTCAACTATCTCCACTTAAAAAATCACGTCAATCCGTCGCTCCGTTTTGTTTCTTTCTAACGCGAGCGAAGTCGGCGGCATAAACTAGAGAAATAATAATTATATCTATTCTATTCTAAAATTTGACAAGTGTACACTAGTACTGCACTGAGCGTACCTGTTCTAAACATCTACCGTATCTAGTTCCTATATATCGATGATTGATGATGTGTCAAAATTTTCTATTCGCCGTGGCGTATGCCTGTATGTGATTTGGGAATAGAAAATTTATGTGTTAGCTGGCAGGTAATCTTTTCTGGTATGCAAAATGTATGCGTCATTCAAAATAACTCTCTCTGGTCTATTTTGGCGGTTGTTCGATTAGGACGCCATATTGATCGAGAACACGGAAAAAGGCAATGATGTTATAAGAAAAAAAGTGTAGATAGGTTATATGCAGCCAAAAAGTGGCACATTAAGGCCCGTATTAATAGACGTCACTCAACTCCGAGACGCTCTCAAGTCTCTTGCTGTCCTTGTCATTCTAAAGGGAAAAAATAAGGACAGCAATAAACTTGAGAGCGTCTCAGAACTGAGTGACGTCTATTAATACGGGCCTAAGGCCCGTATTAATAGACGGGTTGTCTATTGTTTGCCCGAAGATTATATGCCATAATCATCATTTTCCCGAATTTCATTTACCCGAATTTCATTTGCCCGAATGTTTCATTTGCCCTAAAAGACATATGACATACTTTTAATTGCCCGAATTTTAGATACCATAAGATACGAATGCCATAAGTATTGTTTGCCATAATTTTATGTGCCATAATAATTATTAGACATAATATTTAAATGGCATAATATTTAAATGGCATAACAAGTATTAGACAAATATTTAAGCCCCGTAATGGTTTTTTTTTCTGTGCATGGTTGATGGTGGGCTAGGTCGACGGAGCCCCGCTTCGCGGGGCTCCTACTTCTGTGTGGTTTATAAAAAAATAACCACGAAGGGGATGGCGGGGTCTATTCGCTCGCTTCGCTCGCTCACACGACCCCGCCATCCCCTTCTAACCTAACCTGTCCGAGTCGAGGTGCCCTAAAGTCCCAATTGCATCCAATTTCTCTTGATATAAACAACCGTTATACACCCGATGTCGATGGCAAATTATGTTATGGCATATCATAATTATGGGATGTGATAATTAGGACATGTGATAATTATGGCTTACAATGATTATGGCAAATGATGTTATGGTAAGTGACTTTATGGGAAACAATGATTCTGGCACGTGACTATTATGGCAAATGAGAGTAGGGCAAATGAGTATTATGTCGTATGATATTATGGCTGTTGACTATTATGGCAAATGAAATTAGGGCAAATAAAATTCGGGTAAACGGCGGTATACCTAATAGACGTCACTCAACTCCGAGACGCTCTCAAGTCTCTTGCTGTCCTTGTCATTCTAAAGGGAAAAAATAAGGACAGCAATAAACTTGAGAGCGTCTCGGAGTTGAGTGACGTCTATTAATACGAGCCTTAAAGTTTGTCAATTGACAAACATGATACCGAGTATCGCGTTGACATTTGACGTTTATCTCTTTTTCACTCGCACTACTTCAATCATGTCATCCTACTTTGACGTTTAAAGTATGTGTGCGTTAGTGTGCCGTTTTTGAAGATAGAATTTCGTTTGGGTAACCTATCTACACTTTTTTACTTATAACGTCATTGGAAAAAGGCATAAAAACTCAACTGCGATTTTGGAGATTTTAAAAGTAGGTGGTTTTGTTTCTGTTTTATGTAATTGCGACCAACTTCCGAAATTGCAGTTGGTTTTTTTTATAAATAATATAAATTATAATTATGCCACTCTGAGACTAAAACTAACTGAGACGAATTCAATGACGCCTCATAATAATAATTGTGCGTGCCAAAAGTGAGACGTGTATAGATACATACACGATCGAAAAACATAACCCTTCTTTCGGCAGTCAAGTAAAAAGAGCCTAATCATAGTCTGGATTCAAAATACGATTGGTGCGGTTGCTGAACGATAGCTTGCTGTTCAATTTCCGCGCGAAACTAATATTTGTATGGCCTATAGGTATTTGTTCTAAGAGCTGGATGTATACAGGGTTATTGGTAAAACACCGACATCCTCTCAGGACTATGTTACTAACATCATAATCAACAACTTTTGTTCTATCACATTTTAAAAATTATCATATTTTAGTTCATTACATTTTCATACAAAAATGTAAAATATTTAAATTAACACTCTAAATGTGACGAAGTGTGCGTAGCAAACGAGGACAGTGCGCGGCAAACGTAGTTATGTTGTTACGGCACAATACAGAGTTGAAATGTGTTAGACAGGACAACGAAATCTTGAAGATTTGTTTTTGGTAAATGTATAACATTTTATAAAAAATCATAGAACAAAAGTTGTTGTTTATGATGATAGTAATATAGTCCTGAGAGGATGTCGGTGTTTTACCAATAACCCTGTATACGCTCGTATGTTTGTGTGTATATTCAATCACGATATGGAAGAAATTTTGAATCTGTGAAGTAGGGCACAGACTAAAACTCAGAAAAAAAAGAAAAGAAAAAAACCTCAATAATAATAATATTTTTAGACGTTTGGTTTTTTTTACATTAAATATTTAAAAATTATATGTAATATGTATGTATTAATAAATTTTATAAGTATATTTATCAGTTGTCTGGTTATCACAGTACGGTCAGCAAAGTAGAGAAGTATCCAGGGCCGTCATATACAACTGAGGTTTTCTTAAATACCAATGAATGTATTCAAATGAAATTTAACCTAATTTAAGAACTAGTCATTTTCTACTTAAGTTTAAAAAAATATCCGTGGGTTTTTTAAGAAAACTTAAACTGTATCTGACGGCCCTGGATACTTATCTACTTTGCTGACTGTACATACTATAGTAGATCAGCTGGCCAAGTGTGAGTTGGCGTAGGATATATTTTTTTTATTTAATTATATATA
This sequence comes from Athetis lepigone, assembly GCA_033675125.1. Classification (NCBI taxonomy): domain Eukaryota; kingdom Metazoa; phylum Arthropoda; class Insecta; order Lepidoptera; family Noctuidae; genus Athetis; species Athetis lepigone. The sequence continues at coordinate 20,959,920 of CM066229.1, read as the reverse complement.
TTTATTCCTATTTATTATATATATCCATATTCATATTTATATTCATATTTTTTATTGCACATAAAAAAAGATACATACATCCTTAAAGCAAAACTAAAACAAAACTTATGTACAACTTTCAAAATTCAAAATTCATCATCAACTCTTATCAATCAAAAGAAAAGATTAACAAAAGCTTGAAAAAATTGTAATTTGCACTTTAGAAAATCACCATTCTTGGCATTGTGTTTTAAACGACTAAAAATAGTCCAGCAGTTTACTACCTTGCTAACGAGTTTTCTAGCACTTAAAAAGTTACTGTCATAAATAAAAACATTTACTGCCACTAATCGTGAAGATTTTTTCAAGCAATTTAAATTTTCAGGGTTCCGCACACTGAAGATGGCAGTGCAACCCCATTACTGGGTTGCGGAATAGTTATAATAGTTACCGGAGCCCGGAACATAAAGGGCAACCGAAGGAAAATGAGTGGGTTTTAGTCAGTAAAACTCTGACACGCCCTCCCGCTCCGCCTAGGACGGGAGAAGTCATTTGATAATAATTTCCCACTCACCAAAAAAACCCATTACTAAGAATGATTACGCTGTTTGTCTGTCCGTCCGTCCGATTATTTATTATTTCATAAATGTGCTTTCTTTCTTTCTTTCAGCGGGCTGTATCTCATGAACCGTAGCAGGTATAGTACGATTTTTAATTCGAGTCAGAAAAATGACATTTCCAGTGTTGCAGGTTTTTAGCCCCAAATAAATAGTGATGTGGTACAATCGAGTTTTTACAATTAAATCTTAGTCGAGAATACTTTTTTTATTCAATATCAAATTGCCTTTAATTATAAAAAATATTACAAGTAATTTACGGTAATTAAATAGAAGACATACACGGTAGGTAATTTAAAATTACATAAAACACTGTTATATTATTTGTTTTTGGTAAGGTCCTTATTTCTAAAATTGTTTTATTTAAGACGGTATGTATTCAATATTAACTATAAAAAAACGCTTTGGTACCTAATAAAACAAAGCATGACTAAATGTCTAAGTCTATCGATTGCGGAACATCACTATTGTAGCGGGTCACCCTTTTTGGTATCAGTGACAGTTGCACTTGTCATTTTTCTGACTCGAATTAAAAATCGTACTATAGAGAGTTTTCACAGAGTCTGAACTAAGATTATTGTCATATCATCGAACAAAAAAAAATAAAAAAAACATTTAAATATTTTTTAATTTTCTAGTTAGTACAAAGCTCTGCTTAGTTTGGGATGAGATGGCCCTTTGTGAGTTGTCCCAATTTTTTGGCTTGGCCAGATAGTTTTATCAAAAATCTATAAAAATAGTAAACTGACTGATTGATTGCGTGACTGTTGTTTCATCAACACCCAGCCGAAACCGTTGGTCCTAGAGACATTAAACTTTCAGGGATTTTTTTTTGGTGAGTGGGAAATCATCAAATGACTGCTCCCGTCCTGGGTGCGGCGGGAGGGCGCGTCAGACTTTTACTGACTAAAACCCACTCATGTTCCTTCGATTGGCCTTTATGTTCCAGGGTCACGGTAACTATTATAAACATTCCGCAACCCCGGCAGGCGTTGGCCCTGTTGGGCCCCTTCCTGTGCTGACTATTTCTTTTTGAGGCGCGCGTGGAACACTAACTCGCCGTCGACGCGGTCCTGGTCCTTGCCGGGCGGCGAGCTACCCATCGCTCGCCATCCGCAGAACCGTGCCTACGGTGGCAGGTAGTCGTCCTGCGACTCTCGACGTCTTCGCCTGGGTCTTTGTCCGGGGCGATTCTTTGTAAAGAGTAGGTAATCACTAAGTAATGATTTTAGGAAATTTCAATCTCAAAGGGGTTTAAGGGACCAAATAGGCGAAAGCAAGCTAGTAATGTTATAATGAAAGAAAGTCAGTCAAGTTTTACTACAAAACAAAATAAATATATAAAATTAATAAAAACCCGCACTAGTCGCAATACACTGCGGGCCATTGTGATGGAGCCAACAAAAGAGTTTAATATAACTCAGTGGTACAATAATATTGAGCTGAAAACGCAATATTCAATGTGGCCAGACAATACAAAACGTGGCCCATTCAGTTTTACTTACAGTGTAGGTTTAAAGGCTTTACATTATTAGAATTTCGATGTGGATTACGAATGGGTATTTGAGTTTGTAATGATGAATCAGTTGATTACATAGCTTTTGGCCGCGTCTTCTCCAAAAAATCGATATTTCCATCGGATGGAATTTCCAAAAATCTTTTCTTAGTGGTTATCTACTCTTCACAAAGAAAACCCCAACCTATCTATATTTCTGCGCCAACTTATTTCCTCAGCAAACACACATTTTTATTTCCTCTACAAGCGAAAACTATTAAAAATTAAAACTTTTGCTGACGCTAAGTAATAAAAACTAACATTAAGTTTAAACAGAAGTAATTGCTAGCGTTCACAGTGACGGTAAATGTTAACTAAATTACAAATTAATTAGTTAAAACTCCACTTGAGTTTTTCTGGGCCATGAATCTGCTAAAGTGCATAATTTATAAGTAGCTTCTTGAAAATCGCATTCGACTTTTTTAATCATCTTTAGTTCTACTTGATAATTATAGAAAATCTTATAATAGAGTTGATGAAAAAGCATTACGTAACTGAGAACAATACAAATTAACACATTATTGAAAAACAATACAATCCATACTAATATTATAAATGGGAAAGTGTGTCTGTCTGTCTGTCTGTCTGTATGTTTGTCTTTCTTTCACGGCAAAACGGAGCGACGAATTGACGTGATTTTTTAAGTGGAGATAGTTGAAGGGATGGACAGTGACATTAGGCTACTTTTCATCTCTTTTTAACGTGAGCGAAGCCGCGGGCAAAAGCTAGTATATTAAAGGTAGTGTCTTGATTGCTAAAGGAGCTAAATCTCGAACCATTTATTTTTAGTTAACCATTTTTGTAGACACGTTTTTATTATTTACCAGCTTTTTGTCCGCGTGGAATAATAGTTCCCGTTCCCGGGAGATTTCCGGGATGAAAACTCCTATCCTATGTCCTTTCTCGGGTCCCAGACCATATCTGTACTAAATTTCATTTAAATCAGTTCAGTAGTTTAGGTTTAAGAGGTTTAAGAAGAGACAGACAGAGTTACTTTCGCATGTATAATATTAGTATAGATAGTATGGATGTACCTGCGGCGTAGATCAGGATTAATAATATTAACTAATGCAATATCTCTTGATTTTGATATTCAAAGTAAAACCTAAAAATGGTCTGTCTGTTGTGCCCAACAAGTTTTATAATAGTTATACGTATTACCACATTATTTTATGAAAAATACAATAAAAATATTGTTGTGGACAAACCATGATGACATTTAATTTGCACGAGATAAGGCAGATAGTACTATTTATACGAAATTTCACAACTACCTCAAAAAGAAAAACGTACGAGCATTGATTATAAAATTTCATTTTTTTTAATTAATTGTAGAAAATTTATCCAAGAACGTAAATAACCCAACTTGTTCATACAAAAGTAGTCTGTAAGTAATACAAATAAGGACTATAATGAAATGGGATACCCCGACAGCCGGCTGTCGGTTGGGTGTCGAGAGGCCACTTTTTTCGAATGAGCCTGCAACACCACTAATAGACATAAAGCGCACTATTTACACAAGTTCCTTGGTTACATGGTTGCTTCCAAATGAGAGGTTTCAACAGGTTTCTCATCAATAATTATCTGAACAATTTTCTCAAACGACCGCCATAATTTTGTAAAAATATCTACCTTTCCAGACTCGTCACCACCTCTCTAGAGCCCAACCATTACCTAAAACTATAATTTATCCAGGAGCCTACTGCCTACAAATTACGACTTAAGCATTCAATTTGATCTCGAGATGACCCTTTAGAAGGTCGGAAAAACAAACGGCTTTTACAATTGGTAGCACCATTCTAGGACTCTGTAATGTTATTTGGCACAGTGGTATTATACAGTCTGTTTTTGTCTGAGCTTAGTTTGTAAGGGATGAAAAGTAAAGGTGAGGTTGTACTGACAAGAGCGGTCTTTCTAAATGGTCGTATAAGGTTGTAAATGTAATTGGTTTCTTTGTTTGTTAGAAATTTCAGAGGTATGAGAAGGGCTTCTTTCATACTTTTCATACTTCATTCAAATGGAAGGATCCTCGCTATTTCATTAGATGTTGAAACTTTGTTTTTTTACTAAATTAATATTGCTTGAAAAATATATAATAAAACAGTTTCACAAGCTAGGTTTTATAGTAGTTTTGACTTCAAAGCGGGTAGTTGCAGAACAGAATCATGCTTTGTGTCCATATACACGAAGTAAGTTATGTAGAAAAGAGATAAAACGACCATTCACCGGTTTGGTCTAAACCTGAGACGATTTAAGTTGGATAAGCAACTAACGCCTAGTAGTTTTTGATTGAAGTTGATCACAAAAATAACTTCACAAATCTGTGTAGTAATAATATCATAAAGCAGTGGAGCTGCATTTAAAGTTAAAGAGAATAACGACGAAACTGAAAGAGACACGAGACACTTACTACAATGAAAACTAAAGCCGAAAGATAATAAAAAGAAACGCCCAACTCAAATAAACATAGTTCCAACAATAAAAGTTCAAAATAAAACCAACCCGCAACACTCTACTAACTTAACACCTATACAGCTGATAAGGGTTGACAACGACACTATACTACTTGGAATAGTTGAGCTGAGAGCAATTGAATAAATAAACAAGCATACAAAATTAAATTTCAACATACCAGATAAACGAAACAAGAATACAAACGTAGTAGATAAAGAGAAAACCAATTTCAGTGAAAAAGATAAAGAAGTACTTTGTGTTAAGAAAGAAAATTAATTCGAAGGTGTTAGAGCTAAGGTATATGAAAAGAAAAAGATATGAAGTTTACAAGAGTAGTAATAGACAGGGATTGTATAGAAGCAACCTTGAAAGAAATTGAAGTATTGGTTGTTTGTTACTAATTGTTGTTAATATTACAAAATTGTTCATTGACTACAGTTTTCTTTGTTCCGTCTTTCGGATAACAGGTATCAAAAGCTCTAGTTCGCACGCCAATAATCACACTTAGTAAAACACCCGTAGATTTTTCTGTTTAAAAAATTCAAGCAAAATCACTGCTTCAATAGGGATTTCTACTGGAAAAGTTGAGAAAAGCTCAAACGTTGGCGGTCCCTTTGTGTTGTCAGCCATTGAAGTGAACAAAGACCGCTCTGAATCATACGATACGTGTATTATGATTTAAATAGTCGTTGGAACTTCCCCTTTTTGCGTTTCATGGCATTGGCATTGTTTGATAAACATTCATAGTACTATTCTTTGAGAATTAATGGATACATAAATATATATAAATTTCTTATCTTCATTTAATTCTTCGAACTTTTTATTTCCTGGTATTCGTAATAATGAGATCAACGTTCCTAATACAATAACTAACAATATTTTGACCCGTCTTTTATTCTAAATATATTAGAACTAGTGGCTCATCGACGGTCGAAATTCAATCGGAATTAAAAAGGTTTTTTTATATCATTCTCTCACTCTATCTCTACGTACACCTCATTTGAAAATTTTCTGCATCACATATTAATAAATAGATTATATACAATTGCAAAACTACCTAGAAATGCCTATTTTCCAATTAAAAGTACCAAGTAACGGCCAGGCTTCCTACCTGGTGTCAATATAAAGGATTGGCTTTACCATGCCAAGGCTCCGAGGAATTATACTATATACTCAACTTTGCATAACCGGAGGCATCTAGTACATAATCTCTTGAGACGCGATGAAACTAAGACCAAACTCCAACCGTGTATAATAATATATTTACCATAAATGTATTTTGGCCACGAACCCTAACTAAGAATAGGACACTCAAATTCTTCCCCTGGGTATTGTGAGAGGTATGATATTATGTTTCGGGACGTTGTAATATGATTAATGTCAGGAATAGTTTTGGAGTCCTCTACGTTAGTAGATCTATAAACCAAATCCTTGAAATAATACGTAACTACACTATATAGAGTAAGATTTAAATATGAATCGATATGTGCCGATACAAGATTCCAATATTCCTATCCATATTGGCTACAAGAGCTTTGTAACTTAGTTATTACGAGAGGTTCACCAATCCGTAACATCACATGAGGCAGAAATAAATTCGTGGAGCAGAAATTTTGCTATATAAGGTAAAATCTCAATTCCTATTTGAAGCCCTTTTGTGTAGGATTAACAGTGTACCTGGTATTGGCTATAGGGTTGTTGAAACCTAAATAATATTATGCAAACTCATAATATGCAAAGCCTTTGATCTGAATATTATAATAACATTCTTGAGTATTATTAAATTGAATAACAGAGTAAGTATGCCATAATATATTGCTGACCATTCAAAACTGAATGAAACCATTTGAGAGGTGGGGCTAAGGTATCATAACTCCTGCAATTTCGTTTCATAGTCTAATATAATTCATATTTTGACTTTTTAATCATTTCAAATTTTTCTTTTGCATAATGAATTTACTACTAGTTATGAGAGCAGCAAAGAATAAGAAGCAATTTTAATTCATTATCGTTCCTAAAAAAAACTTGTGCGGCCGGAAGTAAAATTTTTACCTAGTCGTAGTAAAATTATTAGCTAGTACAAAATTCTCTCTACAATAAGTGGTTGGTCAGAACCTGCAAATTCCACGTTCTGTTTAAAAATATGCTTTTACTAACAACTTTAATCCTGTCAAGCATAATATTTCCAAAAGACATATCACTAAGGTGATATGTCTTTTGATCTAGAAACCACGCAACTTGTTTAAGAATTACTTGAAACTCTCATGGTTAGCCATTCTTAATGTACTTAATGCTATAGAGCCATTTGTCTTCTTAGTGGTTCAAGAAAACAAGTCGTTAATCTTGTGTTCAAAAATTTGGGGGTGGAAAATAAGTCTCGAGATTGCGTTAGTTTTAATTCTGATGGAATCTGTGAAGAGTTGGCAAGGCGTCGGAATTGTAATGTTGGAGGTGAATGCACTTTGGGGGAACGATGAAAAGTTTTTAGCCGATGATTCTGGGAAAGAATACAAGGGTAAGTGTGAATGTACTGTGTGTGTTATAAGCACATGGTACTTTTAACGACACGCTTGGCGCAGTAGCTGAACAATTGACAGTTGTGCTGCGTCACAGGTTCGGTTCTCGCACGGAATAAAATTTGTGTCTTAAGGTTAGTAGTTACCATTCTGGTTGTACATCTCTGTGAGCTAGATTTTTGTTGACGACCCTCATTAAAGGAGAATTTGATAATAGAAGGCAAGTCTCTTAAAATGAAAAAAAAAATATAATTAAACATTGATAACTCACATGCTACTGAGTTTATTACTAAAGATTGTACTAAAATAATAGCCCCAATTATAATTTTAGACAAAATATAAGATACTTATTAAGAAGGTAATTTGATAATAAAAGGCACATTGACACTTCACATGCTACTAAGTTTATTAATAAAGATGTTACTGAAATAATAACACGACTTACAATTTGAGACAAAGCAAAAAATACTTACAAAGAAGGTATATTGAAATCTAACTATACGAAATTCTTAAACAGAATAATAACAACGCAGACGCTAATGGAAACTATAAAACGTTAGAACCTGGTCGATACGAACAGTCTTTCAGCATCAAATTATACTCTTCGCGAAAGCCATTATGTCGTCCTTTGAGTCTTCTTCCTATCTTAACTATTTTCCTGTAAATTTGAAGCATCTGATCATAAGACAGACTGGCTTTTTATAGAAATCTTTATAATAGAGTATTTTAATAATATTGTGGAAGTGCAGCAGTTGACTCTTTTATTGCATTGAGGTAGTTTTAAAAATGATACACTCAAAAATTCTGATTGCAATTATGTTTTGGTGTTTCTAATAATCATGTACAAAATTTTAACTTAGATTTTTTTGAAAAGATCCTGTATTATAGTATAGTCTTCATTTATCAACCCAGACTGACTGGTCAGAAATCCACGAAACTACAATATTTCACGCAAATACAAACTCTATGTATGATTAACTCTCTACCTATCACAGTTTGTGCAGACTCGCTGACAGCATGACAGACAGAGAGAGGTGGCTTGAAATGGGGTTCCGTTAACGCACTTTATTTATTTATTTATTTATTTACACTTTATGCACTACGGTACACAGGCGGACCTAATGCCAAAGGCATTCTCTCCCAGTCAACCTAGGGTGGTGAAGAGATAGCATAGTAGGTGCACTTTGGTTACCGAACCCTAAAAAGAGATCGCAGTGATAAGAAAAACATGTAGCTTTTAACTCCGAATATCTATTTGTGTTCTAATGTAAACAATTGTGTTTATTTATTCAAATGTTCAGACTTACCAAAGGTAGTCAAAACAAAAACAGGCGCCCGCCTACTAAGCTATTAATATCAACTATAATACACAATTTACAATTCAAAAGAGTTATTCAACACAATAAATAAGACCCATTGTTATTCCCCCAAAACAATCTCTATTAGATTGTTAATAAAGTATTTATTACTTTAACAGGAATACCGAATCCAGAATTTCGAAATCACAAATCAAGCTTATCCGCGACACGAATGCAAAGGAACACACATCTAAATTTTAAAAATATAATAAATAAAATTAATATAAATCTACACATTAATAATATGTATCTAATTACAATAAAATAATATCTACTTGCAATACTGACATTAAGATCTAATAACAAGTCTTTTTTTATTTTGCCTTTACTTCGATATTTTTTTTTATGTATTTGAACAAAGAGCGCTCTTCATCCTCTCCTCTAAAAAAACTAACTTGCTGTGCCCGACAGGGTCCATAATTGTTTCTTTTAATTTACCTACCAGCCTTGTATACATTATGGGATGCAATAAAGTTATTGAGTATTGAGTATTGAGTAAATCTCAGCTGGAAAACGGTCGTAAATTTTGGATGCAATTCACTAGGATCCCTACTGACTGACAATGAACTAGAAACGACACTAAACACAGAGTCCCCGCAGTGTCTTTATAGGCTTACAGCCAAATGTACTGATTAGTTTGACACTGTGTGACGATTTTTGTAATTTATTTTGGCAGTTTACTTTTATGAGATCGTAATTGTTTTTAGGGGGAACATTTCCAATGAAATTGAACGGGACTAGCATATTAAAATCGCGTTTTTTCGACTTTGTTCCGCGGGTTGATTGTGGGTGCGTGTACAAGCATATAAACGCACACAGAAACAATCAGGGCGAAATAAATAGACCTTACCTAGGATGTACTTTGGCTAAGCACTAAATACCTGTCACTGTTACACACCTATCAAACGTCAAGTGCACGATAGAGACGGAACATAGCTAAGTCATAGTCAGTGCTTATAAACTTCTATTTATCTTGACATTAGTCTCGAAATTAATATCTGTGGCAATACAAATGTTTGTCCTAATTGTAAATTGAACAAGCGGCATGCAGCACAGCAATAAATGAGGGTGTTTGCGAAAATTTACGCCACTAGTTGGCGCCACTGTTGCGAGAGCTCGTATGACACGATAATATAGACGTTTTTACACTTTCTGTCAAAAGTGATAGGGCACCTAATTATTTTTGTATCATTAATATAGAAGACCTTCATTAAACTACGAAACTTAGTAAAAAAAAAATGAAAATTTTGTATTATTGAAGTAAACTAGCACCAAGTAAATTTGACATCATATTATTTTCACTCCAAACTTTTACGTATATTCAACGCACTTAAAAAACATAGCTCAACAATACCAACCGTCAAACTTCGAACCCTTCAAACATCACCTCATTCGAAATTCAAAAGTAACAAACGTCAAACGTCACAGCTATACATCTTGATACTTTCGAAGCATTTCAAATACTTGTGTTGAAGGGTGGGGGACGTCAATGCGTTGAAAAGTCTGCAAAGAGACCGGCGTAGTAACGGCTTTTATGTAAAATATCGTGTACATATTGTATCGTTACAAAAGAGTGTGGAATAAGCGTATAATTATTTTTCGAATTTTTCTAGAAGACATTTCCTATTAGGGATTAACCCATCTGATTGTATGTGGGATTCACTGTCAATGGGCATGCAACCCTAGAGGTCAACCACCATTCCAGATGACTATAGCTACCTCAACAAATTGAATATGGAACCAATGCGACAGTACAACCAATCGAAAAGAAAATGAAATAAATCATAAATTAAATACAGACCTACGTAGCACCTCTTACACCTCCTCCTTTTTAGAAGTCGCAATTGTGGCCATAGCTGGGTAGTTAGAAGCCATAGAACCTGGCAGTCTAACAAAGGGGTATAATTTTTGCCCACATTTTTGCTGGGTTGAAGCTATGATAGGCAGTAGCTTGAACTAAAACACGTATTATTACAATATTCAGCTACATCTGGTTGGGCTGGTAGTCGTCCCTAACATAGTAGGGAAAAGGCAAATCTCTTTTTTTTAGAATTCGAACTAACCATAACCGATGAGCAGTCAATAAATAACTATCTACCCAGCAAACATAAACAACCTAATGATATTGAGCACATGTGACGTTGCCCCAAAAGCTGTTTAATCGACGTATATCGAGTTTTGGGCCAACACAACGCGTGTCCATCCAGATTAAATATCGTAATTGGTCGCAAATAGTGATAGATTGATTGCCCCTCCCATAGGAACACGATCAATGTTTGCCTACAGCTAAAACTGTTGCTATAACTGCGTAATAAATATGGCGCTTGGTTAACAGTAAAGAGTTAGAGAGTCTAAAATAACCACCGATTTAATCGATTTGTTTTTACCGTTTAGATTCTGTTTTTCCCGCTGAATCTGATATAGAACATACGTAGAAAAATCAGAAGCTTGTCTCTTTTAAAGTTCAAACGAGGACCATTTTATTATGTCTTGATAAAAGATGCACGCGAAGGAACTGTTAAAGTGTGGTGCAAGAATTTATCTGTCGGTAATCGTTTAGCTCATAGCAAGTCAGTAGGGAATGACGCGCTTTTTTGTGTTTTTGGATAGCAAACAAGCCACCATCCCATTTGTGGTCACTGCTGTCTTAATGACGTGTTGCCGCCCAGAGACAAAGTTGAAATTTCTTTTAGCCTGTTTACAGCAGACCATACCATTCAATCTGCCAAATTTTCCCAATCAACCTTGAACCTTTAAGTTCAGTAATAAAGTTAAAAATTTACCTTAAGAAATTGACAGTGATTGCAGTAACTTTGCGTGCGCCTAAACACTGACAGTTTATCAGGAACATAATAAAGTCGAACAGAAGAACCTCTAGCCCTTTATATTTTTTGACAAGAAGCCGCCAACACAATTTGTTTCCCTTTTACCCTAAAAGCAATAAGCAAGAGTAAATAATTTAACAATTTCACCAAGAAATTGCCAATGACGGATAAATAAACTGAATTTCTGGGTGACGGGCCATCTCATTTTTAGAGTAACTGCCAGATTGTTTACATCAATCACTTTTTATGCTGAACAGCTTTAAGAAAATCGTTTGAAATGCTCATAATGGCTGACGTTGGCCACTTCAACATCAGTATAATCGGTTACTCGTATTTTTTTAAAGAATATCGATGATTGCATTCGCCATTTGACCTCTTGAACCTTCAAGCACACAAGATTTGAGACACAATAGAAAGACAATAGCAGCGCGACAGCCTGCTGGCTTGGACGTCGAAAGGTTAAATGGAGTATGTGCATGAAAAGTGAGAGCAGTCTAACCAACGAGTATCGTCTTACTCAGAAACTGTGTTTTTGCGAGGTGGCTTTTCCTTGAAAAACACTGCTACTCAACTGCATTTGGTTAGGCTTGAAAGAGACTCTGACATAGTTGAAAAAGGCTAGAGGATCTTAAATGATCATGCCAGACATAACGGAGTCTTCAATACTTCACAAAAAGGTCCTAATTATTCTTTCTCTTGGTAATTACTGAAAGTATTGATTAAAAGCACTATTGCGAAATGTTACAGGCTATGTTTTATGTTATACTTGTTTTACTAAAGGATAAAGTCGCATGGCAAACTACATAGATATGGAACAACATCAGTCAGAGTGAGCAATAATATGTCTTTTCTCCAAATGTGTTGATGCCTGAAAAAGGTTCTTATGAAGAGGAAAGAAAACAGGAAAAACCGTTTAGATAATTTTCGAATCTTTTGACATTGAATGTCCCTTTTGCAGGATTAAGTGAAATCAAAACCGTACTCATTGAACAGGACAAAATCTGCCGGTGTTAGTGAGTCCAAAATCTTTTTAAATAAAAAATAGGCTTGTTGTTGTTCAATAAAGCAAAGCCGAAATTATTGAAGCCATGACATGACATTTGCACAGTCATTTTTTGACATACAGGCGTACTAATGCGAGTTTTGGAAATTCAACCTTTAACTCATTCTGTTAAGGCCAGAATTACCGAAAACTGCTTCTAAATAAGGGAATAAAATTACAAAACTTTCCCCTATTTTACCTGAGCCGTTTGTAGTTGCAATTTCCAAAATATTTTCTGTGTGAATTCTTAACTCTTTACAAAGAACTTACCATCCAAGGTTCATGTCTCTAGGACCAGTAGTTTGGGCTGTTCGTCGATATACCTACCAACAATTAGTCAGTCAGTTTACCATTCCAATAGATGGGCAAACAAAGTCGCAGTAACAACAAATAGAAATAGGCACCTCCTTTTGTTTCTACATTCGTATTCTTTCATATTCATATTCTTTATTGCACATAATAATACATAGAACCTTATAACAAAACTATAATATGAATTACGTACAATGGCAAGCTAAACCCAGAATAGAGTTTTCTACCAGCAAACGAAAATGCTATATAGATTTGCAACGGGGGATATGCTTATGTGCAAACATTGTTAATTATTAACATATTATTCATTTTTTTTTTGAACAGGTCAAAAGGTCAAGTCAATCAGAGCGTACAAAACACTTTTATTGCTTCAAATTAATTTACCCACTCCGTATTGAATCTTAACAAAACGAAGAATTGAACCCAATGATTACCAATTAAAGCGAAATGGTTCATTTGTTACATTTAATTGCTTACAATTTTGTTCACAACGGTGTATAATCTTCGTTCAAATAACAATACAATTTAGAAAATAATGGTAATTGTTATAATTGTTATCTTGATAATAAATTTGTGGTAAGAAAAGAGCATTTGTAGGCGAAATTATGGTTGAAATAAATAAACCTTACGTAGCATTTTCTTCTGCTAACAAATAATAGGCTAATGTCCATAATAGTGACGTAGCTGTAGATTATTCATCATATTCGCTTGATGCACGCTTGCTTGCAGCTACCGGTGACCTTTTGTGTTTATAAGTATAGCTACAACTTACGATGCCTAAATAAATAGAAACAGCCAATTGGGTAGTTTATACCATTAACCAATAAATGTTAGACACACTTTCTATAAAACCTCTTTTAATTTCAACCAAATAAATTCGGTTCCTTTTCAATTTGCTATAAAATTTGATTTTTAGTTGCTTTGAAATCATTTGTACAACCTTTTCGTTTTTTTTAGGGTTCCGTACCTCAAAAGGTAAAAACGGAACCCTTATAGGATCACTTTGTTGTCCGTCCGTCTGTCCGTCTGTCAAGACCCTTTTTCTCAGAAACGCGTCGAGATATCAAGCTGAAATTAATACCACATACTCAGGTCTGCTATCACTCAAAGCAATGAAAAAATCAAGTTTCTAAATTAACGCAATAAAAAGATACGGCGGTTTATATTGCATATTTAGACATTTTCAAGGGAATCAAAACCTATAGGGTACTTCCCATTGACCAAGAATCATGAAATTTGGCAAGAAGCAAGGTCATGTAGCACAAGTAAAGGAAAAACTCCGAAAACCGTAAATTTGTAGTTAGTTCACATCAGGCGTCCGTCTGTCCGTCTGTCTGTCAAGATACTTTTTCTCAGAAACGCGTCAAGATATCAAGCTGAAATTAATATCACATACTCAAGTCTGCTATCTCTCAAAGCAATGAAAAAATCTAGTTTCTAAATCAACGCAATAAAAAGATACGGCGGTTTATATTGCATATTTAGACATTTTCAAGGGAATCAAAACTCAAAACCTATAGGGTACTTCCCATTGACCTAGAATTATGAAATTTGGCAAGAAGCAAGGTCATGTAGCACAAGTCAAGGAAAAACTCCGAAAACCGTAAATTTGTAGTTTGTTCACATCAGGCGTCCGTCTGTTCGTCCGTCTGTCAAGAACGTTTTTCTCAGGAACGCGACGAGATATCAAGCTGAAATTAATATCACATACTCAAGTCTGCTATCTCTTAAAGCAGTGAAAAACTCAAGTTTCTAAATCAACGCAATAAAAAGATACGGCGGTTTATATTGCATATTTAGACATTTCCAAGGGAACCAAAACTCAAAACCTACAGGGTACTTCCCATTGACCTAGAATCATGAAGTTTGGCAAAAAGCAAGGTCATGTAGCACAAGTAAAAGGAAAACTCCGAAAACCGTAAATTTCGTAAATTTCTAGTTAGTTCACATCAGGCGTCCGTCTGTCCGTCTGTCTATCAAGAACCTTTTTCTCAGAAACGCGTCCAGATATCAAGCTGAAATTAATATCACATACTCAAGTCTGCTATTTCTCAAAGCTTTAAAAAAATCAAGTTTCTAAATCAACGCAATAAAAAGATACGGCGGTTTATATTGCATATTTAGACATTTTCAAGGGAATCAAAACTCAAAACCTATAGGGTACTTCCCATTGACCTAGAATCATGAAATTTGGCAAGAAGCAAGGTCATGTAGCACAAATATAGGGGAAACTCCGTAAACCGTTTTGTAGTTTGTTAACATCAGGCGTCCGTCTGTTCCTTCGTCTGTCAAGAACGTTTTTCTCAGGAACGCGTCGATATATCAAGCTGAAATTAATATCACATACTCAGGTCTGCTATCTCTTAAAGCAGTGAAAAACTCAAGTTTCTAAATCAACGCAATAAAAAGATACGGCGGTTTATATTGCATTTAGATATTTGCGAGGGATTCAAAACTTATAGGGTACTTTCCATTAACGGAACCCTCGTTGCGCGAGTCCAACTCGCACTTGACCGGTTTTTTTTTGTACAAAAACTGTTCTTTCCATCAAGTTCAAAATAATATTCCTAGAAAGTCCTTATAAAGTTCTACTTTCCAGAATTTTTTCATTTTTTTTAAGCGATTATTTCCGAAATTATTGACATTATAAAAAAAATGTTTGTAGTAAACCCTTATTCATTTCTAAATACCTATCTAACCATTATATTACACATCAGGGTTGAAATTAAAAAAATCACTTCCCTCTTTACATATAGGGGGGCTACCCTAATAAAACATTTTTTCCAATTTTTATTTGCCAGTTTGTCGGCGTGATTGAAATACATATTGGTACCAAATTTCAGTTTTCTAGTGCTAACCACTAGAAAGCTGAAATTTTGCCAGGACGGACAGACGGACGGAGGGACAGACAGACATAGCTTAATGACATAGTTGACTACGGAACTCTAATAGATAGTCAACTAAGTTGTTACTTTAGTGACGTCATAAATTGCCATTGCCATCCAAAACCTATTGGAGTATTGCGTTTTGATTGACAGCTCATAAAAAGTACGTCATTTGATAATGGTGTAAAATACCGCATTGCCGATAGAATTATTTGTATTAGTGAGTTTGAGTTTAAACAATTATGATTACTTTTTTCAAAATTTTAGAAATTTTTGTATATAGATTTGAAATCTTTAATTCCTATATAACGTGTCTAGAGATGCGTGTTGAAATAAAGATACTTACGTGGTTTATATATAGACACACAGACTTTAAGTTTTTAGTAATCCGAGTATGTAGATCTCTTACTAAATTAATAGAAACATATTGTGGCACCAAAATGTAATACCGACCCTTCGTTTTCGAAATTGCTTGGTTTGTGTAAGTAAGCTGTTTGTGGTTACTAAAGTGAGTCACTTTATCATTATCGTGTTACTTTGACATTTTAATTAGCTCACTTTAACTCAATTATATTAACTCAAAGAGATTTCAAAACGTCACTGTAAAAGTGTGGATGACACGGCATTTTCAACCTTGTTTCAATCTATTTAGATGTGTTAATTGGTAAACTCACTGACTGACAGGGCGATATATCAAAAAAGACCAAACCATCCTAAAAACATGAAACATGGAGGGTATAATAATATACTTGGTAAAAGGTGAGTCCACTCAAAAAAAAAACCGGTCAAGTGCGAGTTCTACTCGCGCAACGAGGGTTCCGTTAATTTGTTTTTTAGTGAAATAACTACAAATTTACGGTTTTCAGAGTTTTCCTTTTACTTGTGCTACATGACCTTGCTTCTTGCCAAATTTCACAATTCTAGGTCAATGGGAAGTACCCTATAGGTTTTGAGTTTTGATTCCCTTGAAAATGTCTAAATATGCAATATAAACCGCCGTATCTTTTTATTGCGTTGATTTAGAAACTTGAGTTTTTCACTGCTTTGAGAGATAGCAGACCTGAGTATGTGATATTAATATCAGCTTGATATCTTGACGCGTTTCTGAGAAAAAGGTTCTTGACAGACAGACGGACAGACGGACGCCTGATGTCAACTAACTACAAATTTACGGTTTTCGGAGTTTTCCCTTTACTTGTGCTACATGACCTTGCCTTTTGCCAAATTTCATGATTCTAGGTCAATGGGAAGTACCCTATAGGTTTTAAGATTTGATTCTCTTGAAAATATCTGAATATGCAATATAAACCGCCGTATCTTTTTATTGCGTTGATTTAGAAACTATATTTTTCCCCTGCTTTGAGAGATAGCAGACCTGAGTATGTGATATTAATTTCAGCTTGACATCTCGACGCGTTTCTGAGAAAAATGTTCTTGACAGACAGACGGACAGACGGACGCCTGATGTCAACTAACTACAAATTTACGGTTTTCGGAGTTTTCCCTTTACTTGTGCTACATGACCTTGCTTTTTGCCAAAATTCATGATTCTAGGTCAATGGGAAGTACCCTATAGGTTTTGAGTTTTGATTCTCTTGAAAATATCTAAATATGCAATATAAACCGCCGTATTTTTTTATTGCATTGATTTAGAAACTTGATTTTTTCACTGCTGTGAGAGATAGCAGACCTAAGTATGTGATATTAATTTCAGCTTGATATCTTGACGCGTTTATGAGAAAAAGGTTCTTGACAGACAGACGGACAGACGGACGCCTGGTGTGAACTAACTACAAATTTACGGTTTTCGGAGTTTTCCCTTTACTTGTGCTACATGACCTTGCTTATTGCCAAATTTCATGATTCTAGGTTAATGGGAAGTACCCTATAGGTTTTGATTTCCTTGCAAATGTCCAAATTTGCAATATAAACCGCCGTATCTTTTTATTGCATTGATTTAAAAACTTGATTTATTCACTGCTTTAAGAGATAGCAGACCCGAGTATGTGATATTAATTTCAGCTTGATATCTCGACGCGTTTCTGAGAAAAAGGGTCTTGACAGCCGGACGGACGGACAGACGGACAACAAAGTGATCCTATAAGGGTTCCGTTTCTACCTTTTGAGGTACGGAACCCTAAAAATTATGGAAAATCCAACACTAATAAGTTAAAATAGAGGATAGAAGTTTTGACATTTCTGCGGGCGAAAGTTAGTTCAGAATAAAATCGTTAATTTGTTCCCACTGAATTCTAGTCAACACAAGCTCTAAGCCCAAAGTACCCACTAAAAAAATCACCCACAAATTAGTGACTCAACATAGTTCCTAGGATTAGCCAAGCGTTAGTATGTGTGATTCAATCTTTACAACAGGAACGAGTTGGTACCACGTACAGTCACGAGCGAAAATAAGTATACACTTAGCAGCAATTTTTGGAAAAACAATGTTAATAGGATAAAATAGGTTAGAAATTTCGACAAAAACGCGGGCGAAAGCTAATTCAGAATTAAATCTTTTATTTGTTCTCACTATCTTCTAGTCCATACAAGCTCAAAAACTAAGTACCAAACTAGCGCCGAAACTGATTCAGAAGTCGACCATAAATCACATTAGCGACTCAACATAGCTCCTAGGATTAACCAAGCGTTAGTATGCGTGATTCTACCTTTACAACAGGAACGAATTGGAGCCACGTACAGTCACGAGGGTAAATAGGTATGTATACCTACATTATACTTTAAACTTTCGCGTTGCATATTTATACTAACATCACACACGTCACTAACGAACGTTGTTACTAACGTCGGACAGTCTGCTTGTGACCATGGCAGTAACCCTGCCGAAACGTCAAGCAAAAAACAAATAAATGGTATGTGAGCGTTAAATCCCGATAAGTAGTGAAGTATGTATACCTACACTTTTTTATTTATAGAATTTAAAATAAAGATTCTCTTAAATGGCTATTGCTATCATAATAATCGATAGTACAATGTTCATGTACAAAACTTTCAAATCACAATTATTCTCTAATTTTATTGAAATTTACACAGATAACTTATTTATCCAACTTGAAATATATGCTATATTTTATTTCGATAATAGCCACAGCAAGTGTGGGAGAATCATGTAGTATACTAAAAAACTGAAAGTTACAAAGTTACACTGGTTTTTTAAGCGTTTAACGACCAATCGACAGCGGGCTGTCGGGCTGCTTTTGTCTTTCTATTGTGTCCCAAATCACGTGTGTTCGAAGGTTTAAGGGGAAAATTGCTTTTAAAATGAAAGTGTATACATGTGTGTGCTGAAGACTGTACCTACTCTACGCGTCGAAATGAACGCTAGATCTACAATCCTAAGTTACAAGTTCACGTGAATTTTGCAATGTTAATTAAAATCTGTATGAATCTATATTCATTTAATTAGTTACGAGAATGTACGTATGCGCATAATTTGCATATCTCCGGCTTAAATTTTGATGTGGTTTAATTATGCATTTAGGAAATACGAGTAATTTTAGTGTTAGTTGTGGAGCATAAGCTTAGGGTGTAAATATTTTAGATTGGTTGATTTAAAAGTGGCGTAAGTGGGAAATAAAAAATGTTGACACAATCAAAAAATACTTAGATTTAAATGGCTGTAAACCAAATGACGGGCCTGTTGGTCTAGTGGTCAGTGGCCCTGACTGCTAAGCCAGAGGTCGTGGGTTCGATTCCCACCCAGGACAAACTTTGTGTGATGAGCATAATTGTTTGTTCTGTGTCTGGGTGTTATTTATCTATAATATGTATGTATTTAAAAATTATATAAGTATGTATATCAGTTGTCTGATTACCATAACACAAGCTCTGCTTAGCTTGGGATCAGATAGCCGTGTGAAAGATGTCCCAGGATATTTATTTATTTATTTAAATTATTGTAGAGTGCCATAGAACGAAATTAGATAAATGTTTTTTTTTTACAATAAGCATAACAATACAATGTTTTTTAAATAATAATATGTTTCATCAATAAATCCGTTCAGCCGTTTCAAAGTTTCTTTTGCTAACTGCACTTGTGATCAGGGCTTCAGGGCTTTTTATATTTTTAACTAGCTTTTGCCATCGACTTCGTCCGCGCGTAATAGTTCCCGTTCCCGGGGGATTTCCGGGATGAAAACTATTCTATGTCCTTTCTTGGGTCTCAGACTATATCTGTACCAAATTTCATTCAAATCGGTTCAGTGGTTTAGGCGTGAAGAAGAGATAGACAGACAGACAGAGTTACTTTCGCATTTATGATATTAGTACCGATTTACTCTTGTTAAGGTTATGACAAAGACATTTTTATACTCATCATAACTACAGTTAATTTGACGATTGTTAGTTATTGAATATTCTTTATAGGATTTTAGCAAGTAGTAAACAAGTAGCCCTAAGTAAATATATCTGTAACTGTAAATGCGGTTGAAAACTGTTGAAACTGCAATGTAAATGGAAATAAATATAATAACATTTGAAATTACCACTTACAGTGCGTTTGAAACTAAATTCTTGTTAAAGGTAAAATTTAGGCATCACAATGATTTTACTAATGAGCCCATCTTATAATATTTAGTTATGCCAGAATTTGGGTGTATTTTAGTAGATCATATTTTGTTACGTTAGTGCAAAATTACGTTGATTCTGCTCTTGCACACTGTAATCCTACTATAACTATGACAAACTGGTTGTTTGCTTGTAATTGGTGACTGTGTGAGTTTGAGACCGATTATTTTTTTGTGTTAGACCTAAGATTGCCAACAAATAAATAAATAAGAAAGAAAGAAAGAAAGAAAGAAAATACTCCTAAAACAATACTAAAAACTTTTTTCAAAAAAAAAATAACCGCCTTCAAAAACTAAAAACCCAATAATAACTAAAATTTCGGAAGTCGGTGGCAACACAAATTGAATGGCAGAAGAGAAACCACCGACTTCCGAAATTTTAGTTATTATTGGGTTTTTAGTTTTTGAAGGCGGTTATTTTTTTTTTGAAAAAAGTTTTTTATTTATTACTTTTTAGTGTCGACTCCCAATGTTTGACTGTGTATAGTATCTTTCAAAGTAATTTATTTTCAAAATAAAACTACTAACAATCTTATAAAACGAAAATAGAAACTTGAAGACAAAGCACACATCGTCTATGAAAATTTCTTCAATTTTTTTTTGTTCTTGGTGAATTTTTCGAGAAGCACTGAACCGATCGCCACAAAATTTATATGGGACCACCCCTGAATCATGACTTATCAAACAAAAAAAGAACCATCAAAATCCGTTGACCATTGACGGAGTAATCGATGAACAAACATACAAAAAAAAAAAAAAACATACAAACAGCCGAACATAGTACCTCCTCCTTTTTGTGAAGTCGGTAATAAAGTAACTAATATTTACTAATAAACGAAAGGATAAAAAGCTCTAAAGACGAGACAAATAAATGTTGGTTAGTAAGGTCTTTTGTCTTAAACCTTAAAAGACACGTGATTCGAGACACAATAGAAAGACAATATCAGCCCTACAGCCGGCTGTCGCTTGGTCGTTGAAAGGTTAAGCAATATTCTTGTCTCTGTCAAACAATGGTAAGATAGAGATGAAGAATAGCTAAGCTTAACTATGTGCTAAGTTTCGTATGTTGTCTTCACTCTTGAGAGATATTTTTATTTTGATTAAATAGGTAAAAAGGCTAATCTTTTAAACTATCAATAAATAAACAAATATCCTGGAATATCTTGCTCACGGCCATCTGATCCCAAGCTAAGCAAAGCTTGTGTTATGGTAATCAGACAACTGATATACATACTTACATCATAATAAGGTTGGATTGTTTTGAAGTGCAGTGACCTAAGACCAAGAGAGGTAGATAAAGACATTTTGCTGCTTTTCATGAGTTACTTTGATTGCTAGTTCCATTTAACCTTTCGACGACCAAGCGACAGCCGGCTGTCGCGCTGCTATTGTCGTCTATTGTGTTTCGAATCACGTGTGTTCAAAGGTTCAAATTCAAACGTTCAATCAATTTAAATGAATTTCTACTAAAATTTGTCGGCAAAAAAGTAATTTATTATATTCGATTATGTTCCTATAGAAAACTGTTCCATACAATTTGGTCCAATCACAAAAACCCAATTGTTATGTTCATTCGCATCACCGACATGAATCGATTTGTCGTATGAAACTAGATTTTTGCCGATACGATTATTGACATCGCAGTTGATGGATGATATCGATTAGTTTAATTAAATATATTATAAAACTAGCTTTGCCCACAACTTCGTCCGCTATAGTTCCCGTTCCCGGGGGATTTTTGGGATGAAAACTATTCTATGTCCTTTCTCGGGTCCCAGACTATATCTATACCAAATTTCATTCAAATCGGTTCAGTGGTTTAGGCGTGAAGAAGAGACAGACAGACAGAGTTACTTTCACATTTATAATATTAGTACGGATGGGAAACTGACTAATTAGGTATTGCTTATCAACGCACAGCTCAAACCGCTGGTTCTAGAGACATGAAACTTAGAGAAAAATGTTTTTCGTAGTGTGACTCTACTTCAAATCAGTTATTTTTTTAATTTAATATAAAAAAACTGTCCTCTTCGTTTATTTTAGAAAATCTTCTCCGAGAATTCGGTCAAGAAACACCGACCACGTCGTGCGCTTACAATAAGCGAAATGTGACGTTAATATACCTAATTAGGTATAAGCTTTTATTACTATGAAAATAATTAACAATCGCATTTCATACACCATATATTAACGAGTTAGGTAGGTATATCTTTTTTCAATAAGCACAGTTGGGAAGACTTGAACTCATTTTTTGCGCAAATGAGCAATTTTGCCGGATTAGCCAGCAAATAAATAAATAAAATCAATTACAGTAATCCAACAATTAATATTTCATACCCAAAAACTAAGTGATGTAAATAAAAAACACAACGGCCTTTATATCACTAAAACTAAATAAACAATTCACCTTCCAAGATCACGCTATTTATTAACTTTATTACCAAAGAAAATAAACACATCACATTTCAAAGACCATGTTGATATAGGTATATTAAAATAACCAATCAATTTGAAATCACCAAATTCGGTAAAGCTAAGTCATTTTTTCGAATTTTTTGCTTAAACTTTCGATTTTGTAGAGAGTAAATAATTAAATAAAATTGATAAACTAATGCCAGTAATTGATAAATTCCTAATTCAAATTCAAAGTTTTAATTTTCATTCAATTTCATTTATTAAAATTATTTTGTTTACTAAAAACTGTTTGAAGTTATTAAAAATAAAACCATCTTCATAGGTATCACGAAAGAAAATAAATACATTACATTTCAGAGACCATGTCGGTATTTATTAAAGAGACCAATCAATTTTAATTCGCCAAATTCGGTAAAACTTCGCAGTGTATTTTTCTTTTCAATTTTTGCAAGAACTCACAAATTTGTACAAGATACTCATATCAGCAGCAGCTGGTCAATAAATAAATAAAAAAAATATAAAACCACCCAAAGTCTTAGTTATTGAAATAGTCGCCCAAAATCAAATTCAGAAATTGTGTGATGTTCACAAAAACGTAAGCCTCCATATCGCCAAAGAAAATAAACACATCACATTTCAGAGACCATGACGGTATTTATTAAAGAGACCAATCAATTTTCGTTGACTGGGCCTCTGACAGTTCCGTCCGAACTTTGCACTCGCCCGAACCCTTAGATATTACGCCTTTGATCGGCGAATTTTCATGAATATTTTCATTTACATTTGCATCCGATAAATCTTGTTTACTTTGGGCTGCTTATTGGAAAATTCTGCTTTGAAGTCACTCATTTTGTATGCATTTTTTTGTTTCCTACCTACGTTTTTTTGTTTAATACGTTTTGTTATAAGCAGTGAATTTTTTATAGATTTTCATTGTGTCAGGTTCTGCCTTAACAATTTTAATTTAAATACAAAATTCACGGAAACCGGCACAACACTGCTTATTAATATTAATTACAGTCAAGAAAATTATTCCAAAAACACCATTGATTAACTTAGAAACAATGGTAATGAGTTTACGTTTTGAAACCAACGAAATATTAATTAATCTCGACATTATTCGGGGTAACCCAAATTTTCGCGTTACACAAGACAACAGCGGGATGAGAAAATACTTACGTTTTGTTAAGAAAATCCTCTCCAAAGAAAACCAAAAAACCTCGCAAACTGGTCTAAACTGTACAATTTCACTTCATATAAAGTTACACTTAACAATGTACTAGTCACTTTCACTTAATATACAAATATAGAACCGTCAATTAGACGTTACTATTTTCGTAACACAACTTGAAAACGGGACGCACGTCCTATCCCGGCGGCGGTCAGGATCAAACTGAGTTGCCTCGTCATACAGTGCACCAAAAACGGGCAGAGATTCAACTCTGTTCAGCCAAGCAGCAAACTTATTGAAGCATAAACAGGATAATGCTATAAATCTGAGGTCGGTCATATGGTTGTAAACTCATATAGAACAGTTAAACATGCTTTGATCTGGAAGTCGTGGTCTGTTTAAATAATATTTTTGTAAGGCGACTGCTCAAAGTTTATCTTGCGGTCTTTCTGTAGATGTTGAAAAATCTGCCGTCTTGTCATTTTCAACATCGTGTGGTGTGATCTTTTTTTTTTAATATTTTGTAATTTGTTTATACTGTAGGTGGTTTTGAAATATTTCTTGTTAGCTCAAAGTTAAAAGAAATATTATTTCGTTTTAAGCTTTTGATTATATTTTAAAAACTTAAATTTTAAAACCAGAAATGAGAACGATGACGTACTTACAAAGTATAATATAGTAAGTTAACTTACTGTTCAGTAAGCTATCTAGAATATAACTTTTTAATTCATTTACCATTGACGGGCCTGTTGGTGTAGTAGTTAGTGGCCCTGATTGCTAAGCCGAAGGTCGTGGGTTCGATTCCCACCCAGAACAAACTTTGTGTGATGAGCATGATTGTT
Organism: Athetis lepigone; assembly: GCA_033675125.1. Lineage (NCBI taxonomy): Eukaryota > Metazoa > Arthropoda > Insecta > Lepidoptera > Noctuidae > Athetis > Athetis lepigone. The sequence continues at coordinate 20,935,366 of CM066229.1, read as the reverse complement.
TGTTCTGTGTCTGGGTGTAATTTATCTATAATATGTATGTATTTATAAATTATATAAGTATGTATATCAGTTGTCTGGTTACCATAACACAAGTTCTACGCAGAGCTTAACTTGGGATCAGGTGACCGTGTGTGAGTTGTCCCAGTATATTTATTTATTTATTTAGTTATGTCCTTTTCTATTGTTAGTGTGTACTGCTCCATTGATGATTGCTTAAAATAAAAACAATGTCCAAAAGCTTGTTATATGATATTCCTATACTTGGGTATTTGCGTCGGCAAAACACGGTGATTCATACATAACAATTCTATTTACAACTTGCATAATGTCGTATAAATAAAACGTTGACTTTAACAGCGTCAACGCAATTACTAAAATACAAGAAAATCCGTACTAATATTATAAATGCAAAAGTAACTGGGTCTGTCTGTCTCTTCTTCACGCCTAAACCACTAAACCAATTTAAATGAAATTTGGTACTGGTCTGGGACCCGAGAAAGGACATAGGATAGTTTTCATTCCGAAAATCCCCCGGGAACGGGAGTTATCATGCGGACGAAGTCGCGGGCAAAAGCTAGTTTGAAATAAAACTTGACTGTAAATCAATCTAAACTAAATAATTGCACGATAATAACTGAAACAAAACTTACAGCAAATTGAAATTACCATTGAAATGAACGAACCTTTTAACCGAATCAAATTTTACATCTACTTTGAAAGCGAAAGCTTAATGCGAAGAAATCAATCAGAATGCTACGATATCTCAAATTGAAATGGTTGCGATCAATTACTCGCAACTTTAGAGGGTACCAATACTCTACCCTTTCAACTTTCTACTCCTCAAAGGCTTAAAACTCCGCAAAAGTTATCTCGTAGTGATTTTGTTAGAATATTTAAAAGACCACTGAAAGTTGACCTTCAGGAATTCTCTTTAATTGAGAGTCTCAAACCGAAAGTGTTGAAGTTGTCGGTTTAGAGAAACTGGACGATCGTTCGTCTTGGCATGACAAAACTGAGGTTTGCAAAATTATATTTCACTAGCTTTTGACCGCGGCTTCGCTCGCCTAAGAAAGAGACAAAAAGTAGCCTATGTTACTCTCCATCCCTTCAACTATCGCCACTCAAAAAATCACGTCAATTCATCGCTCCGTTTTGCCGTGAAAGAAAGACAAACATACAGACAGACAGACAGACAGACACATTTTCCTATTTATAATATTAGTATGGATTACAGTATTTTATCTGTCATTTTCGTATATAATTTTCGCGTAAGTATCAAACAAGCAAAATCTTCAACCAACATTTGTTAAATTTGAGAGTAGAAAGTTATACTGTAAAACTTTAATTCTATTTCATTTCTATAGGTGTTCCAAAGTTACGCAAATTAAAAAAGAGGTGTTATGGTGGTCTTACTTAGAATGACGTTATAGCAGACCTCAACCACCAACTTACTGGGTAAACTGACCCTCTGACTTTCTGGCTTGGATACGACTTCTGACTATCTCTATCGACTTTCACGTGTGCTTTGCAAGGCACGAGATGTCAGTGATGTCCTTGATAAACTTTAAAAAGAACATATGAGTTGTAAAGCCACCTGGCAAATGACCACGCTGCTATTATAATACATATAATAATCCATACTAATATTATAAATGGGAAAGTGTGTCTGTCTGTCTGTCTGTCTGTATGTTTGTCTTTCATTCACGGCAAAACGGAGCGACGAATTGACGTGATTTTTTAAGTGGAGATAGTTGAAGGGATGGAGAGTAACATAGGCTACTTTTTGTCTCTTTCTAACTCGAACGTGTTCTAAAGTTAGATACGCAAATTAAAAAAGAGGTGTTATGGTCGGCTTGCTTGGAATGACTTTCTATCAGACCTTCACCACCCACTTACTGGGTAAACTGATCCTCAGACTTTCTGGCTTCCATACGACTTCTGACTATCTCTATCGACTTTCACGTGTGCTTTGCAAGGCACGAGATGCCAGTGATGTCCTTGATAAACTTTAAAAAGAACTTCTGAATTGTAAAGCCACCTGGCATAATGGCCATGCTGCTATTATCTATCTATTTTGTCTTAGACCTTGTCCAGTAAGGGCGAATTCGCCGCGAAACGTTTCGCGCGAAATCATTCGCGCGTTGGTGAGATACTAGACACCAATACATCGCGCCCACAAGCATCGCGCGAATTCAAAATACGCCCGTAAATCGCGTGCCCTTCGCCTTAAATTACGTGTGATAAGGTTAAAGTACATTTTTAACCCCCAGAGTCAAAAAGAGGGCTTGACCGCTATGTGTGTCTGTCTTTCTTACTATAGCTCTTAAATGGGTAAACCAATTTGGATGATTTTTAATTAGGTTACTTAGCAATGAATTACAATCGGTTCAGCAGTTTCGTAGCTATCATAACTTTTGTTAGCTAGAATTTAAAATAGAGAGCGAGGTTTAACCTTTTGACGACCAACCGACAGCCGGCTGTCGGGCTGCTATTGTCTTTCTATTATGTCTCATATCACGTGTGTTCGAAGGATTAATTAATTTTTAATTGACACCTTGTTAAGTAAAACGTATTATGTAAGTACTTACTTCCCTTTTAAATTTAGAACCGATGACATTGCTACCCGATACTGTTGTAACAAAAAACAAGGACTACGTACCTAAAAACCCGGTATAAAATTAAATTAAAAATTCTGCTCTGTTCTTTTATATTCGGATTAATGAGAGAAAACATAATATTGAAATTTTAATTTCATTAAAAGTAGCAAAATAAATTAACAAAATAATTTTGTTCTGTGAAAAAATATTTTAATACATTGTTTATTTTAGTAACGTCTAGTAGTAGTAACCTTATAGTTAAAAGTTTTAGTACACCTTTATTTTTTCATTTTTTTTATGCCAATGTTTGGTACGTTTAAAAAACTTGGGTCTGCTTTAATCATAATCTCCCTAGCCTTTTTCCTAACTCTGTTGGGCTCGGCTTTCATCCTTACCGGATTAAGCTGGAATACCAGTGGTTTGCGCAAAGCCACTGCCTATGAGACCTTCACAATCCAGTAACTGGGTGACACGATTTCTCTTGTCAACCAGGAACGGCTTCACGTGCTTTCTGAGGCAGGGGATGTCAGTGAAGTCCAAGATAAATTATAAAAAGAACATATGAAATGAAAAAGTCACTTGTTGGATAAAAACCCACAACTTCTTACTCGAGAAGGGTGCGGCAGGAGACTTTTACTGACTATACCCACTCATGTTCCTTCGATTGCCCTTTATGTTCCAGGGTCACGGTAACTATTATAAACATTCCGCAACCCCGGCAGGTGTTAGCCCTGTTGGGTCCCTTCCAGTGCTGACTTCTTCTCTTTGAGGCGCGCGTGGAACACTAACGCGCCGTCTCGACGCGGTCCATCGCTCGCTATCCGCAGAACCGCACCTACGGTGGTGCGACTGTTGACGTCTTTACTCGAGAGACCTGGGGTCTGTTTACAATCGTGTAGTCTGCTATTACGATCGTGTCTGAATGATCCATTTTTGACGTGTAACGTCAAAATTTTGACTCATTTCCCATACAAAACTGTCAAAGTTGTCAAATATCCGGCCGATGACTGGTTATTGAGACACGATCGTAATAGCAGACTTAGTCCCCTGGGTGCCTTATCTACTAGCTTATCACATTTTTTTAAATCTCCTATGTAATTTATGAACTGCTTAATGCCAAGATAAATAAATATTGCTACATCGTAATGCTGCCATCTTATATTTTTGAGTGATTCCTGTAATCAGAACTATTTTTTGTCTGCGCCTCGTTCGTGTAAATATACAGCAATTATGATTTCTCTCATTCATCTTTTATTTAACTCCTTTATCCTTTAGGGACAGGGATTACTCCTTCAAACACACGTGATTTAAGAGACAATAGCAGCCCGACACCCGGCTGTCGGTTGGTCGTTGAAAGGTTAAATAACATGGGCAATTTATGCAAACAAAATCGTACAAAGCAGCTGATTTTTAATGTTATTCCAATTACTCTATAATGATCATCCTACCCACTTGACATACTCAGCAAAGTCCCACAGCATCCAGACAGACAGTCCTGCTTATTGTCATGTTATGAAGCGCATTCATATCTGACGGCGGCGAACAACAAACTGCGGCCGATTTGACAGCAAATTGAGGCGATATCGGGGCTCCAACGTTGTATTTCCATTGGCACGATGAACTGGTGAACTTTATACAGATTGTTTACGATTGATAGTAGCCATTTTTGGTGAAATGATGATTAAAAGAGCGAATGTGGTGTGGTTTTCATTCATTGCTGTTGGAGTTTTTCACTTTTACAGTTATTTTTTCAATAATTTTCAATGTGGTTAGGTTTTCATTCGTTACTGTTAATAATTTTTCACATTTACAGTTATTTTTTTAATAATTCACAGTAAGTAATTTAGATATCTATTGGATATTTCAATGTAAAATCGTCGTTTTGTAGTGTTCTATATTTACTTCACTTTCGATATGTAACTTAATCTCGTTCACGTTTTTACCTTAATTTGAATAAAGAAATATAAAGTGTCTATTGAGTATTTTGGAATAACTTGAAAAATTTTGAGCTTTAAAATGTTGCATTGTGTTTCGTAAGATGATACTTTTGCGATATTGACATTGTAGGAGTATAAAAGTGTAATGCAAAATATACATACTAGCTGTCCCCTGCGTAAAGTTAGGTTTTTAGTTACTGCTCTGGTCCCGTGGGTCATAGCGTGATATTATGTAACCTATGTCTTAACTGATGTTTGAGCTATATTTTTATAAAATTTCATCAAAATCCGTTAAGTAGTTTTTGCGAGAAAGAGTAACAAACATAAATACAAACAAATCTTTCCTCTTTATAATATTAGTATAGATTTCCTACCTACATTTAATTTGGCAAACAAAACCAATATGTACAGTCGCGGTCTGAAAGTGTTTACCACCATAAGGATCATAATTGCATGCACACATTCGGGCCACAAGTTCTAAATGTCTATTTCTTGATAATTTGATTGACCATAGATTATTTTTTCTAATAATATGACAATCAATCGCTTTAGGTGAACGACTGACTACTATAAAGGTTTGATATACAGAAAACCTACTTTGAAAAACAAATATTTACTAAAATAAGAATATGAAGAAATAATAAATAAAAGTTTTAAAAAAACTTTATTCAATATCTGGTATAACATTACTCCGCAGCTATGACTAATTTTGTTTTTTTAATAAGAATATGAAGAAATAATAAAAAAACACTGAACAAAATCTTTATTAAATACTATCTGTTCCCCGCGGTTTTACCCGCGTAGTTCCCGTTCCCTTGGAATTAAATAAAAAACTTTCCTATGCCCTTGCTCAGGCTAGACTATCTCTGTACCAAATTTTATTTAAATCGTTACGGTAGTTTTGGCGCGAAAGCGAGACAGACAGATAGTTATTTTCGCAATTATAATAGTAGTATGGACTAGTACGGATCCACAGCTACGATTAATTTAGTGTTTGTTAAATAAGAATATAAGGAAATAATAAATCAAATCTTAAAAAACCTTTATTCAATATTTAGTATAACATTACTCCGCAGTTACGACAAGTGCATAGATGCAACAAGACACGCGCATAGATCAGTATTTCTGGTATCATTTTCTGGTATCACTCGAGCACAGCGTGATCTATGAGGATTTCTTTCATTAGCCCTCATAATTTTTTTATTGATTTTAAATCAGCAGACCGAGCGGGCTATTAAATGAGACGAATAATTTCACGGTGCAGAACGACCACGCCATAGTAGCACAAGCTGTGTGTATCCGTGCATTATCTTTAACGTAATTAATGTGAGGGAATTCTGTTGCAAGATACACTACGTAGTAGGCAGCATCACTTCTTCCTGAATCATTTCCATGATCTATTATTTGTCCTTCTTCGCCGTGACATCTTATTCAAACCTCACAGTAAATCACTATAGTTATAATCAATTTTCGTGGTAAGGCACTATTGATATAAAACTAGGTCCATTTTCAAAGATTGTCTCTTGCTCCTCTCCAGGGTTAAACTTGCCATTTTATTTTGATATGAAAAATAATATTTCGTAAAATTTTACTCTTGTCTAAACGACGCGACGTTCAAACGATATTTTTTGACAAATGTCAACTCAACAAATTAAGAAAAGAGTTTCATCATCACATAAGGCGACATAAATAGACGTTACTAAGCACTGACTTTGGCACTATACCTGTCACTGTTACACAACTGCCAAACGTCAAGTGTACGATAGAGACGAAACATGGCTAAGCCGAAGCCGTTGCTTAGTAACGTCTTTGTTATTCTTCATTTCTGTCATTTTGCATAATAACATCTGAAAGGTAACAAGTAACATGATATGGCATTTTAGATTTTAATGAAAAAAGTGTGATATAGAATGTACTTTCAAAATTGGTAAACCTTTTCAGACCGCGACCGTACCCTAAATACAAAATTTGATACTCTATTTATTTTCTATCACAAACTAACGCTATTTTCAAATGGAAAGCTTAAACTTACATGGAAACCACACATAGAAAAAATCTATTCTAAAATATCAAGCCTAATGGGAGCATTACGTCGAATTGTGAGATGTTTTCCTCTTAAAGTCCGCCAAACTATATATAATTCATTGGTAAAACCTCATATCGATTATCTTATAGAAGTATGGGGTTCAGCAGCTAAAACCAACCTAGAAAAGCTACAAAGAGCGCAGAACAAAATTATAAAAATGTTATTTCACTACCACTATCTGACCCCCACACACCAAATTTACAAACAAACAAAATTATTTAATATTTCTGATATATATTTTTATAACACATGTGTACTAGTTCGTAAAATTCTTTCCAAAGACATACAAACACAAATCACATTCACAAAAAACATACATGTGCACAAACGTTTTCTGAGAAGTGCTCAAGACCTACACATACCTAGCACTAGAACTAACTATGGAAAGAAAACAATAATATATGAGGGAGCAAAACTTTATAACTCATTACCAAAAGATATAAAAAATACCAAATCGTTATTTCTATTTAAAAAATTATTAAAATGCCACATCTTAAAAGGTCATAACAAAAATAACTAATTTAATTAAGTAATATATTTGCACCTAGTGTAAACCAGCCCTACAAACCAAGATGCGCCGTACGGCGGTAGACAGTACAATGTTTTCAACTTTTAACTTGAAGAACTTTGAACTTGTACCTTCATAATAACGCGTATTATTTTTTATATTTTATATATTCTTGCTACTCCTGGACAACACAAATGTATTTTAAATAAGTAATTTAAAGTATTTATTTCTGTTCAAGTGATTTGTAATCTTTTGGAAATAAATGAATTCAAACCAAAAAAAAAAGTTATAATAATTATATTGTTTCATTTCAAACAACGTGTACACAAATAATATTATCCAACGTTATGTATGAAAGTTTTTAGCTAAATAAATGTAATGTGTGAACTTTTAAAACTTTTAATTAATATTCATTGGCAATTACTATGCTAAAGTTATTTGTTATCACGAGAACTCACATACGTTTATGTATCACTAATTACTAATCACCATATTTAATACATCCGAAATCAACAACACATTTACCCCTTAAACAAAGTCCTCACACAAAACCGTTAACAGCCAAACATTTCTACAAAACTATCTTCTACCGTAAAACCAAACAACTACCCAAACAATTTTATTGACTACACATGAACATTCTTACAAAAACACAAACCAACTTGAAGCCATTTGGGCTTGAATGAAACCAAAATATATATAGAAATCTATTTTTAAATCTGTCTGTATCAACACCCCTTGGTATGGTATAGTAAGGCGAAGCAAGAAAGCCATGCATAGGAAGTTGATCCATAACACGGGCAAGTTAGAGCTAAAAAATCTCCCTAATAGCCCATTGTGTTCAACTTTAACCTTTAAGAGTAAATTATAATTTATACTAGCTTCGCCTGTTATGACAAAGTTTTGAGCGATGGTCTTAAAGGTGAATTTTGTGTGTATTTTTTTTTTCGGAGGACGTGTGTTTGGGGTGTGGTTCTTATTTATGTTCAATTGTTTTTATGAACATAATAAATATTGCCATTATTTTCGGAATATATTGGTATTAGTTTACATTAATTACAAAAACACTAAACAGAGATTTTGTTTGTTTTCGTTTATTTTAACGCGCTTATCTCTGTAGATGACTCAAACGACTGTCCAATTAAAAAGTGCTTTCTATATCATTCTTATTATAAAAGTTTGTTCTATAAAAAAAACTTTTTCAAAAACTAAAAGCTCAAAAATAACTATTTTTGGAAGTCGGTGGCTTCTCTTCTGCCGGTCGAATTGTGTTGCTTTGCCACCGACTTCCGAAATAGTTATTTTTGAGCTTTTAGTTTTTGAAGTCGGTTATCTTTTTTTTGGAAAAAGTTTTTTATTTTTTACTTTTTAGTTAGAGTCCCAACTACGTTTTAGAGCAAATTTAAAAAAAAATTACGTTTTTTAAAAAAAAATGAAGAGCTCCCTCGATTTCGGCATGATACCATCATCAGATCCTGGGCCTGATGACAATGGGACCATTTGGGAAGTCTACCCTTTCAAACAAAAAAAGAATTGTTCAAATCGGTTGGCAAACGACGGAGATATGCGCGAACAAACATAAAAAAACATACAAACATCCGAATTGAGAACCTCCTCCTTTTTTTAGAAGTCGGTTAAAAAACAGTGCTCATTAAACGAAATTTGTCCTCGATGGGAATCGCACCCAAGACCTGTAGCGTAGCAGTCAAACCACTAGAAAAACAGGCCCGTCAAAACATTAATATTAAAACAAACCTTTTACATACTACCAAAAGATTAGGTGTACCTAGGTTAATCTACCGTTATGACAAAAACTTTTATGTATATGTAGCGCCATCTGTCTCTTTATTCAGGTACTATTTGTATGACGTAGATGTATTGCAAGCACGAAAATTGAATACATTGATGGATATTTTTTTCGAACATGAATCTGAAATGGAAATACAGACGTGTTTCTATTTTTTAAGTTTCTTTATTTATTTTATATTTGTTAAAATTGTAGAGCTTGTTTCGTTTGTAACGTTAAAAAACGAATGTAGATTGTGTATTGTGCTACTAGGCCTGGTAGGCGGTCGTTCCCAGTAAAATACTATTTATAGTATTCATTTGGATTCAGTATGACGGGAAATTCATTCTAATATAGTTGGGAACAGACTAGGGAGACGATGTTTTTTTTTTTTAATTTGACTGGTGGCGTATGAACTACAAATTAAAATAATAGCTGTTATTGCTAGTGATGTTTTAATCAGACAAAAAAAATGTACTGTCAAAATTAAATTGTTGCCACAAACATGCGGATGACACCAACCGACTAAGGTGAAACCCAAAGAAGGGACATGTAAATAAGTAACATCTGTATACATTTGTCCTAAGATATTTATTTATTTATTTATTTATCTGTCCTTCCTGACCTATAAGGAGCCACTCTACATAACCCAACCACTTTAACGACAATTCTACAAACAAATCTTACAAGAACCACAGACAAGTCCAACACCACTCCATAAGTCCCCGAAATACGACAAACAAAATTGTTGGCGATAAAACATTTCTGCCACGTCAAATGTTTGACCAAACATCGGTTGGTGGGGAGTGTCTGGCAACCCGCCAATAAACATGAATCATCGCGCTCGGCACAAACCACGGCCGATTTGTCAGCATTACAGTAGGGAGGCGACACAAGGGACACGTGAGAATGAAGTGTGGCCATTTTTTTGTTGTAGTTACAAACTTTTGCAACTACGACAAAAAAGTGGGCCACACTATAGTAAGTAATAATAAAAAAATCGGCCGCATGTGTCAATAAAGGCGTGAAGAGTTCTATACTTTGTGATTTTAAAGGTTTTTTTTGTTCGGTTATTAGTAATGATAAAAAATCGACAAAATATGACTCCATATACTAAACGAATGATACTATGATTACCTACCAAACAACATGAAAATCGAGTAATCATTTTTTTCGACTGGAGGTCCCTTCAAATTAGTTTACTTTTGCTATAATATGAGTACAATAAACATGAATCATCGCGCTTTGCAGAAACCACGGCCGGTTTGTCAGCATTACAGTAGGGAGGCGACACAAGGGACACGTGAAAATGAAGTGTGGCCCATTTTTTGACGTAGTTACAATTTTTGTAGTTCGGTTTTTAGTAATCATAAAAAAGTGTCATAAGAAAGTTGCATTACTATAACAAACACAATATTAAAATTAAGAAGTCACGCTTGCTAAATAATAATTAATCTTAACCAGACAAGATATTATAATTAGACACAAAATCTGTGAACTTCTGAGGTCTCTCATTGGCACTTTTCGAATACGAAACCTTACACATCAATACGTTTTAAACACATTTTGGTTTAACTGTTAATTGAGTAATATTAATAACCTCGCTCAGAGAATTAAAGGCGATTTCTCAAACACAAAACTTAAACACAAACTTAAAAATATAACTCCCAAATTAGATTTTGACCTTTATGTCACAAGACTGCCTATTGCTTACTCTGTGAATTTGGAACTTTATGAATAAAAAGCAACTTAGCCAACACGAAATTTTAATAAGGAAAACATAACAAAACCTAATTACTTAGCTTCTTTTCTTTAATCCTAAAACTTTCATAATACTAAACAAAACATATTTACCGTCTCATTTCAAAATAAATTTACTTAAAGTAAACCCAGTTCAAGTCACATACATAAATTCACATTACAGTAATGTCATGCTTATTTTACTATTACTCCCCAAACTATTATTTTACTTTTACACAAAACTCCCATCCCTAGAGACATAACGGCGACTAGTTTTAACCACGCATGTGTGATATGACAAGACAACTGTCACAGTTTTTTTATACGTCACATATCTCGACAAAATCTTTTAGCATTTGTCATTAAGGTTCTTTTTTGCGTGTTCCTAATGAATTCTGTCTTATTGGTTAATCGTTTAAAAGGAGATACGGTACTCTTTGAAGCTGCTTTTAATTATAATCTTTTTGAAGATGTGCAGATTTTGTGTTGATTTGTGTCGACGTTTTTGTGTTTCAAAATACACGTGCTTATTTTGTCTGGTATTTTTGTGGTTTTGCGTACGTATTTTGCGGAGTGTAAAAACTAAGGAATTTAAAACAAATACACTATGTATTTTAAATTTTTATTTTGATTTGCGAAAAATAAATCATAATGCATTGGTAGGGCTTAATTAAATATAATAAGTCGTGTCCATATTATTAAATATGAAAACAATAATCACTCACATACAGATTCAAGGGAACGCCCTCGGTCAATAAATAAATATCTCGGCAAAAGTTGCACACGGCTATCCGATCCCATGCTAAGCAGAGCGTGTGTTATGGTAACCAGACATCTAAAAAATCTTATAAAGATAATTTATAAATACATACATCCCTACTAATATTATAAATGCGAAAGTAACTCTGTCTGTCTCTTCTTCACGCCTAAACCACTGAAACTAATAATATGGCCTTGGACCCGAGAAAGGACATAGGGTAGTTATCATTTCGGAAATCCCCCGGGAACGGGAGTTATTCTACGCAGACAAAGTCACGGGCAGAAGCTAGTTATATATAAATTACACCCAGACACAGAACAAACAATCATGCTCATAAATATACTTTAAGTACACCCTTGACAGTCCTAAATCATTCTCATTTTCATTAATATTTTCGCAAATCTCTATTTTCGCAGTCAACTATTAAATAGCACTTGCTAAAACCCCATCCGGCATTTTGCAAGACGACTAAGAAAATACATCGCACATAGGACTAAAGAGAACTAAAACTAAAATTATCAGCGAGGATAGTGTTATGGGCTGCTAATGCCTTAATAGTCGGAATACTCGAGCTGAATGACCTAAGCTGTTAGCTTTTATTTTTAAAAGACTTGTGTAATAGAGGTTTAATGTAAGTGTAAGCTACAGAGAGGTAAGAAAATTATTTACAGGTGGTGATATTGTGTGGAAAGTTTTCTAGTACAAAAGATATTTTATATGCTTTTTTATATTATGAATATAAAATTGAAAAAAATAATGCATTTTATTTGTAGTATGCACAAGTTTATAAAAAAAGGGAATAAAAACCTGACCTACATTATAATTATGTTCAGCCATAGATCTATCAGCCATATATCTCTGCCGATTTAGAGTACACAACTTGCAGATGATACATTTCCTAATATTTTGTAAGCTACGTTTCATTCGAAGTCACCGATATTGCTTGTATAGTCAGCAACAATAATGAAGTGGAACCAGTCATGTCTGCAGGCGGACAGACGGTCAGTAAACCAGCACCACTAGACAAATGACAATGCCACTTGTCTAGAGGTAAATCCATAGATGGTAGAATAGACTGGACTGTTGTATCATTATCATCCCCCTAGCCTTTTTCCAACTATTGTTGGGGTCTGCTTCCAGACTAAACCGGATTCAGCTGGACATTACCATATTACGTAAAGCGACTGCCTATCAGACCTTCACAATCCAGTAACCTAGCGATCCAGTAATCAAGTAACACGATATCCCTTGGTTAGATTGTTCAGACTTTCTAACTTCTGACTACCCGAAACGACTGTCAAAGTTCTACGAATGATAAGCGAGACCAACGGCTTTACGTGCATTCCGAGCACGGGATGCTTAAGATAAACTTTACAAAGTACATAAATATTAATCCAAAAAGTCATATTGGTATGCTTGCCCGGATTTGAACCCACAACTTTTTACACGAGAGGAGGGTATTTTATCCACTGGGCTATCATGACATCTCCCAACAGGTGAATTTTAATTTCATATTTTTGTTGCAATTTTCAGAAAGCTGCATTAAGTTATTATTTTTTAAATCCATCTTTGCGCTGTTCCTGAACCGTTGGCAAAAGGATTTTTTTATGAAAATTACATCTTTTCAAGCCATGTTAATGCTTTTCCATTCGGTTACTGTTATTTTAATAAAAACAAAATGAATGAAAATGTGTACTTATTTTAAATTAATTCAGGAAAAAAATAATACTCAATTTATGAACAGAACAGTTTAAAAAAGTTTTCAGTACGAGCGCATTATAATGAAAATGCAATTTCAACGTAATTAATTATTCTTGCGGTTTTTGTAAAAATCAACATGACCATCTGAAAGCACCGTTGGCACAGCAGTTGAATGATTGGCTGCTGTGCTGCGGGTCCCAAAAACCTACAAGGAATTGGATTTCTTAAATAATATGAAAATCATAGAATGTATTCTTTTTAATTTATAAATGCAAAAGTAGCTCTGTCTCTCTGTTACACTTTGGACCAAGGAAACGATTTATATGATACAAGCTTTTGCCCGCGACTTAGTCCGCGTAGAGTAATAGTTCCCGTTCCCGGGGCATTTCCAGGATGAAAACTATCCTATATCCTTTCTCGGGTCCCAGACTATACCTGTACCAAATTTCAATCAAATTGGTTTAGAGGTTTAGGCGTTAAAAAGAGACAGTCAGACAGACAGACAGACAGTAAGGTGCTCCCTTGTCGAGGTTGTAACCTACAACCAAATCAGGGCAAGTACTACTATATTTTTTCCAATCCTTATGTACTTTCTAGGTTTAACACAAGTTTTCACCAACCGATTTAAACTGTCAAGGTCAACGCATTCTCTGTGTTATAAGAGGCATTAGCCCAACAGTGGGACAGTTGGCATTATTACGACACGTCACGAACAAACATAAGCGTTCAAAAATGTTAATACTCAAAAGAAATTGTAAGCAGAAGCTAGAATACGCAATTTCATTAATTTCTATCTTCTATGTCCCACAGAACTATTCAAAATCTTAGTCACACAAAGTGCAACACAAAAGATCATTAACACAGACACAGTCACACAAACACACACACACACACAAAAAGCCACGAGTCGACACCGCGGGTGCAAATAATGCAATAAGAATTCACTTGCACCACGTGAGAAATATCTTTGAAGTTGTTGTGTGGTACAAGGAGTAAGAAATAATAGGGAAAAGAAAGTTTTGATGAATGAGAATCATAGTAGTTTTATGTTCAAATATGTATATTATATAAAATAGTATCCATACTAATATTATAAATGAGAAAGTGTGTCTGTCTGTCTGTCTGTATGTTTGTCTTTCTTTCACGGCAAAACGGAGCGACGAATTGTCGTGATTTTTTAAGTGGAGACAGTTGAAAGGATGGAGAGAAACATAGGCTACTTTTTGTCTGTTTCTAACGCGAGCGAAGCCGCGGGCAAAAGCGAGTTTGAAATAAAGTTTATTCTGCAATTTATTATGGAGTTTTGAAAGAAGTTTTTTAAAAAAATCATCGGGTTTCTGGTTTTCAAACCTTGGTATTAAGAATTTCCATATAAAATACGGTTTAAATAATTATTGAGACAGTTATAACAAACTTCTAAACACTACAACTCGACGATACGAAAACAATCAAAAGGCTTTATCATCAATATCATTTCATTCTTCTTCCGTTATTACACTTCAACCTTCCTCGCAATATACGACTATAATATCGATACCAAAAGTCCTTACGTCCATCTAAAAATACAGCCCTCTTAAATAGTCCTCACAAAAGTCCTCACGGGCTATTTCAGAGACCATTGCCCTCAAAACACTGTCTCCGGCTATCTCTCACTGAATCTAACAAACCATGGACGCTTCAAGACCAATGAGGCGTCTCTCATAGGCCAGCTTAATATAATGGGCCATAAAAAAAGGTTGAAGGCCATTTACGAATTGGCGACTAAGTCCAGGATTTAAGTGCTTGTTATTAGGATGAAATGTATTATGTTATTTATGGGTGAGTGGATGGAGGAGTAAGTGATTTAAGAGATCGTATAATAGAGAAGAAAATAAGAAATTGGTAAACTGATTGACTAACTGTTGATATGACAACGCATAACCCAAACCGCTGGTCCTAGATACATGAAATTGTAAGTTTGGGTGCGTTCTGTGTACACAATTGGACTAAACTAATATGTATCTTCTCTCTTTTCATAATGAAACGGAAAGAAAATGATGCACTTAACTTAAATTTAGTTGAGTTAAGCATTCCCTTGCACCAGTGAAAATATAAAATAAACTTTATTAGCAAGAGCTTTGTCTGCAAATACAATTGTGTACAAAATTATAAGTTAAGTTTTCAGGAAAGGCAATTTGGCACGACTAGGAAATCATCAGGGGCACGACCAACCTCCCTACGGGAGTTCCGTCAACTTTTAAACTCCGTACTCCTGAGAAAGTAATGGAAAAACACAACAGCACTTTTTGGAATTGAATACATCCCAGAATCTCGCGCTCAGCGCAACAAAACTTGTAAAGAGAAACGATTCAACTGTTTTGGATCCCGCAACGAAATTAGTCAGAAAAGAATAGCAGAGGAGTGAAAAAATTATTCTTTCCACTTCCCTCCATTTTCATTTTTGGGGAGTGGGAAATCATCCAATGAGCTCCTGTCCTAGGTGCGGCGGGAGGGCGTGTCAGACTTTTACTGACTAAAATCCACTTCCCTCCATAACACACGTGTAAAGCATACAATGCCCTACAATTTAATGTGTTAAACATGACCTACACTATATACACATACACAAGGTCCGACAATCCGTCATTACTTATTGCCGACACTATCAGGAACGCGAGTACATAACACACCGGCTGTTTTAGGGCCATATTATTATGTGTACAGTCTGACTTTTTTTAGGTTCGTGACTACAGGATGTAATGAACAAACGAACTCACCTATTGTAAAGTTCGATCATTATAATACGAAGTGTTTAAATATGTCATTACAGTTTGCAAGCTTTGCCTTTGCTGGCAACATTTTCGCGCTTTTCAGAGCTAAAAACTATACACAAGCATTACGGTATATTATCCGTGTCTCTTGCAGAACCGTCATATTTTTGGATTCAATTCAGTTATCTGAAGTAGGGTACATAATAATATATTTTTGAACGAAATACTTCGTTACGTACATACGTTTGATCAACTACATAATTCACATCATAATAGACGCGAGAAAAGCTAGAATTTAATATAGTTAGTTGTCTTCAACAGTTTTATGGCAAAGAAGCTTAAAACGTTTAAAACGGCACTGATCTTATAACTATAGAGATAGGTACTAGAACTATACAGAAAATGTTTTAGCAATATTTCCTCAATATATCCAGTCGTTGCCATGGCAATATCCCGTCTACATTATTCGTCGTTTCCACCTCAGTATTCCGCTTGATATAGCAAATGATCAAATTCTCTTTGCAGTATAGGGTTAGCTTCACTTTCTAGTATTGGCTTAGAGAAAATCCGCCGAGTCATAATAACTAATGTGTGTGGTAGGTCATTAAAACGGTCATTTCGGAGTCCATTTTAATGGGGTCAGTAACGTCGGTGTATAGATTCGCTCTGTAGTGGCTTTTGGTACATATTTGGAAATTCCCTCGATAAATGGCGGCTTAGTTTCTGCTGGTGTTTGGCTGGTTCTTGTTTAACTAGGTTTGATACTAGCTGTGTCCCATGGCTTTGCTCATGTGTCTTAATACAATCAACAAATTTTGATAGGGTGTCAAAATTTGTTATTTGTTGCTTATGTTATTCAAGTTACAAGTTTAAAATTGGTCATTTTTGCCACTTTTACAAGAATTTTAATATTGTTTTAGCACATTTTTATGACTCATATTTTACACCTAAATTGTTACTGAGAATAAAACGTAGTGACCATTGTTGAGCAGACTTAATCGTACTAAAGCTAAATGCTGCTAAAGAATATCCACTTTATCAATTTTTTTTTTCTAAATATCGTCGTTTTCTTTTACAAATTACCCTTTCTCGTATGCCACTGCAGGGCGAAACCTTCTTCTAAATTTGTATATTCGACATAACCTTTGGCCACCTTTGATACAAAAGTGTGATGGGATCACTCAGATGACCTCTGAGTTTGTTTCGGCTGTTTCTTCTCAAAGCAGTCCAGCTAGGAAGCATCGTTCGCTTAATATGATATAATCAAAATGTTGACGTGTAAAAGTGTTATGTATAAAACCTATTTATAAAATATATATCATTTTACTCATTTTACCTTCTTTGAGTTGGTGTATACTCGCGATTCGGCCAGTCTACAACAGCAGCCAGGCTGCAGATTTAGTGCTTTTTTCCACAACGCTGCGTATTATTCACATCATCAGATTTAATACAACACGCAGCGCAGTATTTTTGAAACCATCTATAAGCTACTTTACTCTGATTATACCTTGCTTGTATGGAGATAAAACAATCAAAGGTATTCACTGAAACATAATTCTTTGATCGATGAGGTACATGAACGAATGAACTTTTACATACAGATGAATGAATATTGGAATTGGAGTTTTAAGAATAAAAATGCTATTAAATTTTCATAGGGAGTTAAGCGATTTTATATTTTAACGGCGCTTACAAGCTTTATGGTACAATAAAGATAAATTGCATTTTTAAATGACAATGTGTCGTTGGTTCGTCCTATTCCTCTTTGGGGACGTCAAGGTCGAAATATTTTATAACTACAATCAAATAACTAGAAACTTTGAAAAGAAAATGTATTAATACGAATACTAGGCAACACCTGTATTTTATCCACTTGTCAGTGATACACATAAAATGAAAATTAAAATCACGCAAAGATTGTACTGAGTTGGAATGGAACCTACAACCTTCAGCTTATCCGTCAAGGTCACTCACCACTAGACCAACAGGCCAGTCAATGTGTTCACAACACATTCATGTTATTTATTCCTTCGAACACACGTGATTTGAGACACAATAGAAAGACAATAGCAGCCTGACAGCCGGCTGTCGGTTGATCGTTGAAAGGTTAAGATATTTTAGTGTCGATTCCTTCTAATTAAAATAAAATAATTAAAAAAGTATTGTTTTCTCACAATTAATCTTGCACCACACAACTAAAAACGTCTCTTCATGAAGCCGCGACCAAGGAAACCGAGTGAAACCAACATAACTTCAACGCTTCACTTAAAAGTATATTTATCTGGCCTTTTACGATCTTTTATGTACTGAAATGAAATGATAATAAAGCTGAAATTAGAGTGTCGAAAGTTCAATGGCATGATCTTAACTTGGAGTAGTCTGGGTACATCAACGTTATGGCGTCTTCTGAATGTTCATTTAATTATGGACTTTATGAAAGGACTAAAATTAAATGTTATTGTGTATAGTGTTGCTGACGTCACAAAATACTTTGGGTTTTGAAACAGTGAGAACTATAGAGATTGGATATAGTTTTTTTTTTTTTTTTTTTGGTGAGTGGAAAATCATCCAATGACTGCTCCCGTCCTGGGTGCGGGAGGGCGTGTCAGACTCTTACTGACTAAAACCCACTCATGTTCCTTCGATTGCCCTATATTATATTCCAGGGTCACGGTAACTATTATAAACATTCCGCAACTTGGATAGAGTATTAATAACTTAATAATGTTATTAAAAATTATACAACAATAGGTATCACTACATATAAAACTGGACATGTAGTATAAAAACAAAGGTACTTATTGCTGTGTGTCTATCCCTATGTATCCATTAAAATCGGATACATTACGAATTTTGATGCGGTTTTTTAAGAAGTTAGTGTTTGTTTTAAGAGGAAACGATAAAAACTGAATGGGTTGAGTTGGCGAAAACATAAAAGTGATTTTATTTCAGTTGCACTAACTGCACTCACGCAAAAATCTTGGTATGTCCAGATGTCGAAATAAATTATGAGATACTGATTTTGAGTCCCTCCAACTGGACATACTTACGTAAATAGTTGAAGAGTTGATTCTTTATGAAAACCCCATGAAGTTATTAAGATTGTGACTGCAGCCAAACAAAAGCTTTGATATCTTGAAACCGCTGAACTGATTTTGATGAAACGACCGATATCTTTAGGTTTTAAACTAAATCAATCCTTACAAATCAACCCTTACTTATAGCACGTCTATTTTCTCTTCCTTTCTTGATTGGCTTCATCCACCAATGAATGCCCTTTTGAATGCTTCCAATAGATCGCAACTCTAACGACCATTGAGATGGGCAACCGTAACTTTTGCTGTACACTCGATTGGTGATTCTGACCAGTAAAGTTTTATACAGAATAAAAGGGTTTGAAAATCCTGATAGTGAATACCTGCAGATTTTTCTGTTCGCTTTGTTGGTAGTTTTGATATTGAATTCTTTTTTGCGATGGAAGGGTGGAAAGGGTATGAAAGTATTGCTGTGTGTTTTTTGTTTTGCTATGAAACGGCCATTTGGTGATTATCTTTTTTTTAATATTTCAAGTAACGTGGTTGCTTTTACGAAATAATAAATATCTAGTAAGTTATGTGTATGATTTTTTATTTAACACCTTATGGGCTCAACTATTGCGCTAAATGTGAAGTCAATCTTAGTTACTGTTAAATAAAGTTTGTATGGACTTATGTACGTTTGTAACTCCTTTACGTATAAAGTAAAAAAAGTACTGAACAGAAAAAAAAACTCTACACTAACATTGTTTATTAATATATCAGATTAATACACACACAACATCCTGCTATGAACCATTGGAGTGGTCTCAGTAACCAAAAACCAAACGTAACGCGGGTGAAACGGCGGAGAACTGCTAGTTATAAAATTGTGACCATAATTATGTAAATAATATACGCAAAACAACAAATAAACAACTCTACCTTTTTGTAACCAAAAGTCAAGATGTATTCTTGAAAACCAAAAAAACACAAAAGAATACACAAAAATACGTAAGAAGGGTCACCCTAAACTCTTAATCCTATAAAGACGGTACCACAAAGCAACTTTATAATATTTTATCATTTTTATCTTTCATTTTCATTGCACTTCACGTAACATCTTAGCTTTATTGCAAATGGTACTCGTCTGCGGAATAAACTCTTATAAGAGTACAAATAAAAGGATATGTTTTTGGATTAAAAATTGTTATGTTTGATGCCATACGTCGGAATGACAACGGTAGGGTTACAGTCATGGTATGGGTAGTTGAACTTGCTTGAGCTTTTCTTGAGTAAAATGATTGTATTAGGTCGTGTTTTGAACTTTTTTGGCGAACAATGTTGTCATTACATAACGGAGACTGCCCAGTTTTGTTGTTTTACTAAGTTAGGATAAAAAAAATCCAACAATCCCTTTTTAGTGCGTCCTAGCGTAATAAAAAGATATTCTTGTGAAGTGTTTACTTTCTATCAAAAAGCCTGTTTCTTTATGAATAAGGTTTATTTTTATAATGTCACGTCAAAGTTTATAAAAAGTACTGGTTAGTTGTTTTGGTTCTCCTAAGAATATATAAACAAATAAATAAAAGTATAGCTTTATGCAAACACAAATGTTTGCCAGTGACCGCACATGAAGTCATAGTTTAATGGTGCAACTTTACTTGGCTTGTTTGGCAAAATATTTGCGTTACTTAAGTAGTACAAATAATACTCTATATTTATTAGAAAAACGTTCATATTACGTTGCACTGAACACATATTTTGCCCAATAAAAAGCACTTTAAAAAATATCTATTTAAGTAAGCTGAAAGAGATTCTATTAGGTCTTTGGTATTAGGTTTGGTGATTTACCTTTAAGATGAAACAGACAGACCGATATACAGACAGAGTTATTTTCGCATTTATAATATTAATCTGGATGAATGAAAAAATATTTAGACAATATTCTATTTGCAAACAAAAACTGCAATATCGTGTAACATGAATGAATGATCAGTTCAGGCATGGAATGAATGCCTTTGTTTTGTTGAACATGATACATTGCGTGATATGAACTAAATATTAAAAACTTTGTTGGTGTTTGCTGACCATTGCGTTTGTTCTTTTTTAATGTTGGAAATCCATACTGAGGTTTGTATACTGTGGTTTATATTTACGGGACTTTTTCAAATAGGCTGTAGTTTGATTCTTCTGTTGGGTAAAGTATCATTGGCTTTTCCATTACGGTTTTTTTTTTGGTGAGTGGGAAATCATCCAATGACTGCTCCCGTCCTGGGTGCGACGGGAGGGCGTGTCAGACTCTTACTGACTAAAACCCACTCATGTTCCTTCGATTGCCCTTTATGTTCCGAGGTCACGGTAACTATTATAAACATTCCGCAACTTTCCATTACGGTTGTGTCATGGCTTTTACATTGTGTTGTGCGTGCGTTGATCCTGTTGCGTAGGTCCATGAAGTAAATTTTTGACCATTACTTGCTGTTAGAAGCAAATCTCTGACAATAAGTCTAACCAAAGTGTATGATGTTAACCAGTAACTGGGTTGTTGAGGTCTATATGTTTAACACTGGTATTATACATAATTATATAGCTAACCAAAAAAAACAAGATAATCAAATCTTAGAAAGTACAAACAACTTTAAAGCTCACATTAATTTGTACATACAAGTAAGGAAGCTTCATATAAGAGCCTCTGGAGCACCATTTCTTTTTTGGGGAGTGGGAAATCATCAAATGACTCCCGTCCTGGGCGGGGCGGGCGTGTCACAATTTTACTGACTAAAACCCATGTTCCTTCGGTTGCCCTTTATGCTCCGGGGTCACGGTAACTATTATAACCATTCCGCAATCCCCTGGAGCACCATTAGTTTCGTAAAATGATAAAAATATTTATATAAAAATTTAACTCATAAGTAAGTACATAGCCTGCCATTAATTTCCCATAAATAACGAATTTCGAAAGTAATTTGACACGAATAAAATTTGCTTCAGGATTAATTAACTTTTGGATTATATTAATGGAGTCATAATTAATTACTTTTCCCTCATAATGTAGATCCGTAGCTTAATAACGTCAGATGCGCGTTAAATTACACGATATGATACTAATTAGCTTTTCCAGAGATATTTGAAGCTTTAATCCATTTTTTATTTATTTCTTTTCCTTGTAAAAAATTTGTTTATTTTTTTTGTGTCATTATCATTATTCATTAGCGAAACTAATGAGAAATGATATATATTTTTTTTCAATTATTTCAAAGTTCTTTAGAGAAAATAGTAAAAAACTTTCGCTAACGCTCATTCTCGGTTTTAGCAGTATAGAATAATGACAAACGGGGTACAAAGTTCATTAATCTCCATTAAAAAGGAAGACCCTCCGACCAGACGGCTGTTGTGTCTGATAGGGTATAAGCGCGACGGTTGCTGTCGAACTCTCGTAAAATTTTAATAGAGAATTTTGAATGCGTGATGCATAAATTCTAGGCCCTTTACGACGTTGTCTTTCATCGATGTCAGTGATATCCAAAGGAAAATTAGAGTGATTAGGTATACAAAATGAAAATGTTACATTTTCGTAGTCTATTGCTGCAAGTGAAAACATCTTGTTTAATATATTAGTAACAGTTTGCCTGAACCAGGAATAGTATCAAGGAGCAGATGCTTAGTCTGTAACCAACAGAGCATCAGCGCCTCTAAACACCGGAGCTTCAAAAGTTAATACCAAATTAGATTCTAATGAAAAATGTAATAAAATTCCTTCGAGCCGGCTCACCGAGTCTTATATTTTTCGAGCCCCTCTATACACTAATCAAATCACCGTTGTGCCGATATCGAAGCACGTGTAGTCGAGTGGGCACTCGATACCAGCCGTTATCGACAGCTTAATCGATTAAAATACTCGGTGCTCAACTAAATCTGAAATGTATTGAGGCGGTGGATGACATTGGCTTATTAGCTTTGTGATCTGTAGTAATGTTAAAGTTGTGAAAATTAACTGGGTTTGGTAATTTTTTTTACTCCGTAATTTTGTGTGACAATCCCGCTATTCTATACGCAACAATGCAATTCTTGAAAGCCAGATCCTAACAAAGTATTACGATCACAAATTCGAAATTGCCTACAAAAACTAGTCATAACATTGGTCTTTTGAAAATGTACAATATCATTAAAAGCTATGAAGCAACCATTGCTCATCCAGGCACCTATTAAATTTCAATTAAATAAACAAACTGTTATGTGCTTATTAATGTACCATATTTTACACTTATATTTAATAATTATAGACTAGTGCCTATATTTATTCCACTGCAGGCAAAAGTCTCTTCTCATATAGAGAAGTTACGAGCTTGATTACTATCTCAGTCGAATTGACTGTTTCTAGAAAAAGTAGTGCATAAATACATTCACAATAAATAGCCTGTCGGTTTGTGTACTTAATATGACCTAACCAAATGTCTTTTTAATCGACTTAAAAATATGAAGATTAATCTTCACATTTTTTATTTGTTTATTGTTATGTTTTTTTTTGTTAGAAATTATCTCGCTTCAAGGTGAATCGATTTCGAAGCAGTTTTCAGAAAAGTATTTGTTACATTTAGGAAAAGATTTAGTATTATAACCGAGTCCAAAAATGTTATCAGGAAAAAATCGCACTAAGAAGTAAAAAAAAAACCGCCTTCAAAACCTTAAAGCAGAAAAATTACTTAAACTTCGGAAGTCGGTGGCAATGAAAAATAACAAACAGAATGGTGGTCACCGACTTTGGAAAAAGTAACTTTTCTGTTTTAAGTTTTTGAACCTTTTAACACACGAGATACAATAGAAAGATAGCAGCGCGATAGTCAGCTGTCGCTTGATCGTCGAAAGGCTATGGGCGGTTTTGTTTTTCAATACTGTCCGTCAACACGTTGTACTCTTAAAATTTTACTAAGAAATTCTGGCGGTGACTAGTCAGGACCACTCTAACATGTGCTTCTGTCATCAAGAGACCCTTAGAACATCATTTTTCAGGAGTAAATTGACATATAAAAGTGCTACATCTAACCAATTAACAAAATGAATAACATTTTGTTTATTTTACACTACCATCACTACAGTACACAAAACACCTAACTCAATAAACAAATATAAACATTTGTTTAAATAACAAATAACTTAGAAAGGCTCTCAAAAAATCATAAATATTAATCAAATGTGGATAGCGTTATGGAATATTGGCAATATTTTGATTTACAAATAGACTGCGAGTTGATCCAGTGGCGGCGCGGAACTAGAGTAGCCAATCGTTACTGTGTACTGGGTACAGTCTGGAAAAAAATTTAAATTGATTTTATTTATCAACGTGTAGGTTTTGCTAGTAAACTGGCTCTTTAATGTACATTTTCGTCACTTTGCAAACGTAAAATGAAAATGTAAATAGGTAAAAAACTACACTTTTACACGTCATACTTTCTTATTTTTATCGAACGATGGAGCCGATGTTGCCTAGCTGGGCTACTCTAAAAAGAAACTTTCAAAACATATTTAGAAGTCAAAGTATCTTTTAAAGTCCATACAGCATTGTATTGGTCAAGTTATGCGAGGACCATGAATTGCAACTGAAGTGATCTCTTGATGAGAGAAGCACCAGAACCTACGTAGCGATGACGATATTTATTTGGTGCACGACTAGCTATGGTCAAAAAGAAATTAAATAAAAAAGTTGTTAAAAGGGACTATCAACGACTACAACTAAAAAGTAATGGGTTGCGGAATAGTTCTAATAGTTAACGTGGCCCCGGAACATAAAGGGCAACCGAGGGAACATGGGTCATCAGTCATTTAGTCAGTAAAAGTCTTACACTTCCTTTATGATTTCATCAAGTTATCTTCTTCTCGCAACTTCGGTCTAAGTAGACCGGTTTGCTGCTAGCGTATAATGCATCATCAGTTTTGAAAAAAATGATGATGATACATTTAAAAAAAAAAATATGATGATGTATTTCCTCAAGGGGGATGCTTCACTGTAGCCCGCGAAATTCATATTAGAAAATTTGATTTTTTACGAGCTACCTTAAACATCGACCTTAACATACTGTTTTATAAAATCTAATGAAACGTTTTAATAATTATTTGAACTTAAGAAAATAATATTTAAAAAAATGTTAGGTATCTTATCTCACTTAAATTGATAATTGTTTTTTTTATAAAATTCGATTTGCTTCAGCTTAAATATTTTGTAATTTTTCTGACTTCAAATAAAGCCTAAATCACATCACAGAGAAATAAATTTTGTATACGCCACATAAATCGGTTTTTGATTGCGGTACGGAAATGGCGCGGGTTGACAGTTATCTTCAATACGAGCCTTGTATGTCAAAAGATTTTGACACAGTTATTATTAATAACAATTTTTCATACAAATATTTGAGCCAACCTTTATCATATAGAAACTTTTCAAAAGTAATGTGTCTCTGTTATTCTTTCATTGCCAGCTTGCTCAAGGCGGGATGCCGATTTCGAGTTCAAAGTCGAGGGCAAAAGCTATTTTTTTTATACTTAACTTAATATTTAACCTTTAAGTCCGCATAATCTAGTAAAATTAAACCCGTCTGCCTGCAGTACAATCGTGTGGAAGGTGCAGAAAATATAATGCAATTTGCCACCCTATACTAGAATCCACACGTGTCTGATGGAACATAATACAAAAATATAAAATTTAACAGCCTAATGAATTGATTCCACTACCTCTAATTCATGTCAATTTAACGCTCATAATATCTCCAATATCTCGACATTTAATTAAGGAGTCAGAAACTTGCAGAAGGCCCTTACGGAATCATTAACCCAGAAAATAAGAGGGGTCTACCAGGAAAAGCGTATGATATTCTTGTGTGCTGATGTGTCCTGACAGTTTATCAGTACATTTGTTAGGAAAGATTATAGCAAGGTACACTGCTATAGTTATTGCAGATTATATTGTTTTCGGTTTTTAGGGTATCGTATCTTACGTCGTCGTCGACGGCAAGCATTGATCCGGCCAAGTATTCCGTGCGCGTCTATCTAGCCATTGGTGTGACCTATCAAATGTGAAAGTGTCATTAATGTCAGGTGTCGTATTACTACTGCCACGCAAAATTGACTCTTATGATCACTAGTCGTTTTGTTGTTTTAACTACGGTACGGTTGTGGTTCACTCAACTGGCCTATGCTCGACAAACCATACCCTCATAGGCCAAAGCACAGGCTAGAGAATTGTGTGGTGGATAGGCACATGGCAAAGGGTCTCACTGTCGGCTGGACTTTACCAGTCTGAGGCGCGAGCTATACAATTAATGCTTGTTCGGATGTCATTCTGCATGGTTTGTTGCACAAAAATATTGAATATATTTTATTATCAAGACTTAAAAGGAGACGATGATCTCGAGTTTGTTTCGGAATTTCATCTCAAGTTAGGAAATGCCGGCTTCAGACGGTCTTTTTAAGATCCTACTTTCATTATAATACAATATCATTTCATGCGAATGTATACCACGCGCCTTACTCATGGATTTATGGAAGTATAAAAACCCTGGGTTTTAGGCGGTAAGAGTCAGTGCCAAGGGCTATTGACAAGGATTTCCCCATGACAATGCAAGAGAGCCATAACGTTTGGCTTATTCGCTTTGTTATGGGAAAATCCTATTACTAAGACCTAGTTAAATATTATAGTAGCTAGTGTAGTGCGTGCTTCGACTTAGCTATTTTCCGTCTCCATCTTGTCATTGGAAGATTGTAAGGCGTTGAAAGTGAAGGTCCCATGTAGCGTCTATTAATCTTTGGTTTTGTGTGAATTTTTCCAGGACTGTATCTTTTAACCTTTCAACGACCAAACGAAAGCCGGCTTCCGCGCTGCTATTGTCTTTTTATTGTGTTTTGAATCACGTGTATTCGAAGGTATAAACCATAAAAGGTGAAATATAACTGTTTCACTATAAATTTGTAATATATTTGACTGCTATATCAACAAACTAGCTTTTGCCCGCGACTTCGTCCGCGTGGAATAATAGTTCCCGTTTCCGGGGGATTTCCGGGATGAAAACTATCCTATGTCCTTTCTCAGGTCCAAGACTATGTCTGTACCAAATTTCATTCAAAATTGGTTTACTACTAAACGAGGCGTGAAGAAGAGACTGACAGACAGACAGACTGGCAGAGTTACTTTCGCATTTATAATATTAGTGCGGATTAACTGTAGAACTATCTTGAGCGTACACAAAAAGATTATTGGGGTTGTTTAACCCGCGGACAGTCGCGCCTGGGTCGAAAAGACCCAGTACTCCAGTTATTCTGCCATAACTGTTTTTGTATTAGTTTATTCGTGTCGTCGCTCTAAGTACCTTCAAGTAGCTTCACTGGCTATCCGCACACCCCGTCTCAGCAAGTCCTCGTGCATCATTTCAAGTGAGTATGGGTCGTTTCGACCCCTGTGTGACGTAATGTGTTAGTGTATTTTATATTCCAAAAATATTATTTTGAATTTATTTATTTGTAGATTTATCGTCAAATCATTTCTATGACCAGATAGTATTTAATATATTAGAAGAGGAAGACATTGAAAGTGAAAGTTCGTCAGAAATTGAAGTCAGGTCGTCAGGATTGCCAGTTACAATTCAGATTTCTGTCAGAGTGGTGAAGAAGAACTCCTTGACGACAATGAAGTTTCTGAGCCTAAAAATTTACGTTCTAAAACGTTTACGTTTGCTTCAAAGATCTGACTTGAATGATATACCCTGAAATAAGTCCGTCAAGGTACTACCTGGGCAGGAAAGGCACACTTTGTAACATAAAAAAAAACCCCCAAGAAACGTTCGCACCCATAGTTAGAATATCATAAGCCAAGCACCAGGGCCAATCAATGAAGCAAAAGGTACACTGACGCCTTCCGATTGCTGGTGTCTTATTTTTTTCCTGGCAGTTTATTAGAAGTGGTTGTTGTTGATGCATATATTGATACGACGATAAAGAAAATACAAACAGACCGGTTGTGACAGGGTCCAGTAATGGTCGATTTGCCCTCCAAAAAAGGACAGAAAAACCAAAATGCAATGCCAATTTTGTAATAGGTACTTATAGGTATTTGTAAAGATTATTCTACATTTATATGTACCAATTGTGATAAAAAAATAAGACAAAATTAAGATAAGACTGTTGTAGGAAAAAAAACAATCTATTTTATAGTAGATTTTACGTGTAATGGTGTATATGATTATGAAAATATGCTACGTGTTAGGTTCAATATTATTCCACTATTACGAAGATTGTTGATATTATTGATAATAGAAAAGATTTTTTTATGTTTCTAGATTAAATAAAGCAGATTAAAGTTACCTATTTTTAGTTCCTATGTCATAAAAAGTAAGATTTAGCGGTGATCTCTTGATTTTTGTGATTTATACTACTATTTTTCACTAAATAAGAAATATTTATTATTTTTAAACTTGTTTTGTTATTCTATTTCCAAATAATTTAAAAATAATCCCAAATGTTAATTAATTTATTAAAAACAATGCATTCAATATCTGGGTCTTTTCGACCCACGCGCGACTGTTCATGACTTAAAACAAGACGCGAGTACCGGCGGGATAAGCGTGAAAGAGCTACATTGACCATAATAGAAGCATCCAAAACATATCCAATGGCGTTTTTTTTTATGCATAGGAAATCATCAAATGACTTCTCCCGCCCCTGAAGAGGGAAGGAGGGTCAGACCTTTACTGACTAAAATCCAATAATGTCCCTTCGATTACCCTTATATATTCCGGGGCCGCGGTAACTATTAGAAGCATCGACACGCCGTCGACACGGGCGGCGAGCTACCTACCACTCGCCTTCCGCAGGCCCACGCCTCCAGTGGCCATCGTCTTGCAACTCTTGACAACTAAACCTGGGTCTCTGTCCGGGGCGTGAAGCTTGACGCTGCCTCACGCACCCCACCGCTTTCGTCTCCAGCGTGTCTGCTTCGCAGGAGGCGACG
The DNA here is from genome assembly GCA_033675125.1 of Athetis lepigone. Lineage (NCBI taxonomy): Eukaryota > Metazoa > Arthropoda > Insecta > Lepidoptera > Noctuidae > Athetis > Athetis lepigone. The sequence goes on along the minus strand of CM066229.1, from coordinate 20,906,490 downwards.
GCTTCCTATTCAGTCTCGCCCCGAACCATGGCCTGAACCAGCGCTGATCGCCTCAGCAAAGACACGGTGGTGGTTCGCCCAAGCGGGGCCTACCTCCACCGTATGCTACACCGTGTCACGCAGGCGTCACTTCCGCCCGAATCCGACATAGGAACCTCCCGAAATGTCCGTGTGCGGTGAGGAGGATCATCATCCCCCTAGGCTTTTCCCAACTATGTTGGGGTCGGCTTCTGAATACCCGTAGCGTCAAAGTTTTACGAATGACGACCGGGGCTTAACATGCTTTCCGAGGCACGGGATGTCAGTGATGTCCAAGATAAACTATAGAAAGTACATATGAATTGAAAAAGTCACATTGGTACTTGCCCGGATTCGAACCTGTAACCTCTTACACGCGCCTTTATCGACGACCCAGATGTGTTATTCTGATGTATAAGCTACGAATATCTTGCAAAGCCATCAGCCAATATTCTTTATTGTACACCAATAGGACAAAAACAGTAAAGGACAATACAAACCAATATGCAAGAGTACAATAGGCGGCCTTTTTTCGCTAAAAAGCAGTTTCTATTACATACTATCATTTATATTGCTTGCTGCGGAGTAATTTTAAAACTGTGAATATCTTCAAAGGTATTTTTTGAAATTATAAATGACTTCCGCACAATGAAAATTACGCTAGGGGCATTTTGCATTTTAGTAATTTTATATTATCTCCGGAACTATATGACCCATTGACATACTGTAAATGGCAAATCTTATCTGTATGATGTCCTTGTGATACTGAAATAATTTATTGTCATAAGAATTAATATTTTGTTGCTCAAATAATCAACCAAACGTAAGTATGCCGAAAAATCATTTTTTTAATGCAATAAAAGAAGGATAAAAGATAAAATATAAAATATAAAAGATAGAGATATGGTATCGCGGACTTTTTTGTAGAAATAATTAAGACAAACCAAGTTGCCATACATTGTTTTTAATTTTAAGCAACTGTTTAGGCAGCGCACGCAAATAATTCTGTTTTATGAAGTAATTTTTTCCGACTTGCTAGACAAAAGTTGCGATAGCTCGGTTAATATACATGTTATAAAAATAATTTATAGCCTATAGCACTCAGGAATAATGTAGCTTTCTGCCAGTGAAAAAATTTTTGGAATTGGTTCATTAGTTCCAGAGATTACCCCAAACATACAAACTTACAAATTTTACCTCTTCATAATATTAGTATAGATGAACATAAAAAACGTTTATTGCATATAGGGTTCCTACCCATACAAGATATGTATTTTTACCTCAATTTAAACGGAATAACGGAACCCTTCAGGAACAACCCAACTCGGACTTTTTTCTTTTTTCGGTAAATTAATTTGTAGATTTCTTTCAAAGATTTTAGCGGTCATGTGTATTGTAATATTTGTTATTTTTGTTACTTTACTATTATTTGTTCTTTATTTATAAGGGTTAAAACTAAAGAGTTTCCAGTTATCTAGCCACATTATCCTTACTATATTAATTTCTATTTTATGAACGCAGTAAACCGAATAATAGACATCCACACTAATATAATAATTATTGCGAAAACAACTCAGAGTTACTTTGGCATTAATAAAAATTTGGTTTGAGATAAGACATAGCTTGAGAAAGTTTGTAAGTTATTTTACAACATTCACACGGATGCAGCCGCGGGCAAGTCTTAGTACGCGGCAGCTGATTACATCATTCTGGCTGTACTCCCAAAACTAGCTTAAAAATACTATCGTCCAAATAAATATAATGGTCCACAAAACTGTTATGAACAGTTTGCCTGTGAACATGCGAACAGAAACCATAAAATATAAATTTAAAAGACTATTAAGGAAATATCTATTTGATAGCATATAATGTGCTATCCATTGCATGTTCATATTAATTAATCTTATTTAATCTCATTTCATATTAATAAGTAGTTAGTTAGTTAAGTTAGTTATAAGTCAGAAGTAAGTAACTTACAGATAAAATTTTAAAATTTGAAACGTGATACTTACCGACGTGCAGCAAATTACATCATCAGCTAAACATGTTTCTATTATAATTATAATTGACAGGTTCTATTCCGAATACGTGGTAATTATAACAATAATTGTGGGTAACAAGGCAAGTCTCTAATTACACCTTGTTAACTCAATGGAACATGGCTCTCCCTTATAATAATAAATACTGTTAATTTTCTCACTGCAGGGCAAAGGCCTTTTGAGCGCTTTTCAAGGCGCTTAAGGCGGGCGTGTGACTTCAAACTTATTTATACTAGGTGTATTTTTGGTCTTGCACAATCCACTAGGAGATGGTTCTACCCATTAAAACAAACAACTTTTACTATGGAACTAACTCTGAAATCGCGAAAAAAATATCGGCTGTTTCTAACAAAAGTTCAATGCCCTCCCGACCATAATGTATGAAACAGCTGATATTTTTTTCGGGATTTCCGAGTTGGTTACATAGTAAAAGCTGTTTGTTTTAATGGGTAGAATCATCTTCTAGTCACTAGAACCTAGTGGGTAGTGCAAGGCCAAAAATACACCTAGTATAATAACTGTTTCACCTGCATCTTTGGTAACTTCTTGGCTACTGCAGGTCGTAGCGAGATGTTATATAGCATTGCTCAATAAATGGGCTGTACAACACATAAAGAATTATTCGATACGAACCAATACTTCTTAAGATTAACTCGTTTAACACACAAACTCATATAGAGATAGCTCTTCCTCAGAAGTGTTCAAGGAAGGAATTAGGAAACATTTCCTGTCTGTTGATTAATATATATGTATTTATTTATGTATTATATGTAGTGTATTTATTGTATTTGTATTATTATGTTATATGTAGTTATTATTTATTAGTTTGCAATTAGTTTTTTAAGAGTATAAGGTATTTTTCTTGCACATAAGCATATCCTCCGTTGCAAATCTCACTACAAGATTTTGGTTTGCTGGTAGAGAACTCATTTTTGGGTTAAGCTCGCCATTGTACATAAGTTTTTTTTTTTGTATTTTTTGCTTTAACTTTATATTTTATGTTTATTGTGTGCAATAAAGAATATGAATATATGAAACTCAACAAACAAACAAACTCTTCAGATTTATAATATTAGCATCTGAGACTCTGCCGTGGTCAGCGGTTTCATAAGTCATAAGTCATAAGTATTTATTGCGTTCCATAAGTATTTATTGCGGTTTTATTAGAGGCTTTTCTGATACTTATTGTACCTATACTTTACGATTATAATTATAGGTATAATCTTGTACTTATGCTAACTTTTGCTCTCGACTTTAGTGTAGGTTTGTATGTATATAAGGAATCAAAATCGATGGTAGAAAAGAATAGGGCTTCGTTGAGTCCGAGCTCACTCACTCACTAACCATCCATTTTTTTACATTAATAATATTGAACTGAATTTTCTATATTGTAGTGTATCATTTTTGCTGACCGTACCAACGTCCAATGGATTGAGGTTTCCTTGGTGGTTTAATTTAATTTATAAAAATCATTACTCATGCATGTAATTCCGGATTGTTGATGTCATTACAAACCATATTCTAGATTTGGATGTTGGTAGTATCGGAGTATTTTTTATTAATTTTAAAAAAGATGGCGTCCCTTAACTAACGTCACTGACAATTATAAATGTTACGAGAGACATTTAGCAATCTTCTTTTGGCAATCTTCAGAATTAAAATCAGTTGTCGAATAACAACGTAACAATGTAGTAAGCACATAACGTCAGAACGGCTGCACCTATTAGATTAAAACTTTTTTGTTATGATTGTGATTAATAGGCTGATGTCGAAAATGAAAAATGATACTTGTAAATAATATGAGATATGGAATCATTAACATATCTCACAGCTCGTCTTTGAACCAAGCCAAATGATCAAAGTTGTTATTAACAAAAATCAGAAATAATTGCTTCCTCCAAGTATCCTCTACGCCAAGTCGCAACAGGAATACAAACTCGCAAAATAATTCTATGGGGTCCCCACTCCCTAGTTTTTTTCCTTACCTTCTAACATCAATGGGGTTTGACTCGAATCAGACACCATTCAATCCAGCTATTATCGTGGGGTCAGTAGACGCCAGTCATCGCCCCAACAGTAATTTTGGTATCAATCATATTGTTATACTAATGACGCATTTGTTTGGGGTGATCAGAATTATTTACGAGGGAGTATAACGATGGTGTTTGAGGAAATATATTGTACAAAAATATATGTGTAAATTGTATTTTGAGAATGTTAAATTCGGCAATTGTAAGGCGTATCGTAATACAAGCATATTACTGTCCTACTAAAGGGCAAAGACCTCATCTCACATTTTTTTACATAATTTTAAATTCTGTTCTAGTTAATAGTTAAAAAAAAACATGTATCTATAATATCCTCTATTTGAAACCTGAAAACAAATGACGTCAAAACGAAAATATTTATGTTTACAGAAAAGAACAACCATTACCCATGTCCGGTGTTAATATTCATCAAAAGCCCCAATAAAATTGTATTTTATTATAATTTTATGAATAACGAGAATTCAGCCTCAAATTGCAGTAAAAATTTTAATAAGCACTAAGCATGAAAACAAAGTTTTTGAAACATAGGGAAGTCAAGAATATATATAAAATATAGACTGACTGATCTATCCCCAACGGAGGTCGACAGAGTTACTGTCTTCTTGAATATTTATCGATATTAACTTTACTGCTACAATATCCACGTTCAGACATAATTTTTATATGACATAAAAGCTGGGAAGTAACGGCCATCGCAGACAGAACAGATACGGTCATATTTCATTTTCATTTACTTGCATCCTATTATGTATTAAAGATGTTACGGGTTAAAGTTAAAGTGCAGTTTTGGACTTTGTGAGCAACATATAAATACTGCTTTTGCCCCGGGTTTGGTTTGCGAGAAAGTCGGTTATCATTATCATAGAGCAGATGAAATTGCAGTTTAAAAGATGCTGCTTCAACATTTTATTTTTTTAAGGCGATTACGATTTTGTCCAAGGGTACACTAAAACTGTTTACTTTTTAAAAGAAACTTATAATAAAATAATCTATCCTAACGTAACGACTTAAAGCAGTGTTCTTCCAAGACCCATTAAATCTTTCCACACTTGTATAGGCATATAATTATCAGAAGACATGTCAGATCTTAACAAAACTAATGTCACCCATCCATGAGTTCACTTATTAACAGATTTGTTCAAATTAATGGCACAATTGTGCATACATTCTTATAAAACATACTGACCAAAACAACCTCCAACCTTTTTAGAGTCAGTGGAAAAACAATGGCAACGTAGCCGTTCTGTCTGTTCGAACCCTTCACGCTATTTGATATAAAGAGGTATATTTACTGCAGTACCTTGCAGATAAGTAGTATGTAGATAGTGTCATATATTTGAATATACAGTGCTATCGTTTGGTTTATTACCTTCAGGAAATACGGGAGGATTTCCATTGTTTTCATGTATTTTGCTTAGTGTTGCATTTTTTTGAGTGTTAGATTTTTCTGATGATCTATAAACGAGGATTCACCTAGACCTATGATGTTTTGACATGGGTAAACTAATGGGGTTAGAAAGCTGAATAAATTGGTAATTTTAAGGTATGGATTTTGAGTCTAAGTTCAATGCCTGACGCTAAAATTTTTTTTCACCCGCTTCTTTGGTTACTGTAGTCCTGTAGGTCGGAGTATAATCAAACTCAAATCATTTATTTCTAAAAGACCATTTATAAGGCACTTTAGAACGTCAAAAACAAAGAAAAATGAATCTTGTTGCCCATTCCAAGAAGTTGATCGTATGTAGAAGAATAGGCAAGAAACTCAATACTTACTCTTTTAAAATAAAGTTGTTACAATATTATTTGTACATTGTTAAGTGTGAAGAGAAGAATGTATATAATGTCAAAACAATTTCCGTCAAAATGATAAATGAGGTATACTACACAAAAGGGGTTGCGGAATAGTTCTAATAGTTACCTTGGCCCCGGAACATAAACGGCAACCGAAGGAACAAGGGTGGGTTTTAGTCAGTAAAAGTCTGACATGCTCGCTATATTTATTGATCTGCCTACAGTCACGTGTATAAACATGTATATGTCGCAGTCATCTGGTTGAATCAGCTATTTGATTGTATGACTAGCGCGTTCATTGAATAGCAACATTTAATTGAATGACTAGGCCGAAAGCTGATTAAACAAGCGTCACTCAACGTCCAACTAGATAGCTGATTGAAGCATAGCCCTTTGAACAGAGCGGACGTAATATCAGTCAGGTGATTGTAATTTAGTTCATTTTTTTCCCACTGCAGCGTTAGTAGTCACCAAAACAAATATGGCGTAAAATAGCTCGCGCAGATAGCACTGTTTTGATATTATTTTTATTAAATTTACTTTAAATTGACTTTATTCTTGGTAAAATAGTGTGTCAGTATGGATTTCTATGGATGCCGGCTAGTTTTAAAGTTTTTTTTTTAAATTAAAATCATAATAAAGTGTGTCATGTCATGTCCTCATTTTTGTTATGTAAAGGAAGTTAAGTTTTTAAGTTGCGAACTTATGGTCACCCTAAACAAACATTACAAAGTCGACTATATCCCATTAAACGACAATGCTAAATGACGTTCAGTCAAGTCATTGAACGTAACATTAAACAACTTGACGAGTTGTCGTTTAGTCATTCAATTAATTGTCGTCATTCAATGAACGCGCTAGTCATACAATCAAATAGCTGATTTAACCAGATGACTGCGACATAATATACACCACGCTAATATTAAAATCAATTTTCTCTTAGAATAACTATGATAACATTTAGTTTTAGGGCTTATTTTATAGTAGTCTATGATATAATTAAGTACTGTAAAATAAGTTTTAACTGAAAGTTGTGGCTAATTTAAGTGAAAATTGATTCAAATATTTGCTTAGTGTATACATGTTTATGCTCGTGACTGTACATACAATACAGACGAGAACGTACGACATCCTTTTTAACAATCGATTAAAAATACAAAGAATCCCAACCATACATTACCAAAAACACATTTACACGCACTATTTCCATTCACGGAACCGCCATCCGATCAAAAACCTCAACAGCCGTTATTTACCCAAACATTTAACTAATTCAGCGATTAATAATTCATCTATTCAAATGGAATAGTTTTATCGCAATCAAAGTGTTCGAATGTAAATTTAATTTAAAGCTGATGTAGAAGCTTCATAATCACATGAGGGTAATGAAAATACGCTTAAATAGATTTGATCTGCACCTGTTTAAAACAGTCGTGTTGAACATGCCATAATTTGCTGGATTTGAAATATCAATTTTAATATTTAAAGTTCAAACAACAATTGACAGGGTTCATGATTTATTTCAAAATTCAAAGCATTTATTTCACTTAGACCATTTACAGGTACTTATGAATAGGCGAGACGACAAAAAAAAGTAATCAGTCGGTCAGATAGATTATCAAAAAATTTAGGACACGTATTTTTTCTTTTTTCTCGTAAACGAAGAATGACGAAGATACAGTACGTTAAAGTTGCGCAAGACGTCACAATTAGAAACACATTTTGCAGGACGGTGACGTCAAAAGCCCCCACTCCGGAACTTTGTTGCTCTTTATCTTTGTATTTTTTTATTAATTTGATCAAGCAAAAAATACGTGTCCTGTATTTTTGGCCGATCTATCAGACGGACTAAACAGAATGCCATTTTTTTAATGTTGTCGTCATCCCTATTGTCAAAGAGTCGGTCGGTTAGTCAGGATTCTATTATTATATTCATCACCTGTATGTGACATTTATCTCCCTAGCCTTTTCCCAGCTATGTTGGAGTCGGCGTCCAGTCTAACCGGATTAGGCTGGATACCAGTGTATTACGTGAAGCGATTGCCAATCATACCTCCACAACCAAGTAACTGGGCAACACGATACCCCTTGGTTAGACTGATCAGACTTTTTGGATTTATCTGACTACCCGTAACGGCTGACAAAGTTTTAGGACAACCGGGATCAACGGCTTTACGAGCTTTCCGAGGCATGGGATGTCAGTGATGTCCAAGATAAACATTAGAAAGTATATATGAATTGAAAAGTCACATTGGGACTTGCCCGGATTCGAACCCACAACCCTTCACATGAGAGGCGGGTGCCTTATCCACTGGGCCATCACGACAGGGAACATAATAAAAACTTATCTATACTAATATTATAAATGCGAAAGTAACTCTGTCCGTCTGTCTCTTCTTTACGCCTAAACCACTGAACCGATTTTAATAACATTTGGCACAGATATAGTCTGCGACACGAGAAAGGACATAGGATAGTTTTCATCTCGGAAATCCCCCGGGAACGGGAACTATTATTCCACGCGGACGAAGTCTCGGGCAAAAGCTAGTCACTTATAAACAATTATCCTTAGACTACTTCCGCTTGCGGCTTCGCCCGCGTAAAATTTCGCTACCTCTATCCCTTATTTTACATCTTTGGGGTTGGAATTTCCAAAGATCCTTTCCTAGTGGTTTCATACTTTATACAAAGAACACACCCTGCAAGTTTCATGTCTTTAGAACCAGCGGTTTGGACTGTACGTTGATTTATCAACAGTCAGTCAACCAGTCAGTCTGCTAGAATGAATCAATATATGAAGTTTCTGGAAGATTGGGTCTTGAATTTTTAAGCTGAATTAGATTATCACTAGGGACATTGCCATCCGCAAACATTTGCATTATATTTCCTGTGTTATTGTGCTCCTGCTGTTTTTTTGTCTGCATCAAAGATTTTGACAAATTCTTATTCGGGTTCTATCTTTACCACGAATGAATTCGATGGCAATGACCTTCTTTAGACGTTCTCTTTTGAGTCTTAAAAAAATGTAGTTTTAACTAATATTATAGAGAAGAAAGACATTATTGCTATGTTGTTTGTTTGCTATGAATAGGCTCCGTAACTAATAAACCAATTTGAAAAATTCTTTCACCAATATAAAGCTGCGAACGAAACAGAACGAAATAGGCGACTCATAATATCACGCTATGATCCACAAGAGCGGAGCAACTAACTAAGAACATATAGATCAGATAAAACGCAAGGAACAGCTAGTAGATAAAAAACGTTCGAAATCATAATACACAACTACAAAATGATATATTGTAATAACAGCTTCTGGTAAAGTAATCACTCTTTCAGAATACTTAATTAAACTATGAAAAGACAGATCGAGTACAATCATTCATAGGAGTAATTGACCATAGAATCAGTTTTATACATTTACTATTGGAGGTAAATTACCAGCACAAAAAACGTAGACAATTTGATTGAATATTAATTATGTTGTAAAGTACACATATCAGTAGGTTTCAATAATAACACCTTTCCAAAGCTAGTCACAAACTAAAGGTGCTCCCACACCGGGAGCATTCGCGTGTAATGTAACGTTACAGATTTGATTACATCGGTGAAGGAGGAAAACCGAGCGTTACAGGGCTTTCAAATACCGGAAGTTTTCAATACCGGTATCAGTACCGGTATTAGAAATTTCAATACCGTGATCACGTAATCACGGTATTGAACTCAAGTTTTTCAAGCTTCTTAAAAAAATTGTACTGATTGATTATAGAACTAGGATTTATAGACGTAATCAAAACTTAAGCTAATTGTTTGTTGGCAAAAACTTAGCTATAAGATCCTTGAACCAAAATAGTCCTCCCCACCAAATATCGAGTGTGAATATCCTTATAAAACCATTAAAATCTTTTGTTTTGGTGGATACTGATGTAAATGAAATTTTAAGAATAATAACAGGGTTAAAGGATAACTGCGCCGTTGGTTGGGATAACATTTCTAATAACATACTAAAAAGGTTTAAACACGTTCTTGCCCCTCCATTAACCCATATTTTCCAGTCATGTTTGTCTAATAGTATATTTCCCAAACTGCTTAAAAAAGCAGTAGTTACGCCAGTGTTCAAAGCGGGAGATAAGAACTGCGTTAACAACTATAGACCCATTTCAGTACTAACAGGACTTTCCAAAATTTTAGAAAAAATTATAAATAGCAGATTAATAGACTATCTTGAAGCTAACAAATTACTTTCGAATAATCAATATGGGTTTAGACCTAAAAGATCAACTAACCAAGCAGTTCATGCGCTATCTGAATACATTAGCACGAAACTAGATAAGGGCATGCATTCCATTGGGATCTTTCTGGACCTCGCCAAAGCCTTCGACACAATTTCTGGTTCCATATTACTGCACAAGCTTGAAACACTTGGCATAAGAGGAGAGCAACTTCAATTATTCTCCGATTATCTCAGAGACCGTCAACAATGTGTCAAAATAGGCCAGTACACAAGTTCTGAGATGGAAAAACAGTTGTTTCGGAATACCTCAAGGTAGTATTTTGGGGCCCACATTATTTTTAATTTACATCAATGACCTATGTAGTCTAGTCCTTCGTAATGGGTTAATATTATCTTATGCGGATGACACGGCCCTGTTGTTTTCTGCTGAGTCTCAAGCTGAAGCATATGAATATGCCCAAAACGGATTTAATATTGTGTCTAATTGGCTACATCAAAATCTTCTAACATTAAATATAGATAAAACTAAGTATATTATATTCTCAATGAGAAACACTAACCTACCGCTTACACATCGTATTATATTCGCACACAATTGCACACATGCTGGCACTGCATGTACTTGCCCTACTTTAAATAAAGCTGACCACATAAAATACCTAGGTATTACGATTGACACAAATCTAAATTTCCGTAAACATATTGAGCTACTGTGCACAAGAGTGCGTAAATTAATATATATTTTTAAGAACCTACGTCACATAGCCGACTATAAGTTAATTAAACAGTTTATTTAGCTTTGTGTCAATCTGTGCTTACCTACTGTATTTCTACATGGGGCGGTGCTGCAAAGACTATTTTACTTCCTCTAGAACGTGCTCAAAGAGCAATTCTAAAGGTGGCAACTTTCCGGCCTTATAGATTTCCCACGCACGAGTTATACAGAGCATGCAAAATACTAACAGTACGTCAACTTTTTATATTGCACATCATACGTCATAAGCACGCTGAGCTTCCTTATAACCCAGTATTTTCGACCAGGAGGAGAAAAGATTTGGTTTGCGCAAACCCACAGACAAGACATGCATTTGCTCATAGATTTTATGCATTTTTAGGGCCTTTTTTGTACAACAAATTAAACAAACTGTTAGATATATATAGCATTAATTACAGTAAATGCAGTACATTGTTGACGGAATATCTATTAAAACTAAATTACACAGACACAGAGAAACTATTGGAAGTTGTAATATAATTGTAGAATTAGTTCGTAAGTTGTTTTAAAATCTAAAATTATGATGCACCCTAATTATTAGTCTTGCTAAGCGATGACCTGAAACACAGGTTTTGTTAACCTAGCTCAGGAAAGTCGCCAATCATACATTTGTAGGTTTAAGTTAAATTTTCGGGTAATATTGTTAATTTTAGTTATACACAGTTTTCTGATACTATAGGTTTATTTATTATTTAAGACTTACTTGTGGCGATTAATAACTTTAATGTATAACTTTATTGTGTATAATGATTTAATAAACATTTATTATTATTATTATTTCATTCATTTATTTATGATTACATATTCAATACATTTTTAAATATTATTATAAAAATATAAAACATTTAAAAATATAAAAAATAGTAGCCCACCGGCATCGGGAACAGGGTCCAAGCTACCGGTGGTCAGGGCTCTAGAGAGAGGAACCTCCGGACAATACGCGCCGTGTCCAGGAGTACCGCCTTCTGCATCAGACCCTTGACCCAGCTGCCTAGCGAGAGCCTCCTCAGATGTTGGTCGAGGCTCTTCGCGATTATGCCATTGGCCGTCACGACTATCGGCACAATGACTGCTGAATCCACATCCCACATGTCGACAACCTCGCGAGCCAAGTCAAGATACTTTGCTTGCTTATCTTTTTCGGCTTTCACGAGGTTCTCGTCATGCGGGACAGCAATATCAACAATCACTGCGCGACGTTCTAATCGATCTATCACCACTATGTCAGGCTTGTTAGCAACAACAGTCCTGTCAGTAATGATAGATCGATCCCAGTACAATGTGACATGGTCATTCTCAAGAACTGGGTCGGGCACATACCTATAGTACGGTACTTCTGCTTTCACAAGATTGTATTTCAAAGCAAGTTGCTGATGAATAATCCTGGCTACAAGGTTGTGTCTGTGCAAATAGTCTCCGTTAGCCAGACTAGAACACCCAGAAATAATGTGTCGGATGGATTCCCCGGGACGGTGGCATGCCCGACATATGTCAACCGTGCCGTCCTTCACAATGTATTTCCGGTAGTTGTTCGTCATCATAACTTCGTCCATTATCGCACAGACAAAACCTTCGGTTTCCCCAAAGAGGTCACCGAAACGCAGCCAGGATACGGACGCTAGGAAGTCTACATCTGGTCCATGTAAGACTCGATAAAAGCGTCCGTGGAGCTCCTTGCTCTGCCATACCACCCTGCGGTCATCAGTATCCATTACTATAGGTTTGCGCCAGTTCTCGTTCGCTAAGGAGAGCGGGGTGAGGCCCTTGTCTACCGAAACTACATCTCGATGCATCCCCACGTCGGCATTCAGGAAATACTCTCTGAGACTGCATATCTCACGATTGTGCATGGTCTTGGCATTTAAAAAGCCCCGACCACCACACTTCCGCGGGATATACAGTCTCATTACCGATGATCGTGGGTGATGCATGCGATTTGCGGTCAGCAGACTGCGGATCCTTCTATCCAGGGCGTCTAGCTCAGTCTGAGTCCATTTGAGTACGCCGAAAGAGTACATCAACACCGGCATGACCCAACCGTTGAAGGCGCGCACCTTGTTCCCGCCTGATAAAAGACTATTTAAAACTTTATTCAGGCGGCCAAAGAAGCGCTCCCTCAACGCTTGTTTCATGTCGGCGATATTGATGCCTAACGCTTCCGACATACCCAAATATTTGTAGGTTTCGGTTGAAGAGAGGGACCTAAGGTGTATGGAATCCGAAAGTTGGGTCCCCCCGGATTCCATAATCTCCCCTCGCTTTACATGCATGACTGCACATTTGTCCACACCAAATTCCATCTTGATGGCACTACTGAAAGTTTCTGTTACCTTCAGTAGCCTCATCAGTTGCAATTCAGTGGAGGCAAAGAGTTTCAGATCATCCATGTACAGGAGATGAGATATAACCTGACCGCCTCTGCGCAACCGATAGCCTAGTCCTGAACCCTCCAACAATGTGCTAAGAGGATTCAGGGCTAAACAGAACCACAATGGACTCAGACTATCGCCCTGAAATATGCCTCGCTCAATCCTTATTGGTTCGCTGTTCTCTCGGATGTGCCGACACCCTGGATAGTGAAGGACCGTACTCCACTGCCCCATACACGACATCAAGAAGGTGCGCAGAGTTGCATCTACTTTATACAATTCCAGCACCCTCATGAGCCATGTATGTGGCACCGAGTCATAGGCCTTCTTGTAATCTATCCAGGCTGTCGACAAATTCTTCCGAGAACGGCGAACCTGCTGACTAATGGCCATGTCAATGAGGAGCAGCTCCTTAGTACCACGGGACCCATTCCTACATCCATTCTGAGAAGCAGACATTATAGAATTATTATTAATATGACTATTAATTTTAGCTCTCAGAATGGATGTAAGAATCTTATAGACCGTGGGTAAACAAGTAATTGGTCTATAATTTTTGGGTTCCGTAGTACTACCTGATTTGTGGAGCAGGTGGGTAATTCCAGTAGTTAGGAATTGGGGTAGCGACCCAGACTCTAAGGCTGACTGGAACTGGGACGCCAGGCGAACGTGCGATCCTTGTAACCATTTAACCCAGAAATTGTGCAGTCCGTCCGGCCCTGGGGATTTCCAATTAGGTAAAGGACGGACTGCACAAGCTATATCTTGGGGGCTGATGTTTATAGCCCCCATTTCTGGTATTGGATCACACTTTCGCTCAACCTCCCGAATCCAGTCGCCCTCAGTGTGACTGACAGGCACCGACCAGATGCTGCGCCAGAATGAACTCATGGCATCAACATCCGGAAGGCGCGTGTCAACCACACCTTGGTCCGGTCGTTCCCAAGCCCTATATACCCACCTCTCGTCACTCCGGAATGTGCGATTCTGAGTGTATCGCTCCACTCTCCGCTTATACCGACGAATACGGCTTGCCCATGCACTGATCTTCTGCTTCAGGAAGTCGATACGCTCTGTGATGCGGGGTATATAATCTTGGGAACTAATGTTAGTCCCCGCAAACGCCCGCCTCACAAAGCGCATCACTCTAGGACGTGTATTGCCCTCCCTGAAGCAGATTAATTTGCCGATGAGTGCTCTAGCCTCACCAATACGACGCTCAATTCTGAACTGCCACGCTGGTATAGCTGGTTTAGGTCGTGTGACTCCGTCACTGTTTGGAAATTTGACGTGAGCCACACGACACGCTGCTACAGCTGCGCAGTACAAAATTGAGTGGGTATCAGTGAGGTCCTCGCTGCTGTCAAAATAGTTCGACAGCAGCGAATCCAGAGCACACACCAGCGCCCTATTTTTCTTGTGCATGGGCAAACGAGGTAGTCGCGGTCTCATCTCAGGCGGCGTAGAGCGATATTCCCGAAACGCACACTCCAAAGCACTCCTCAAATTATCATTGCACTGGGTACTCACGGATATAGCCTCACCATCATCCATCTCATCAATGCAGGGCGGTCGCGGCAAGCCACTACGTGAATTTTGCGGCTGCACAGCGACCGCACCCACTGGCGGGGCGGGCGGGGCAAGACTAATCCGTGACTCTAGGCGTAGTCGATCAAGCACAGTGTCATCCAACATATGATTACGCTGGATGACACGCACCTGATCCGACAGTCGCTGAGCCGTAACATTGACAGCCGGTTCAAGCACCTGGAACAGAGTAAGCATCCGACCACGGTACGCAGTCAGGCTACTTCCCCCCTCTGTAGCCCCAAAGTATGCGCGCATAACATTTTCATTGATGGACTGGGTCCATTTTATGCGCGCACTTCCACCGGGAGCGGGGACCCTATCAGAGGCCGATGGGCCTCGAAGTCCCAAGCCCCCCGGCGGCCGGCGTCCTCCCCGTCGACGAACAGGTGGTGGCGACGTCGGCGGAGAGAAGTACTCGTCGCTCGAGCTCGACGCAACTGCCACGGCCGGTGTCACAGCGCTCACGGTTGGGCTGGATTCCGGCGGCGGCGAGGCGGAGCTAAGCGACGGGTCCGGAGGTGTTGGGCGTGCTTGCTTATGAGCTGCGGCTCTTGTCAACATCTTTGTTTATTCCTTTTAACCATTTTATTTATTTTTGTAGCATTGAGTTATGTGACATGTGTCACCAATTCCAGTTTTCACTTTTCTTCTTAAAATCATTTTGTTGTTTGATAAAACAATAAAGGTTTTATATTTATTGATACTTGGGTTTGTTCGTGCTATGGCTATTTAGTTGTGGTTTCTTTCTGAATATTTTTTGTAGTGAAAAAAAAATCTCCGGAATAAAAAATTGTGACTTTGACGTTTGGTGTTGCCGCGTTGTTGTTATTATTATTATTCCCTTTATTCATTTATAAATCTTAAAAAATACATTTTTAAA
This sequence comes from Athetis lepigone, assembly GCA_033675125.1. NCBI lineage: Eukaryota > Metazoa > Arthropoda > Insecta > Lepidoptera > Noctuidae > Athetis > Athetis lepigone. Next base: position 20,890,746 of record CM066229.1, on the reverse strand, counting down.
TATTAATTTATAAAAAAAACATTTAAAAATATAAACTTTAGTAGCCCACCGGTATCGGGAACAGGGTCCAAGCTACCGGTGGTCAGGGCTCCAGAGAAAGGAACCTCCTGACAATGCGTGCCGTGTCCAGTAATACTGCCTTCTGAATCAAGCGCTTGATCCAGCTACCTAACGAGAGCCTCTTTAGATGTTGATCGAGGCTCTTGGCTATTAAGCCATTGGCAGAAACAACTATCGGCACAATGATCGCTGAGTCCACATCCCACATGTCGACAACCTCGCGAGCCAAGTCGATATACTTAATTTGTTTATCTTTCTCGGCCTTCACGAGGTTCCCGTCATGCGGGACCGTAACGTCAACGAGCATTGCGCGCCGCTCCAATCGATCCACCACCACTATATCAGGCTTGTTTGCTACAACAGTCCTGTCAGTGATGATGGATCGATCCCAGTACAATGTGACATTGCCATCTTCGAGAACTGGGTCGGGCACATACCTGTAGTACGGTACTTCAGATTCTACGAGGCCATATCTCAGAGCAAGTTGCTGATGGATAATCCTGGCCACGAGGTTATGCCTATGCAAGTACTCTTCGTTAGCTAGACGAGAACAACCAGAGATAATGTGTCGTATTGATTCTCCCGGCAGGTGACACGCCCGACATATGTCAACCGTACCATCTTTCACAATAAATCTCCGATAATTCTTCGTCATGATAACTTCGTCCATAATTGCACAGACAAAACCTTCGGTTTCCCCAAATAGGTCACCGAATCGCAGCCAGGATACGGACGCTAAAAAGTCTACATCAGGCCCATGTAGGGCCCGGAAAAACCGTCCGTGTAGCTCCTTACTCTGCCATACCTCCTCGCGATCCTTCGTCTCAAGTACTACAGGTTTGCGCCAGTTCTCTTTACCTAAGGAGAGCGGAGTGAGGTCCTTGTCCACAGTGACCACATCTCGGTGCATCCCCACATCAGCTTTAAGGAAATAATCCCTGAGGCTGTATATCTCGCGGTTGTGGAGAGACTTAGCATTAAGAAAGCCTCGTCCTCCACATTTCCGTGGGATATACAGTCTCATCACTGATGATCGCGGGTGATGCATCCGATATGCCGTCAACAATGTACGGACCTTCCTATCCAGGGCGTCGAGTTCTGTTTGAGTCCATTTGAGTATGCCGAAAGAGTACATCAACACCGGCATGACCCAACCATTAAAGGCGCGCACCTTATTTCCGCCTGACAAAAGACTATTTAAAACTTTGTTCAGGCGGCCGAAGAAGCGCTCCTTCAATGATTGCTTCACGCCAGCGACATTAATGCCTAACGCTTCCGACATACCCAAATATTTGTATGTCTCAGTTGAAGAAAGGGATCTAAGGTTTATGGAATCTGAGAGTTGAACTCCCGCAGATTCCATAATCTTCCCTCGCTTGACATGCATGACCGCACATTTGTCCACACCGAATTCCATCCTGATGGCACTACTAAAAGTTTCTGTTACCTTCAGTAGCTCCATCAGTTGCAAATCATTGGGGGCAAACAGTTTCAGGTCATCCATGTAAAGAAGGTGAGATATTACCTGACCTCCTCTCTTCAACCGATAGCCTAGACCTGAATCCTCCAGCAATGTGCTTAGGGGATTCAAGGCTAGGCAGAACCAAAGCGGACTCAAGCTATCACCCTGGAATATGCCCCGCTCAATCCTTATCGGTTCGCTATTCCTCTGGAAGTGTCGACATCCTGGATAGCGAAGCACCGTCCTCCATTGCCCCATGCACGACTTCAAGAAGGTGCACAGAGTTGCATCAATCTTATACAACTCCAGCACCCTCGTGAGCCATGCATGTGGCACAGAGTCATAGGCCTTCTTGTAGTCTATCCAACATGTCGACAAATTCTTTCGGGATCGGCGAACCTGTTGGTTGATGGCCATATCAATCAGGAGTAGCTCCTTAGTACCGCGGGACCCATTCCTACATCCATTTTGAGAGGGAGACATGATACTATTAATCTCTATATGTTTGTTGATTTTGGCTCTCAAAATAGATGTAAGAACTTTATAGACCGTCGGTAAACAAGTGATCGGTCTATAGTTTTTGGGTTCCGCTGTACTACCTGACTTATGGAGCAGGTGGGTTATACCTGTTGTTAAAAACTGGGGCAGCGATCCTGATTCCAAGGCCGACTGGAACCGGGAAGCCAAGCAAGCATGCGAACCTCTAAACCATTTTATCCAAAAGTTGTGCAGTCCGTCCGGGCCTGGAGATTTCCAATTAGGCAACGGACGAACTGCACAAGCTATATCTTGGGGGCTGATTGTAATTGCCCCCATTTCTGGTATCGGCTCGCACGCTCGCTCAATTTCCCGAATCCAATCGCCCTCAGTGTGTCGGACAGGCACCGACCAGATGCTGCGCCAGAATGAGCACATGGCGTCATCATCCGGTAGGCGCGTATCAGACACACCTTGAATCGGTCGCTCCCAAGCTCTGTACACCCACCTTTCATCACTCTGGAACGTACGATTCAGAGTGTATCGATCCACACGTCGCTTATACCTACGAATACGGCTTGCCCATGCATACACCTTCTGCTTCAGAAAGTCGATGCGCTCTGTGACCCGAGACATATAGTCTCGAGGACTAGTATTAGTCCCCGAGAATGCCCGTCTCACAAAGCGCATCACTCTTGGGCGAGTATTGCCCTCTCTGAAGCAGTTAAGTTTGCCGATGAGCACTCTGGCCTCGTCAATGCGCCTCTCAATTCTGTACTGCTACGCCGGTACGGTCGGTTTCGGTCGTGTAGCTCTGTCATCATTAGGGAATTTGACATGAGCTACACGACATACCGCAACAGCCGCACAATACAGAATCGAATGCACATCAACGAGGTCTTCGCAGTCATCAAAATAATTTGATAACTGCGAATCCAGAGCACACACCAGCGCCCTATTTTTGTTATGCATGGGCAAGCGAGGTAAGCGTGGTCTAAGTTCGGGGGGAACAGATCGATACTCCTGAATCGCACCCTCCAAAGCGCTCCTTAACTCGTCATTGCACTGGGTACTTACTTGAGAAACCATGTCATCACTCCCCTCATCATTATGACTGGATGTTGGCATTACAGGCTCAACACTCACAGTCTGTGACGGAGGAGCAATGACACGGCTTCCCTGCATTTCCGTTCGCAGGCGATCAAGCACAGTGTCATCCAACATATGATTACGCTGGATAACACGCACCTGATCCGACAGTCGTTGCGCCGATACGTTGATAACTGGCTCAAGCACCTGAAACAGAGAGAGCATCCGAACACGGTACGCGGTCAGATTATTTCCCCCCTCTGTAGCCCCATAGTATGCGCGCATGACGTTCTCATTAATAGATTGCGTCCATCGCATGCGCGCACTTCCACCGGGAGCGGGGACCCTATCAGAGGCCGGTGGGCCTCGAAGCCCCAAGCAATCCAGTGGCCGGCGACCTCCCCGCCGACGAACAGGTGGTGGCGACGTCGGCGGAGAGAAGTACTCGTCGCTCGAGCTCGACGCAACTGCCACGGCCGGTGTCACAGCGCTCACGGTGGGGCTGGATTCCGGCGGCGGCGAGGCGGAGCTGAGCGACGGGTCCGGTGATGGTGGGCGTGCTTTACGTGTCGCTGATCTAGTTATCATCGTTTTCTCCGTTTCATATTGTTATTAATTGTGACAACAGTTTTTTCTATGGTGACATATGTCACTATTGTCGAATTTTTTATAGTTATGAAAAACCATTTTAAATAATTCTCACTGTGGTTTATTGTATTTACTAATTTATTTACCGATTATTTTATGGTAAATAATATACTGGGTATGGTAATGAATGATTTTATAAATTTAATTTAAACACAACACATAAATTGGAGTGGATGACGTTAGCGGTGTTGCCAGCTTTATTATTATTATTATTATTATTATTATTATTAATATCGCACGTAGGCAATTAACTTAGAATATGCAGATTACAATGATAATGAGATCTATTATATTTTTCCATATCTCGGGACCCTGAGGTCCCGGACTTTTGGAAGGCGTACGAGGAGCCGAAGTCAAGTCGCAGAGGCCCCTTGAGCAAAAGTTTTGGCTAAAGAAATGGAACACGATTACACGAACCGACGATTATCCCTATATGCACTATGTAAGTGCACCTAAGGACAACCCTCGGTTGGTGTTGGACTATAGCAAAACATGACAACTAAAAAAAATTGGACTATGGATTTGCGTTCTTTAGTGAATAAGATACCAAATACTATGGAATGACTATGGCCCCTGCCTAACCAATGGTTGCAACCACGGTAAGAATGGCAGGGCAAAATCTAAACTTAAATTATATCATATTGAAACATTTTTCATCAAAAGACATTTTAATTGTTTTTATTTTGTAAATATTTGTATGCCGCCGATAGAAATATCTCACGTCCACCCGGTCCACCCTCAGCAGTTTCAAAGACACTTCTCTACTCTTAGTATTGACCTAAAATCAGTGCTTGTGGTTACAGCCGAGGCTGCATCCTTACTTTTAGGCAATTTAGAAATCTCCCTTTCTAATTGCTTTTGTTTGGATGTGTATTCATTTTCACAACTTGAAGAAGAAGAAGAAGGTTCTTCTATCGTCATATCAGCCATATTTTCTTTGAGACTGTTTTTTTTATGTTATTATTATATTTTAAACGTGTAAGTTGATTAACTATAATATCTAATATTTCATCAGATGTGGGTTTTATAAAAGTGTCGCTATCGCCATCATCATTACTGAAAAAAGTTTCAGGGTCATGCAATTATTGTAATCCTCCAGATATTCAAAGTCGTCGCTCCTTTATGCGTCTTCGAAGTATTTTTGCAAGATTTTGGCTTAAGTCATTAGCTTGACCATCTAACTTTGTCAACATAAATTTTAGCGCAATATCCGCTTTTAGTAAATTGGCATCCCGTTTACAAATTTCTAATTAGACAAGAGTTTGCTTAATACACAAGTGTGAAGTGTCAGAATAATATTACATCGTTATTTATATTATTTAATACAGCTTCCTGCTACTTATTACAACAAACCACAATAATTAAAATTAGAAAAAGATTGTAATACCGTAATCACGGTATTGGCCCTTCAATACCGGTATTGAAAAAATACCAAAATATATCCGTGATTACGGTATTACGGGATCCCGTAATACCGGTATTGAAAGCCCTTGTTATGATACTATGTGTAATATCTTGATACAACTTGTAACATCAATGCGCTCCGCTTCGTCTGACATCTTGCTATGAAATGCTCAAAGTCGAATCAATATGTTACAATAATACCTCCCTGACTAACGAATGTCTATCAAATGCTCCCGGTGAGGGAGTACCTTTATGTGTGCAATAATCAATGACACAACATAAAATAGATATTTTTGACGAAAGAAATTTTTGACTTGATAATATTATAAATATTATGAACTAGCGACCCACCCCGGCTTTGCACGGGTATACCGCCGAAACGTACTGTCCCAACATTGCCTGCATTTTAAACCTTCAAACACACGTAATTCGAGACACAATAGAAAGACAATAGCAGCCCGACAGCCGGCTGTCGGTTAGTCGATAAGAGGTTAACTGCAATATCTTCGAAAATATTCATTTAAACCTTCGAACACACGTGATTCGATACACAATAGCAGCCCGACAGCCAGCTGTCGGTTGGTCGTTGAAAGCTTAAATTACACGTTATGGACCACAAAATAAGCAACATTGCCGTGTGGAAAGTGTCGTATATAACCAATTTGCAAAATAGGCCAATAATTATGATGATGATGATTTGCGTGATTAGTGCTTCATTCAACTGTTTATTGAAATAGATTGAGTTGCTAAATCCAGCTGCAGGCAATTATATTGTTTAGTATTGATAGTTATGAGATTATTATGCAATGAGGACACACATGATTATAGATTTGGTTCTGCGGCGACGAACAAATTATGTCAAAATTAACTGTCCGTCGCGGTTTCAACCGCCGTTATGTCTTTAATTATTCTAAAGTTAGAACCTGGCGGAAAAAAGATGAGCAGTGGAACATATCGTCCCCGTAGATGGAAAACTAAATAACTCCGATTTTCTAGTTTTGAGATAAACGCGATTTAGTGATTTTTTTTCAGTAAATCTTCATTTGTTAAAAAATTAGAGACAATTTTACTCTCGGTATTTTTATATTTTGTGGACCTGATTACCTTTTACATTATGCTTAAACAAACTGGACTTTATCTTCAACTATAAAAAAATAAAAAATATAAAACCAAGTTGTTTAATTTTGCCACAACTACTTTTTGTAACGTAACTGCAATTAGTTATTTATTTCGGCTATTTATTTAGTTTTCCTACAACCTAGATCCATCTCGTAGAGTAAAAGAAGGTGAAATAAATGCAGTTATTGAATTTATCAAACTTGAAATATGTTTAAATGTAAAAGTTGAACGTTTATTACTTTGATATTGTTTAACGGGTATTGGTGCCATCTAAAATAAAAAGCTGTATTTTTACATAAAATATGTTATATTTTACCTAAGCAATAGATAACTACTTATTTTTTTAAAAGGATGCAGAATTTTTCGAACGTACATAATGTTTTCATATATTGTTATATGTTGACAAGGCACTGTGTGTGTTAATATTTTTAAACAGATTCCTTAGAGATTCGCTTCTATGAAGATTACATATGGCTCTGATAGCCCTCTTTTGCAGAATAATGATGGAATCTATATCTGCAGCAGCACGTCCCCAAAGCAAAATACCCTTAGACATTACACTATGAAAATAGCTAAAATAGACTAGTCTTGCGGTATCCACGTCAGTTAATTGTCGAATTTTTCTGACAGCGAAAGCGGCTGATGTTAAGTGAGGACCCCACTGCAGCTTTGAGTCAAGCGTAATCCTCAGGAAAACTGTTTTATTGACGAACTCTAGTACATCCCTATTTAATACAACATTACAACTAGTACTTCTAACACATTGTAAAGTGATTTTTATCTATTTAGTTTTTTTTTTCTTTTAATACTAAATTATTTACAGTGAACCAGTTCTGGATATCAAGCATAGCATTATTTACTTCGTCAAGATGTTGTACACGTCTATTCACTTTAAATATCAGTGAAGTGTCATCGGCAAATAACACCATTTGCGGTTGGTTTCCAGTAAACTTGGTAAATCATTTATATAAACTTAAAATAGGAATGAACACAATATAGATCACTGCAGTACGCCCATTTTCACCTTTAAGCCCACTGAATTTACACCGATAATTTCTACCTGTTGCATATCATTCAAATAGGATTTTACTAAGCTAAGCGCTAACTTATCGAGCCCGAAGTAAAGCTCAAGCTTCAAAAGAAGTGTTACATGATTCACGCAATCAAATGATTTAGAGAGGTCGCAGAAAACGCCATCTTGCGACTTTTCCCATGCTTGAAATATATGTTTAATTAAAGCGGCACCGGCGTCAGTAGTACAACCACAGATTAATAAATGTACAACGTCCTATGGTGAAATCATAGTAATGGTCATGTAAAATGTTATTGCAGTTAAAATCACTAAGCATTTGATTAAGCATTATTTTTTCAAATACTTTGCTGAGAACCGCTAAAAAAGAAACAGGTCTATAATTATTAGCGTCTTTGCAATCCGAGAATTTAAAAATTGGTATAACTTTGTTGTACTTCATTAAATCCGGGAAAACCCCTTGATCTATACACAAATTAAACACATATGCTAAATAGAGCGCTATTGTCTCAATAATCAAATTACAAACATTAGTTGACATGCCCCAAAGATCTTCAGTTGCTTTGATTTTGCTCTGCTTAAAAGCCTTTACAATGGCCACAGGTTTAATAACTTAAACTTGAATTCTACACGGCAGGCAGAAACATCTGCTTTTAGTAAATCAACAGCAAATGTGGGCGATAAATTTAAACTTTCTGTGATTTTAATTGGTATATTAGTAAAAAATGACGTAAATTCCTGAGTCAAATCGTCATTTTTGCTTTTGCGACCATGGGAAGGGTCCAAGGTGTAATCAATGTTATATCTTTTATTCCTATTTGTTTCATTATTGATCACTTTCCAAACAGCGTTTATTTTATTATCTGATGATTTAATCTTGTTGCTAATAAATAATGGCTTTGGCTGCCTCGCAAACATTTTTAAATATTTTGGAATAGGTATGTGTCTGTATTGTTATAAGGCTTAAGGCCATACAGCTCAAATAATCTGTCCCTGCTTTTTCTAATACCCCTAGTTGGTCAGTCAGAGAATAGAAATTTAGGGCAAATTGTTTTGGTTTTTATCTTTAAAATGTTATTAAACCCTGTTTGCACGACTGAAAAGAATTCATCATCTCTCTAGCCTTTGCCCAACTGTGTTGGGGTCGGCTTCCAGTCTCACCGGATTCAGCTGGATACCGGTGTTTTACGTGGAGCGACTGCCTGTCAGACCTCCACAACCCAGTAACTGGGCGACACGATACCTCTTGTTTAGACTGATCAGAGTTTCTGGCTAACCAGTAAAGACTGTCAAAGTTCTACTAATGACAACCGGTACCAACGGCTTTACGTGCTTTCCGAGGCACAGGATGTCAGAGATGTCCAAGATAAACTTTAGAAAGTACATATGAATTGAAGAAGTCACATTTGTACTTGCTCGGATTCGAACCCGAAACCTCTTACACGAGAGGCGGGCGCCTTATCCACTGGGCCATCACGACATAACGACTGAAAAGAATTGTTTATACAAAATATTTCCATCTTTAATATCAAAGCTTTGACTACCTAATTTGTTACTTAAAGTGTTATTAAATTTATTTGCGCGACGCGAGCGATGCTTCAGTCGCACGCGCTGACACCCGCGCTGCCCCCCGCGCTCTTCCTCGTTCCGATTCATTGAATAAACACTACAATATTTCGCGCCAAATTCTCCTAAAAATTTAATAACTTTCCTCACGTACATTTTGTCTTTATGGCAATTATAAATAACGTAATCTATTTAATTTTTTTTTGCCTAACATCTTGTAATTAATCATTATCTAGTTGTAGAAGAAATAGATAACATCAAGTGTTTATAAAGTAATGTACGTTTTCACAGAATTCTGAGTAGCAAAATTAAATAAGTACAGTTATTCAGTTTTCCTAGAACTTTGTTAGTTTTGTGATAAAATTTGTAAATTGAAGAAAAAATCAACAACTTATTTTATTTAATTTATTAAAAATTCAACTAATCATTGACCACAGTTATTGATTTATTTATTGAGTTATTTATTTTTCCTTCAAAAAATTCTAACTAGTTTGAAGATATGCATTATTCCATCTGAACGACAAAAATGGCTATATTTTTGGAACGGATTAAGATAAAAACACCCCTGTAAGACAGAAACATGCGTCATGTTTTGGATGATTTAAAAATAGGAAAAAGTCAATATGGCCAAAAACGGAGTTATTTAGTTTTCCAAATACGGGGACGATATACAACTCTAAGCATGAATTCATACTGCAGCAAAGAATAATTCCCAAATTAATTTTCAGAATATTTTTGTTTAAAATCTAGAAATTAAATTTATTGATCATTTTACTACTAGATTTATAATTGCACTAGCTTTTGCCCGCGACTTCGTCCGCGTGGAATAATAGTTCCCGTTCCCAGGAGATTTCCGGGATTAAAACTATCCTATGTCCTTTCTCAGGTCCCAGACTATATCTGTACCAAATTTCATTCAAATCGGTTCAGTGGTTTAGGCGTGAAGAAGAGACAGACAGACAGAAAGACAGACAGACAGACAGAAAGACAGACAGACAGACAGAGTTACTTTTACATTTATAATATTAAGTACGGATTTCAGTGCATTTTAAAATAAACAGTAGTACCTTGCTCCTATGTAGTTCACACAGAAGCTTATGGACTTAAGCATTCTTGTTTTAGAAGAGCTTATAGGTATACCGTGTACCTTTTAATTAAATTATTAACCTTTTCAACTTATTTACTGTTCCCAGTCAAAACATCAACTCAATAAACAAAAATCAACAAGTTTAAATGAAGTTTAATGAAAGCGAGCTACAATAAGGTACGTAGGTCGCAGATGCGCGATCGATCATCAATTCGTCGTGAGTCGTGCCGCCCTCATCAATCACGCTCTAATCACGACGAGTTTGGGCTGAGAACACTGGGGGTTGAATTAAGAATTTAGATGCACGGTTTTATTGACATTTTTTGATAGATTTTTTTTTAGTCAACTTTTGTAATCCTCTATGGAATTTTCCGGTGGCTTGGGAAAGAAAGTTGAAGTGTTCTTTGTTTTATTATTGCTACCATTCACTTCAATATTTTAATTTTACTTTGGTTTCGTAACCTGTGGATAAATACTTTTTGTACTTAATAATTGTTTGATATTTTAAACGCAAGTTGTGGTCCCCTTTAATTGAAGATGCACAATGAACTGTGCTTATTTAAACTTTGTTTAATTAAGCATTTAAAATGTAATATTCGTTGGAGAATCAAAAAATGCAAGTACAAATTATTTATTATTATCATACTGTTGGGTTTTTGTCTTCGAATACAGTGTGGTTTTCATCGTATAAGCTGACTGCTTATCTGATGTTAAGTGGCTACCATCGCTTAAAGACACATATTTACCAAAAGCCTTAAGTTCTTGTATTTAAACCTGTACGCATACCATTAAAAAATAATACAGAAACGTTAAAAACGTTAAGAAAAGATATGGTGGTTATCTTTTCCAGGAGGATCTTCTTCACAAAGTTATATTCCCTTTCTACGCTGTATTTTATCAGCTTCATAATCATAATCATTCATTTATTGCATTAAAATTTCAGGTTGTTTACAGGTTGTTACATTATGATAGTTCCAAACAATGAACCCTGCTAGGGCACAGCAATGTATAGGAAGTACTTCTATCTGCGTCTTCATTTACGTTACTATCAGGTAAGTATGCTATAAAGCATTTCGCTATGTATTTGACGATAAAACGAACTTTTCATCAGTGCCTTTAAATAATCAAGTCGTATTAATACTTGCAGAAATCGCATTTACAAACCATCTACATCTACAGATACTATTTTAATCCTTTAAACGCACGTGATTTGAGACACAATAGAAAGACAATAGCAGCCCGACAGCCGGCTGTCTGCTGGTCGTCAAAAGATTAATGCAGTCTACATAAAAATACCTTTCATTATAACCTTAAAATAAATAAGAACATTAATTGGGTTTGGTGCGAAGAGTACAGTATAATATACTATGTTTGATTTGCGCACACACAACCTCTCACTCCATACGCATACACCTTTTCCTTTTCGTCGTGGGAAAAAAAGCAGAAAATAATGGTACTTTCAGCCTAGAATTACCCACTACATAACCAAAAGACAAAACCGTTAATCTGCTACTCACACCAGCCCAAACACCATATAAATAACGATGGCTTATCTACGAAACTTCTAACATCTTGTAATAGGGATGGGACATCGCGTATCGATGCTGCCATCTTGACAGGCGAACATTTGTCTTGTTTGGTTGGTCATACGAGGTTGAATGTATATATTAATTAATCCAGAAGGTTTGTGCAAAGAGAGTTGAGAGGGACTTGTACTAAGGATTTTGTATAAAATCTTCATGAGAATGTATATCCGTGGTTTTATTACTACTTCTCCATTAGGGGCCTACCTTTTTATGAATGGGAAATCACCTAATGAATCCATCCGCTCTGGTCGGAGCGAATGTCAAACTTTCACTAACTAAAACCTATCAGAGTTCTTTCTAATGCCCTTCGCGGTAGCTCTTTCGGTCTAATTTTGATAAGACGGCAAACCAGCAAATGCTCGCTGTCCATAAATCCATGCCTATAGGGATCTGCCTAGGTTTTTAAATGAGTTTTGAATTGGTTCCAACTTTCTCATTTTTTTCTTGTGTTGGCTATTCATATAATGAAACAAATAGAATTTGCTCAGCAAATACTTCAGATACCCTGATATTACTATCACCGTCGCGTCGTCAAACTACGATGGTAAGAGATAACTCTAGACCAAAAAAAAAAATACATGATCGTATGTTGTTTTCTTTGTTACCCTTCAACACAAAAAGAAGGATGTTATAATGTGGACGCCTGTCTGTCTGTTGATCTATGACACCGTAGGTCTTAAACAGGTGGACCGATTTGAATGCATTGTTTTTATTTGTTACTAGCTTTTGCCCGCGACTTCGTCCGCGTGGAATAATAGTTCCCGTTCCCGGGGGATTTCCGGGATGAAAGCTATCCTATGTCCTTTCTCGGGTCCCAGACTATATCTGCACCAAATTTCATTCAAATCGGTTCAGTGGTTTAGGCGTGAAGAAGAGACAGACAGACAGACAGAAAGACAGACAGACAGACAGACAGACAGAGTTACTTTCGCATTTATAATATTAGTATAGTACGGAGTAGAGAGAGCGCTAATGTCCTACTGTCAACATCGACTCAGTGTAAATTTAAATAATAAAAATACAAATAGCGAGTGATAAGCATCAAAAGTTGTGTAGTCTTGTGAAGCATAGTGCAAAACATCAAGGATATTGTTATTGAACCCAGAATCAACGGACTTATGACGAAATATCAAGAAATATCTCTGGAGGATCAACACATTATTTAACTGAATTACGTGCATCGTGTGCAGTTAAATCATACAACAGTGCAGTCAGAAGGTCAGTCCGAGTGATACAACAAGTGCTAAAAACCACAGATATCAATATTTGTGAATTAGATGCAAACATAACCTAATTCGAATCAAAATTGCAAATTCATAAGAGCGCAGAAATTAATAACAGCGCCATCTGGGAACAAGGAGCTGAACTTCGTGATCTTAATCGAACCTAACGTTTCATTACGTCTTGCTAGTACGACTATCCGACGCTAGAGGGCGTTAAACTAAACTAAATAAAAATGGAAGAAGTTTTGAAAGCTCTACGCAATATACAAAAAGATTTAGCAGACCAGAAGCAAGATATGAAAGATATGGAAGTTAATATAAAGGAAGCTATAAATAAAAATATCGATGAAAAGTTTGAGTGTATTGTGATAAAAACAAAACAACTAGAGGAAAAAATAGAAGAACAACAAAAATCGATTGATTTTTTGGACAAGCAAATGAGAAGGAAAAATATAGTTTTCTTTGGTGTTCCAGAATCAGAAAATAATTACGAAAACTTGCTTGGCTGTATTTTAGATATAATTAACAACAAAATGAATATAGTTTGTCCAAAATGGGAAATTGAAGCAGCGATCAGACTAGGAAAAAATAAAGATAAAATAAGACCTGTCGTAGTCACAACCACGACGTTAAGTAGGAAAATACAACTTTTAAAAAAGAAGAAATCTTTAGAAAATACTGGTATTTATATAAAAGAAGATTTTTCACCCGCTGTTTTACAAAAACGCAGAGAACTGCAGGACGAGCTCCAAAACAAGCGGTCATCGGGAGAGAAGGTAATGCTCCGCTACGATAAAATAGTTAAGATAAAATCTAAAATACATCAAAGCGTTCCCAGAAAAACTCCATCAAGTAAAATATGTCAATTAGATCCCGAAGCGAATATGAACGACAAACCGTCAAATAATGAGCAAAAAAACGATACGCCCAGAGAGACCACGTCTTGCAAAAGATTTCTATCGGTGTCACCTGAAAACAAGAGTATTGAAAAATCATCACACAATGGGGAACAGACGAAGCAAGTACCCAAGAGAAATAAATCGCAAAATATAACGAGCTTCCTACGTCCTTCACAGCTGACTCTTGCATCCAAACCCCCTACAAATCAAGATAGCGATGAAAACCCAAAAAACTAAACTACACCCCTCTCTCCCCACCTCTCCCAACACGGCCGGTCCCCGTGGGAGATGTAGACCAAAACCCTCTAGAGAAAATAAATATAGGCAGAAACTTTGAGGAAAACTACTTTCATGTGGCAACCTATAATGTTAAAACGCTATCAACCTACTCGCACCTTTTAGAACTGAAGGAAGCCCTGAAAAATATCAAATACGACGTCATAGGCTTGGCAGAAACTAGACGACTTGGTAACTCTATAGAAGAACATAAAAACTTTATACTGTATTATATGGGGCAAACACCGGGCTTATATGGAGTAGGATTCATTGTCAATAAGCGCCACAAAAAGAATATCATATCTTTCAAAGGATTATCAGAACGAGTGGCTCTTCTCGAGCTAAATGTCAATAACACTGAAATAACTATCATACAATGTTACGCTCCAACTACAACAGCAAGCGATGAAGATATTGAATCGTTTTATTCAATTATAAATAATGCATTAAAAATGTCTCGAAAAAATATAATAGTCATTGGTGATTTTAACGCCAAAATTGGCCAACCAAAACAAGAAGAAAATATGATAATGAAAAGTCACGGTTACGGAAATAGAAACAACAGAGGCAGCAGGTTCATACAATTTGCACGTGAGAACAATTTTTCAATCCTAAACACATTTTTTAAAAAGAAAAACAGCAAAAGATGGACCTGGAAATCACCAGACGGCAAGGTAAAAAATGAAGTCGACTACATACTAACAAACCTTCCAAAATATGCACAAAACATTGAAGTAATCAATGTACAATATCCTAGCGACCATAGGTTAGTAAGAGCGACATTTAAGCTACAACATATGAAGAAAAGTAGAAAATCTTACGAAAACAACACGAATAGCACTTTAAAAAGCGAATCAGAAGTAAATATATACAAAAAGCAAGTTCACGAAAAATTAGAAAATATTACCCAGCAGCAAAGACACACAGTACAAGAACTTTACGATAAAATTATAGATGCTATAGAAAGTGGACTCAAAAAGGCACATAGCTGTTCAAAACACACAAACATGCCTTCAGTTTTATCAGACAAAACAAAAAAACTTATATCAAGACGGCAATTTCTTCAAAAAACCAAATCAAAAACTAGAAGCATGAAAAACGAACTTAAAGCTCTATACAAACTCATAAGTAAATACATCCGCCAGGACTACAAAATGCATCGTAAGAAAACCATCGAAAGACATGTGCTACAATCTGGAAGTTTAAAGAGAGCTCATAAAGAACTTCGACCACATAAAACATGGATTGAAGAACTTAAAGCTTCAAATAAAATTACATGTAATAGAAATGAAATACTTCAAGTTGCAACAAAATTCTATAAAACTCTGTACAGTTGTGAATACGGTAGAGAGCTAGCTTCAACTTCCGCTCTATCAAACGAAGCATCGTCCGATATCGAGGATATAGAGGAGGCTGAAGTTTTGATGGGAATAACAAGACTGAAATCTGAAAAAAGCCCTGGACCCGATAAAATATCCAACGAAGCCCTGAAGTTAGGAGCTCCATATCTAGTGAGCCCTCTATCACTGCTATTTAACCTCGTGCTAAAAACGGCGACTACGCCAAAACAATGGACTGAGTCGGACATCATTTTACTGTACAAAAAAGGAGACCCAAATGACATAAACAACTACCGACCAATAAGCCTACTGTCCTCAATATATAAATTGTTCTCATCAATCTTAGAAAAAAGAATCAGAGGAACTATAGAAAAACAACAGCCCATAGAACAAGCAGGTTTTAGACGAGGTTTTTCTACTGTCGACCATATCCACTGTATTGAAATGATAATAGACAAATATCAAGAGTTTCAAAGGCCGCTCTATATTGGATTCATCGATTATCGAAAAGCTTTTGATACTTTGGATCATAAGTCTATATGGGAGTCATTAGAATCGCAAAACATTAAAACAGGATATCTGAAAGTACTGCAATATCTATACAAAAACTGTAACAGCAGAATAAGACTGGAGAAGATCGGACCTTCAATACCCATAAGAAGAGGAGTGAGACAGGGCGATCCCATCTCTCCAACTATATTTATAGCAGTATTACAACGAGTCATTGGACAACTTAAATGGAAAAGGGTCGGCTTAAATATAAACAATAAATATATTAGTCATTTGAGATTTGCGGACGATATCGTACTGCTGTCTGAGAGTAAAAGGGAGTTACAGTCGATGCTGAACGATCTTCACACTGCAAGCCAACAGGTAGGACTAGAAATAAACCGTAGTAAAACCAATATTATGACAAACTGCTTAAAGTCCCCTGTATATTTAAACAATGAAGCGCTGGAGTACGTCGACACCTACATATACTTGGGCAAACAGTTATCGTTCGAGAAACAAAGAAATGAACAAGAAATAGAAAGGAGAGTTTCGAATGCTTGGAAAAAGTTTTGGAGCTTAAAAGAAATCATGAAAAGCGACATGCCGATAAAAATTAAACAAAAAATTATGGATTCCTGCATATTGCCAACATTAATATACGCTAGCCAGACTTGGAAGTTCACACATCAAGCAAAGTCAAAAATCAGGACGTGTCAGAGAGGAATGGAAAGGAGTATTTTAAATATCAAAAGAATTCAAAAAATACCCCACAGCATAATACGTAAAAAGACTAAAGTTATAGATGCTCTGATTCAATGCAAAAAACTTAAGTGGCGTTGGGCCGGACACATAGCTAGACTTACTGATAGTAGATGGACAACGAGAATAACATCCTGGAAGGGTCCGTCAGGCTCTAGAAAGAGGGGTAGACCAGCTGCCCGGTGGACTGACGATATTGTACAAACGGCTGGCAATCAGTGGATGGAGACAGCGAAAGACAGGGATACCTGGAAATCTCTAGAGGAGGCCTTCACCTTCGAGAATGAGGGGTTCTTACATTAAATAACTAGATATAAGGAATAGGTTTAAACATATATAATACTAGCTGATAGAAATAGAAATAAGCTTAGTTCTTTTTTGTATTATTTAGTAGGAAATATAAGGCTTTTTTATTTTTTTTTATTTATTTATTTATTATAGTACGGAGTACGGATCTAGCAATGGTTTCTGAAAGTTATCTAGCCGTTTTCAACTCTTTTGTTAGCTGAGGTCGCGATCATAATCACTTCAAGAGTGAGGTATTTTTTCAATTTTTTATTTTAACTTGTTAAAAGTAAAACTTCTGTAATATCACTTCCTAGGCCCAAACCTAGTCAAGGCCGATGGCTGATTGTAAACGGACATTGTAAGACTTTTTGCGGGCATAATAAAGGTTTTTGTTTATTGATATCCTGAGGGATTAATCTTGTTTGATTGATGATATTCTAGATTTGCTAATGAAAGAGAATGGCACATGGTCACTGTCATGACGTTAAAGATTGATGTTAGGCCAGCAATTTATTTTTATTACTTTTTTATTTTATTATTTGTTGGCAATCAGCCTGCGTTATTAAGTGGAGTCGTCGAGTGTGCTACGTGAGCTCGACAAATGCTTGTGGCTTTAACGCTTGTGCGACAAAACTGGGCCCCAAGTCTGCTAATTTTATAAAATCGGTCATACCAACACGACGTCATTGTCATTTTGCTAAAAGTTCGTAATCTGCTAATTCATAATGGTCGGTCAATGGTCTCAATAGAGAATTGTGCCAGAATGAAATTGCGGGTATTGCCATTATTATGAAACCTGTTGGTAGAAATGGTTCTCGAAAAACTACTACTACACTTAACAATTTATTCATGGCAGATTTTATTAACATTTCATTTTACATATTATTAACAGTGTCATAAGCAGTCTGAAGTAGTAAGAAGTTCGTAAATACCAAAAAACATTAAATGTTCGTGTAACAAGTATAAATGTGAAACCGTCAATGTCAGTCTTTGACTCTGACATTGACAATTTGACAGAATGTAAGAATGTCACTTCACAGTTTCACATCTTTCATGTTGTTGAATGTTTAGCATATGATGTTGTATGCCTGTCTTATTCTTTCACCTACAGTCTGTTTAAGTTAGAGTAGGAAAGGTATACTCTATGTATGCTATATTTGCCATTTAATCCGACCCGATCCACGAAATCTACAGGAGATTTCCGGACAGACGAGAGGAATTATTTTGTTGTAATTCGGCCGGTGTTTCATTGTACCTATGTTTGTTTTTATTTAAATGGTGCTAATAGAGCAGATTTCGGCACTCATTGATTACGTTGAGTGCCACCAAGAACTGGCGCTTGGCCACTGCAGGCGCATTAATGAAGGACGAAGTTTAAGATGTTGGATGGAGTGCGCCCAAATTCGATTTCGGTGGACTGCCTAAAACGCCGGCTGAGTGGCGCACAGTGAGTACCTTGTTACATATAATGTAGGTATGCATTATAAAATGAAAGTCACAGAAAGTCCGCAGAATTATAATGCCTTCGGATTCTGAGTCATACTAGTTTCATGAAGGGTGCAAGAGGTAATTTTGACTTTAAAATATTAGTCAAGATAAATGAAATCTATTTTAGCAGGACTCTGTGTTCAGCATTTGTTTATAAATGGTTGTAAAGATAAATGATTAAATGAAACTTGTTTATAAAAAGAGCATTATAAAATTTATTCTTCATATTATATACATATTAAAATCTCCTTTTCTTTCACCTTGTTTTCTTCGATGCCATGGACCTGTAACAAAGATTTATATTTTACTTTACCAGAATATTAAGCTGGGTTTACCTTACATACCTGCTAATTTAATTTATGCATTTCTCCACAGTCTGTCAACAAGAGCCTGCTGCAGTGCTCGACCTTCAAGTAGATCCCGGTTCACCCTTCGATGATCTTCATAATTAGGTGCTGCATAATTATTTTCCTGCTTAAATTGAAAGGCTGATTAGTGATTAATATTGTTATTTTATTATAAAAGTAATTTTTTTTCCTCCTGTAATTGAAAGACTGATTAGTGATTAATGCCAATTAAACATTGAAGAACTTTATTGTTGTTTTATATAAAGACTGATTATGAGACGTAAGAAAGAGTAATAATAATATTTGATGTTGATTGTTAATAATAAATGTTGATTTTTTAACATAGTAGTATTATTTATATATTTCATTGAATATATTCCAAAATAGTGGAATAGAAATTACATACCTGTTGCAAGCGAAGTGCTTCTGCATAAACCTCATCAGGTGGTAATGGGTCCCTTGCTGAGTTGGCAATATTATGCAATATGCAACATGCATTTACTATTTTGCCTGCAGTTATAGGGCTATAATGTAGAGCACGCGCTGCAAGCAAACACCTGAAAAAAATAACAGTTTACTTTTATACAACCCCATTTCAACCAAACATCTTAATCTATAAACTTTAATATATCATTAAGACAAACAATTTGTGTATGGTCCAATTTACCTAATTTGTGATACCTATTTTTGAGTATGTTAAACAATTGCCTTAAAATGTTCATTACCTGAAACGTGCTTTTAGTACACCAATGCAACGCTCCACTGTATTGCGTGCAGTCACATGTTTCACATAATAATGGTGCTGTGGTGTCCCTTCCACAGTATTGAGAATGGGAGTCATCATAGTTTTTCTTAGTGGATACCCACTATCACCTGAAAATTATAATCAATTTGCCAACAAACACTAACACATGAGTATGATAAAAGAGAATATTTTTGAACAAAAATATTGTAAGTAATACCTAGTAAAAATGTCTGTTCGTTACTATTTTCTGTTATTGTTTTTAAATGATTACTTAGTGGATGACTCTGCCATACTGTGGAATCATGAGTGGAACCTGGGTTGCTTGCATCCACACATAGAATATTCAAATCAGCATCGCAAATCTGTAAATGAATTAAGTATATTTTAATATGTGTAGTCATCATTACAGACATTATATAGTTTATATAGTATACATTTCTACTATCTACCCAATACTTACTATCATAACATTAAGGGAGTGGAAGCCCTTTCTATTATAATAGCGCTCCTCATGTATCTCCGGCCTTATTATTGCCACATGGGTGCCATCAATACAACCCAGGACACCGGGAAATTGAAATTTTTGATAGAATCTGAAACATTTTTAATAACTAAACAATTCTGCTTAGGTACAACAAGCAATGCAAACAAAATAATCAGGATATATTTAACTACTTACTTAGCCTTTAAAATGTTTCTTTCATCACATTGTGTGGGCCATTTAACATATTTATGATACAATTTATTAAGTGCCTCTGTTACTTGATTAATGGCTCTTGACACAGTAATTTGTGAGACATTATGGAGGGCACTCTGTCCAATTAAAGTTTGGTAAGAACCAGATGCATAGAACGCAAGTGCAATGAGAATCTGCAATAACAAATATTATATTAATCGACCTTAGACGACCCACTGATCGACCTATGTGTTTATAGATATATAGAATAATGGAGCAATGTCAAATTCTCACCTTCATTTCTATCGTAATGCCATCATTTCGACGTCGTTTAGCCATAAGGGGAATGAGTTCTTCTATTAACCCCCTTACTGAGTTCTTTCCGAGGCGAAAAGTTTTGACAAATTCCTCCTCGGGAACATCAATAAAGGGGTTAATATTAGTTCTCATCAACCGACGGGCTAAACGACGCCTTCTGGACTCCCTGCTTCTTCTTTCTCTATCATCCACTGCGTCGGCTAGGTCCAGAATCGCAGATCGCAACGAATACATCGCAGTAATGTAATTAATAAGACACTTAATCAAAAACTAGTATTATTGTTCGAACACAACGTGATTCGAGACACACGGCTACCGGCTTAAAAGCAATTACTGCACTATGAAATTCAAATGGTACGTCAATGTTCAAAGGAACTGTCAAAATTTTAGCAGATTACCGAATTCGTCAGTCATTCTAGTGTCATTATGTACGAGATTACCAATTTAGCCATTTTTTTCAATGAAGTGTCAGTGATCGACCTTATCAAAGTCATAATGACGCCATTGTGTAAGTAGATTACCAAACTTGCCAAAATCGACCACTATGATATCAAGATGAAGCCATTCTGACACAATTGTAATAGCAGACTTGGGGCCCTGTACAGCGACTCACCATAGTTCGAATGCACGCTTGTGCGACACACTGAAGATCGACATCACGCAAGTGTGATTAACGATTTCACGACAGTAGTTCGACACTACGGTAGTGCGACACTACGGTAGTACAACAGTACTCTGATTCGATAGTACGTTGGTTGTAGTATTACAATAAATATAAATATATATATATCCTTGGACAATTTACACACGGCTGTCTGACCCCAAACTAAGCAGAGCTTGTACTATGGTAACCAGACAACTGATAAACATACTTATATAATTTATATATATATATAAATACATACATAATAGTATTTAGATGTCTGCAATACCAGAAAAATCAGATACTTCCCGTACGACTTAATTGTGAAGTAACGCCGCTGAAATCGACAGAGTTCAAATACATCTCTGTTTAATCCTTAAAGCACAGGCGTGATGTTTTGTTACATGTCAGGGCGACAGCATACTAAGCTACCTGAAACTTTTTTTTTCACTAATCATTCAAACTCAAAACTATTTTATTCAAATAAACCATTTATAGGTACTTTCGAATCGTCAAGGTGTCAGTCATTTTTTTTTTTTTATTATAATGGGCTTGCTCTTGGTCCCAGACTAGCCCGAGGGCATAGACGGAGCCTACGATGGAGCGAGCTTACCCAGTAGATGCCTCTATTCTTAAATACTTCCGGGTTATAATAATATGAATTTGGAAACACAGACGCCGGCAGGAAGTTCCATTCCTTTGCGGTCAGAAAATTCAGAAATTGTCAGAAAATTGAAGCTAGTTGCTCGTTCCAAAAAGTAGATCACATGGAGAAGAGCGAGCAAGAAACTCCATGGACACTCTTTTAAAATCAATTGATTGCAAAATTTGGTTACATCATTCATTGTTAATCTAAGGTACTATGTGAGAACAACGTAACAAGTCGTACATAAAGGAGACAATTTTTTTTGTTCGGGGATTAGGCCCACCACAAATTGTGGCATTTATTAATGAAATGCACGTTAGTTTATTCCTTATAATCTCTAGATTACAGTGGCAATATTAGCAAAACTCTAAGTAACCGGAATACTGGGAAATACGACAGTCAAAACATGACTCTCATAATGACCTAAAATCTCACAAGAGCGATTATTTAATGAGTGAATAGGTTTCCTAGGTATTTTATGTTAGAATAGTGCATTTTCAATAATAATATAGGTGTAAATGACATAAAAACCTGGCTTTGGTGTGATTTTTTTTCGATTATTCTTTTACTGTGGACGCCAATGCTTTTATAAGTAAAGTTGTTGCACATTTCGTTGAAATCGAGCTGTACAATTGTTACAACAGCTTTATATATTATGCACTGTATCTCCAGAAGCCATTTTTCTAACATCTATTGAATAAAAATACGAAAAGAACAGAAGAAGCACTTATCTGACTATCTAGAAAACTGTTGGAAACTATTAGGCTAAGTTTACATGACCGCGAGAAGCCGCGCGTCACCGCGTGGTTGAGGCCCTGTCCAGGAAGGCGAATTCGCCGCGATTCGACTCGCGCGAATTCACTCGCGGGTAGGCAAGATACTAGGCACCAATACATCGCGTCCACAAGCATCGCGCGACTAATAAACTCGCGCGTGACTCGCGCGTAATGCGCGCGAGTCGAGATACTAGGGCCGCCTTGTTGCGTCCAGATTTCGCGCGAATTTCAGAGCGAGTGCACGTATAAAAGAGAAAGAGAAGGAAATACGACTCGCGCTCTTACTCTCGCGACTTACGCTCTATACGCGTAGACTCTGGACGCAACACTCGCGCGTGTTACGCGCGAGAGAATCGCGGCGAATTCGCCCTCCTGGACAGGGTCTGAGGCGTTCGCATGATGATGTGCATACCAGTCCGGATGTCAATGTTGCTTGAGGAGGGGGCAATTTGCTTATGGATTTTATACCGAAGGCTGAGTCGTCGCAGAAAATGACAAAGACAATAAAAAAGCTTTCTTGCATCCTATTTTAAATGAAAGTCTTTCACTTAAAATAGGATGCAAGAATGCTTTTCAACGAACGTAGAACGCGCGGTAATGTCTACGATAATTGCTGCTTACTTTGGTCTTGTACCGCGCGGTTAGTGGTACAGAGCGGTTTCGCGCGGTCGTATGAACTTAGCTTAATAATGTAGTCTGTCAGTGTCAAACTGATTGAAACTGTACCACAGAGCATCTACAACGGAATGTTTATTAGGTACGTTTCGTTTCACATAATATATTTAAATTCACGTTGAAATAAATGTAAAAACGCTCCTCAACATGCATTTTTCCGTAATAGTTTTTTACTATTATTTCATTATTCCCGTTAGATATCTATATAATTTTTAGTGGGTTAGTTATAATAAGGTGATGACTTGTTTCATGCGTAAAATTATTAATAAACGTAACCGTTTAATAGTGGGACCAAAAAAAATTGTCTCCTTTAATGCTTTAGATATAAAATTGAAAATCTATTTAAGTGACAAATGGTAGTCGCTTGATGCTGCCTATACCTATTTTGACCATCATTCAGTTGCAACTACAATAAAAGTAAAAATAAAACTGCAACCCAACTTACAGTCAACATCTTTTAAGCATTTACACAAACACACATAAAGTTTCAATATTTTTAAATCGTATCACTTCTAAAAACATTTATACATTGATCTCAACATACTGAACGTAAAAGCCTTTTAAAGTATACGCGTAGGAAGTTACAAGGATTCATGATAATGTGTATATAGAAAGCACTTAAATGTTCAGATAGGGTTGAGTACATTACTGAAAGATGGAGACATATTCTATGTATTATAATTTCTCAATTATGAAAATGTTCATCGTTTGAATTTTATTTCAGCTATCTTAGGCAATTTACCTAAAATCTTGAAGCTGAAGATTTTGCTTGTTTGTTTGGTTGATCGGGCTAATCTCAAGAAATACTGGCCCGATCTTAAAAATTATTTTTGTGTTGGGTAGCTTATTTATCGAGGAAGGCTATATGACTTCAAAGCATTACTCTATGACTAATTTAAGCGGAGAATCAATGAAAAATCTGTCAAAATCGGAATAAAAATATTAATTTTAAGAGCTACCGTTGCGTGCGCTGCTTAAATGGTTTAAGTTACGCAAAAAAATATAACAAGAAATTGTTTGATTTATCAGTGTACAAAAGGGTCCTACCTTAAGAGGACTAAGTGCGGAAACCAAACCTCCCAGAGGGAGGCCCATGATGAAGATGAAGATGATGCAGATTGTTTGATTTAAAAGTTAAAAAAAAAGTTCCTGACAGTATAATTATGTCTAACTTTAACTTTACTAATTTTTTTTGTTTGTTGTCTCACTATAATATGCATTTTTATGGCAATAATTTTTTTTTTTTAAAATAAAGCGTTTCATGATCATGATATTAATCCTTATTAAAATAAATACGTTATTCAACACAAGTATTGAATTTTGAACGAAATAAATCTACTAATATATCATTTTAATGAATATCAAAGGAGATATATAACGCCGCAAAAAAATAATTACTGTACGGGCTTTAAACAGGCTGGAAGATGACTTAATAAATCAGAAGAACACATAATAATATACGAGAACGGCGGAGTAACCAAAAACCTAACACATCACGACAATATAGCTGAAATAAAACTCACTTTACAACCAAGTGTGTAGAAAAACATTCAATAAAACCTGCAAGTTGCTTTCCAACAGTTGCGAAGTTTAACTTCTACAATAAAGGATACATTAGTACACAGGCCACAATCACCAAAATTCCTCTCCCGAAACTCCTTACATTTTCTCCGCTGCACTTTTCTAACAACTTAAGTTCTTTGCAACGTCAAGCTTATTGTAAACCGATAAAATTGTTACCCTTAATGTACAACGCTTCTCAACGAACTATAAACTGCAATAATATTAAATTAAACGTCAATTTTATAATGAGAAAAAGAATTTATTGTTCGCTCTCGAGTTAAGATTTTTCTAGAATTTAAGACACAAGTTATTCTCGGGAAATAAAGTTAGCACGTGTGTTGAGTTGGGATTTTTTCTCGATACTTTGCTTAGGTGAGAATGAAAATGTAGTGGATGATACTGTCGGCACCTAAAAGAAACTGCACCATATTTTTCTTGGTTAGTCTTTGCGATTCTAAGATTAGATTTTTTAAAGTATGGAGATTGGCTTGCTTATCTATGTTAGTCTTTCTATGGCAACATAGAAGAGAGGGAAAAAATTATGACGAATGTTTTTTCACTGCGGTGGTTTAATTAGGGGTTCAATTTTTTATATTTTTTTACAATTAAGTAGATACTAAACCGCAAGTTGATCAAACACTCTTACTACAGCAAATAACTTTAATATTTAATCTTTCAACGACCAAGCGCCAGCCGGCAGTCGCGCTGCTATTGTCTTTCTATTGTGTCTCGAATCACGTGTGTTCGAAGGTTTAATATAATTTTAATATTTGTGTACTTCTAAGTTCAACACCAGAATTTAGAATGTAATCAGTTAGATACTTTTTTTTTGGAGTGTGGGAAGTCATCAAATGACTTCTCCCGTCCTGGGCGGGGCGGGAGGGCGTGTCAGACTTTTACTGACTAAAACCCACTTATGTTCCTTCGGTTGCCCTTTATGTTCCGGGGTCACGTTTACTATATAACCATCCCGAAACCCCGTTCAGTTAGTTACTTAGGACTCAATTACAGCAATACTTAAGAAAATTCTTAAACTGGCTGCTACGAGTACAGTAACAATTCCATCTTTTTTGTCCTAGAAACAAAGTAAAATAATACTCCCAATAGACGAAGAAAATGCTAAGCCGTCAGCACTAAGTTAAGTCTAAAGTCCCAAGCTTGCAATAAGGCCTCATAACTTGTATATTTATGATGTTTGTGCATTCTGTATGCATTACCTATCCGCACACATTTTGTTGGCAATGCATCCTTGTTGGTAATTTATATCGATGTGCCAGCAATCGAATAGAAAATTATACGTCGAATGTAATCTAGTTGGGAGTTCCCATTTGAAAACAGACATAAAGGAGTTTTATAAAGTTTGGTAGTTAAAATTTTAAATCTGAATCTTTGAATGTTATTGAAATTCATTGCTCTCGGAGAGCGGTAGGGAATTTTGAACCGATAGTAAATTGTCAAGTTTTGGGATATATTTTTTGGTAGTTTATATGATAGACAAGCAACTTTTAATTTCTAATATTTTTAGAACTTGGGGCATAAATAACCAGTTTCATCGACATAAATATTTAAAAAAAAATGAAAAAAAAAGCAATGTCTATGTCCACTAAACATTATTATGAGTAAAATAATGGTTTATCCTCGTAACTCCTTTTATATACATAATACACAGATTTAAACTACGATCGACTTCATAACGTATATTTATTAAAATCTTTTATTGTTACTAATTAACCAGAAGTTCTAAGAGGAATACAACATGAAAATAATTAGCTCAGTAGTCTTAATACTTGGTTCAAAGTTTGTATAATAACAGCAAACAAAATATGCGTGATTTGGCTTAGGCATGTTCCGTCTCTATCGTGCATTTGGCGTTTGACAGTTGTGTAACAGTGACAGGTTAGTGTTTAGCTCAAGTACGTTCTGAGTAACGTCTTCTTATCTCGCCCTAAATGCACCGAAGAATACAAAACGCCATCACATAAACCATGCTCTAGCAAGTTACCTATCTTAAGTACTAGGATCACAAGTAATAAAGACGTTTGATCAATAGCGCGTCAACATACCCCTTTGTTCGACCTGGTAATATAAAGCAGAACATTGAGCAGTCGCTTGACCAATTTAGCAGTTTGTTATACAACTTTTCCCAAAACAATAAATGCACCAAAAAACAATGATATTATAAGTAAAGAGGTGTAGATGGTTACTTATACGACATTCTATCTTCAAAAACGGCACACTAACGCACACAAACAATTAAACATCAAAGTAGGATAGCATGATCCAAGTATTGCGAGTGAAAAAGAGACAAATGTTATTTGCGACAATAATAATTTGGTGAAATTACTACATTTTAAAGTGCTACATGCTGACAGTTTCATATGCAATCTATAACTTATCTACGAAGAATACAAAACGCCATCACATAAACCACGATCTTGCAAGTTATCTATCAAAAGTACTAGGAACACATGTTGTTAGAGTAGTTTGATCAATAGCGCGTCACCATGAGATATGGCGATCGACACGGACCGAACAAATAGCGTTGGTGAGCCAATGCATACAGATCTAGACGGTACTGGGATGAATTGATGCTAGATGCGACAGGTTACTGTGTGAGCACGTTCTGAAGAACAACCTGGCTTGTGATCAAACCCATGCTAGGCAATACTTGCTTTAATATAGAATTAAATAAACTTGGAGTTTCCTTTCGCAATGTCAAAATATTCATGCAACCATGTAACGGTGTTTACAACAAAAGCCTACCTTTTATTAAAGTGTTGTGCTTGCCTGATGGATTCTTTTATTTACTGAAATTTTAAGTTCAAGAATAAATTGATTTTCATTTTAGGCAAATAGATTTTAACGAGTAATAGATTTTAAAGAACCCTATTCTTTTATTAGGTTACTAGCAAAAAATCTCAAACCAAACAATATAAAATGTCATAGTGGACAAAAGCTAATTAAAGTAGGTTGTGTTTTAGTAACCTAAAATATTTGAAAAGAATCAAAGATTATAATGACAAAATCATATGGGTCCGCATAATAGTTCTGCAAATGCCTCTTCCATTTTCTCTAAATCCGTACGTCTGACTGTCCCAAAATTGTAATATATTATAACAAGCGATAGTGTAATCAATCTTCAAGGCATTCGGCCCCTTCAAGTTTATTTAACTTGTACGAAAGAGCAATAAAGGATCTATTGACTACGTGACAGAACATGACCTTTAGTTGTGAGATGGAAATTGTACTGAAGACAGAAATATTTATATAACATTGTCTGAGTGAACAGAAAATAATTTACCATCCTGTCAACTTTAAAATACTTTTTAGAGCGAATTTAACAGACGATGGACATGTAATATAAGCCCATTATTTTTCTTTTTTCTTCTTCTAGCGACAATTGAGTCGACATCAAGTAGTCACTTTATCTGTCATTGCCATTTAAATCCATTATCTATATCTTCATCCGTAAAATACAAACGAAAATCATTATAATTATGACAAAGTATTTTAAAATGTATGGTAGAGTTTATTGTCTATTAAATTCTTTTCCAAAACTGCCTTTTGGAATGGGCATCTAGTTTTATTAATTATTTGTGATTTACGTACGACGTTACGAAGTGTTTTATATGGTCTAATAGAAATAAATAAAATGAATTTGAAATAATTAGCGAATAACTGACTTGGTGTTATGTATGAAAGAACTGTCGAGAATTCAAAATGAATTAAAAACTTATGTAAGCTATAAAGATGTCTGCCTGTTTTTCATTTACTATATTTATGTGCTTTTATAATAAGTACAGGATTAAACACAATGTTTTCCTACACCGATTTCAGTCTTACCACGCAGGAAAACAAAGCTAATCTCAGTAATTCACGCTTCAAACGAAGCCAAATACTATCTAGTAAACAATTCTAAAAGATAATTAACTGGTGAACAAGACAACAGAGCGCCAATAAGAGTAGTAAATTTGCATTCCTAGACTGTTGTATGTACGTTGATAAGAAACACCCCTACTGTGTGTTACAGGGTGAGTAAATTCACGCGCTAGAAGTGTTTTACACGAGAGTATAGTATTACAAGTTTTCAGGCGATTTGTGAGTGATGGTTTTACTAATTACTTGCTAGACGCATCGGACATTTACGCCGCTGTCTCTACAATACGGTATTTTACACCATCATCAAATGACGCACTTTTTATAAGCTATCAAAACGCGATTCTCCCATAGATTTTGTATGGCAATGACACCTTATGACATCTCTCTCAATAGTAAATCATTTAAAAACCAAATGTTATAGTAAATTGAAAATGAGCCAGATTTTTAGGGTTTAAATTGGGAGAAATTTTATAGAAATTATGTCTTACCTTTGTAATGACAATGATACATTTGTAAATGACATTTATTGGTTATATTGTTGCGTTTCATTGTTGTACACGCCCTCAGCCAAATATTGTGTTCTTAGTTTGCGGGCCTATGAATTATATATAGATAAAGTTCGCGTGGACAATAAATGTGTTGCGTTTCAAATGTAGCCCCTACAAATTGTTGAGATACAAATGTATGGCTTATGTGCGAGTTAACTAAGTAATCAAAGGAACCGAGGGAATATTTTACATATCATATTTTAATTATTTTTATTTTATATATCATTGGATATATAGAGATATAATAATTCAGAAAAATTAGCTTCTGCCCGTATCTTCATCTATGTGAGTTTTGGTTTTGAGAAATGCAGACAAAGTCAAAGTTAGATAAAACAGCCTTGTATAATAATGCTTGGCTTTTAATTATAACTAGCTGTCCCCTGCGGTTTCACCCGCATTTTTCGTTACTGCTCCACTCCCGTGGGTCGTAGCGTGATGGTATATAGCCTATATCATTCCTCGATAAATGGGCTATCTAACACTGAAAGAATTTTTCAAATCGGACCAGTAGTTCCAGAGATTACCCCCTACATACAAACTTACAAACCTACAAACTTACAAACTTACAAACTTACAAACTTACAAACTTACAAACTTAAATATAATAAAAATTTAAAATATTTCTTTCTTTCTTTCTTACAAACTTACAAATTTTACCTCTTTATAATATGAGTATAGATTACTTTGAAAGTAGAAAAATAAATTATTTGAATTTGATATTGTATTGCTACTTATGTTAAGGTTCATCTACTCCAGAACAAATTTTATAAAATATAGTTCAGTTGTTTATCCATAAAAGTGTAACAGACATGAGTCAGCCAAATAGAAAATCGTATGAAAAAATTAGTATGCACCAGTGCTAACCGAAATCGACAAGCATTCACAAAGTAGGTGATTCAGGATGACTCAATTTCACACATAGTTTGTAGTAGTTCGGCAACTATTATTGAGTGGACAGCCTCCTGAAACTGTTCAACATAAGTTTAACTGCGTCCAAGTATGCCAATATCCTGATTGAATAACTGGGACACTTTGTTGACTCCTGTACTATTCACGACAAGATGGCAATATTCTTACGGCTATTATAAACTGGAAAATGAAAGCCATTTAATGAGTGTTGTTTTCCTGGTCCAGGGGGTTAATTAATTTGTATTTTTTTTTAATTGGGACAAACCGTCAGTTGCTCATGCTGTTCACGATGGTACTTCTTGTGGTAGGCCTACTACCTTTGACACGAGACCTCTTCTGGTCAGTCTATATCTCACTGCTACTCAGAAAAATAAGTTAGTAATTATAGCAAGGAAGTTAGTAATTATAGCAAGGAATATGCTTAGGAGATAACTCTATGCACACAGACGCAATTGCGCGTGTGTGCGTGATTTTTGAGCTGTAATGCCTAATCTTGACTTGCTGTGTGCGACGTTAAAGCTCTTAAGAGTAATGAATATGTAACAAATAAAAGAACTTATTTCTAAATCAATGAAATATTATTACAAATATTTAATAATACTTACACTTATTATAAATTGAATTTCAGGTACTAAAATCGTAAAAACAGTAAAGTACATATGTATATTTCCCAATAGTCTGAGAAGCGCTTGTGCAAAAAATCGAAAATTTAGTCATTAGCACCTTTCTACGACTAAGCGACAGCCGGCTGTCGCGCTGTTATTGTCTTGCTATTGCGTCTCGAATCACGTGTGTTCGAAAGTCTACCCTACGAAAGTTACTGGCAGATAACCTACTAAATTGCGAGTGACTTCGTGTCGAGTCTACAGGAGGCAGTAGTTATCACACTCTCTGTTATGCAGATTCTATTAGACAGCTCCACAGACATGTGCTGGTACTGTTTACACGCTGCTGTGGGAAATTGTGGCGTCACGTCTATTGTTTAAGACCAGAGCTATAGAATGAATAATTTATCTATATATATTAGGATAACTCACAAACGACCACAAATCAGGCAGAATCTATTCTCAGGTAACCTCACGCCAGATAATTACTTATATTATCGCTTATAATACTAAACACAAATATTTTGTAAATAAATTACACACAGACACAGAACAAACAATAATTTTGCTCATTACACAAAGATTTTATTTTTGTCAAGAAGACTATGATATTCGTAATTCTGGATGGTTCCATTCTGAAGAATTGCTTACAGTTTTGTAGTAATATATTAAATTGCGAGTGACTTCGTGTCGAGTCTACAGGAGGCAATAGTTATCACACTCTCTGTTATGCAGATTCTATTAGACAGCTCCACAGACATATGCTGGTACTGTTTACACGCTGCTGTGGGAAATTGTGGCGTCACGTCTACTGTTTTATACTAGGGCTAGAGAAAGGAGAGTTTATTTCTAATAACATATCTTTTGGGACAAGTCACAAAATTTGATTAACTAATCCTGCTTAGTTTGGAATTAGGCAGGGTTAGTGCAATGGTAACCAAAAGATTGGCACTAAGAATTACTCAGAATTAGTGCTATTGTAAGTAGAATATTGATTATTGATATACTTTCTTATATTATGAAAAAAAAAATACACTTTGATGTAACTTAATTATATAATTTTATTATTCATCCAGAATTCTCAATGGTTTTATCCTGAAGTCTACCCTAAGACAGTTACTGGCAGATAACATACTAAATTGCGAGTGACTTCGTGTCGAGTCTACAGGAGGCAGTAGTTATCACACTCTCTGTTATGCAGATTCTATTAGACAGCTCCACAGACATGTGCTGGTACTGTTTACACGCTGCTGTGGGAAATTGTGGCGTCACGTCCATCCATTTAAGACTAGGGTGGAGAATTATAGGGGGTATATTTTTTGAATGTTATTTCCAACAGGATCGGTAATACCTAAAGACCTTCTTATCAGACTGTTCTAAACTTAAAAGTATCTTTTAGTATTAACGTTACAAATTAATGAAACATGACGGGCCTGTTGGTCTAGCGGTTAGTAGACCTGACTGCTAATCCGGAGGTCGTGGGTTCGATTCCCACCCAGAACAAACTTTGTGTGATGAGCATGATTGTTTGTTCTGTGTCTGGGTGTAATTTATCTATTATGTATGTATTTATAAATTATATAAGTATGTATATAAGTTGTCTGGTTACCATAACACAAGCTCTCTAAGCAGAGCTTAACTTGGGATCAGATGACCGTGTGTGAGTTGTCCTAGCATATTATTATTATATCTGGACCAATTTTTTGTTTCATGATAGAACCAAAGTACCTATTTGTGTCGTGTCATAATGTGATGGTTCAACAGTTAAAAACGGAGATGTATTATATTTTTCTCAACGGACATGGCTAAGTAGGATATTAAATTCGTAATAAAACTATATTATGTATTATGTAAGTAATATTAATTATATTATGTTTTTTAATAATTATTATTATTTGTTTTGTGTTTAAAGTTCTTGACCATTTGATCGTTGATCAATCTAAACTAATATTAATTTAAGTCTACCATTGACGTCCTTTTCTAAAACTAAGTTTGTGATAAAAAATCATAAAAATCATAAAATCATATTTATTTTGTAAATAGGTTATATATATAACACTTTTACACGTCAATATTTTGTTTTTTTTTTGTTTATTTTAAGCGAACGATGGGGCCGGTGTTTCGTAGCTGGACTGCTCTGAGAAGAAACATCCGAAACAAACTCAGAGGTCAAAGTCTCTTTTAAAGTCCATACAATTGTATTGGTCAAAAATGTGCGAGAACCATGGAGGTTAATGTCTGAGGCACTCCCTTGATGAGAGAAGGACACAGATTTGAGCTTGATGCTTATGCCTGTGCCCTGCAGTCACACATTAATAGACTGGTCTTTATATAAAGCATAACAGTATTTCCCAACGTTTAAATGAACAACTTGTGTTGACTACAACAAAGTTATGGAATCTTTTTCAGAACTTCGAAAGTTAGACTCTGCGAAATGCACTTAGCTACGTAAAATATTCTACTTTACTGAATATGAAAATTTTGTAGGCATCCATATCTTTAACTGTTGGGCCACGAAAAGAAATAAAGTTGGTTGTCTTAGTTTCTTTTTTAGTACCTGGTTTAACAAGTTTACTGTTTTATTTCTAAATCTTTTTTTATCTGTTGTGATTTTCTCGGAGTATTTTTAGGAATGATATAAAAGTTATTTTAGTTTATTTTTTTTTTACTGCCCTGTTTAGTTCTTAGTTGTAAGTATGGTTACTAAGTATAGTACTAATACTTAACGTTGACCGTTACATATTTGGCAAAAAGCTATAAATAAATAGAATATTTTTTATTTTTATTTTAGGCAATTCAATCTTTTTTAACCCCGCATCTATCCACAATCCACTGCATAATGCTTGACCTCTTTAGACTTCATTATTCTTTAAATTGTATTAGTTTTTTATATAAATTAGGTATTGGTCTTGACCTGTATATATTTATTTTTTTATTTTTAATTCTTAGTTTTATGGCATGCGGTATGTTCATTTTGCTCCACAGTTTTCTATATAACAAACAAGTTCTAGACGTGAAGACTTGTAATTGGCTGTCAGGTTATTGTTCTGTTATTTATCACAATTTTGTATTTAGCTGTAAGTCTTCCATAGTTTTTAAATAAATAAATAAATAAACCTTCATAAAACGGGAATACCAAACATTATTCCAAGCAGAATCGAATGCGCAAATCTATCTTGCAAGTGACTGTTTTTTTAATATTTATTTATTTAAACTTCATGCACAAAATTAAATGTACATAGGCGGACTTAGGCATTTTCTACCAGTCAATAACCCAGTGTAAAGGGTAGGTGTATGAGATATTAAATGTGAAATGTAACATGCCTCTGAAACAATGCACCTACAGTAAAAACTCTTCATAGGATTAGTTTAGTATAATCCCAACAGATTTAGATCAATTAAGATAAACCTCTGTAAATTGCTGAGTCACTTCTTCTTTCTAATATTTTCATGGTCTTATCAGTATAAACCAGCTTTTTCTCTTTGCCTAACTATTGTTGGATGTTGCGCAGGTTCCGTGTGGCTTTACCTTGCCATTTTTAAAGAAAATTCATCTTGGTCTGCTGTCTGTTGCCTCAACAAATTATCAAAAACTAAATACCCATGTTCTATGGCCCCATCTCGCAAGTAAGAGACAAAATGTAGGGCAAGTGAGCGCCAAGTTAGCAGCAGAGAAAGTTTCGCAACAGAGCTGTTCGTGTAACGGATACTGGCAAACGTCTGCTCTGTGTTACACTGTGACTTGAACAGTTCGCATTCGTATTATTATCTTTATATTTGCGGCAACGAATGCCTACTAAATCCTAGTAATTTTATAGATATTACAGGATTGGATTATGATAAAGTGTTTAAGTAAAACAGTTTACTTAACTCAATGTATTACTGCTTTGCTGCCACAAGTCATAGCGTAATGTTATGTAGCCTATGTGTTATTCTGATGTATAAACTATATTATCGTAAAGTTTTATCTAAATACGTTCAGTAGTTTTTTTTAGCGTGAAAGAGTAAGAAATTATCCACACATCTACACGTACTGACAAACTTTATCATTTATAAGATTAGTATAGATAGTGATAGAACATCACGCTATAATCTACAGGATCGGAGGATACGAGGATAATCACGGGAGCTAGCTAGTACTGTGTTTCAAACCCCCACCCCTAAGTATTCAAGTGTTGAGTCATTTGTCCACCGCCGCCGTCACAGTCACGTCAACACAAACGAGACGACGGCGCCGAAGTGGCAATACATATAACCTGGTTCATTAGAAAAAAGAATCTAAAATGGCGGCGCTTGTCATGTTCTCTCGCTCGCACACTAGTGCCGTCTATACTCACTCGCGCGCGTACCATCAACATAAAAAAAATTGTCTTGATTTTCTTCCACGCTGCCTTGACGCGCTCAGTGCTCTTTTTACGAATATCTTGTTATATTTTTCTGCTATTTTTCCGTTGTTACCTGTTTGTTATTGTGGTAAAAGTAGGCACTGTTTCCGATGAAAACAATAAAAATTCTTAATAATATTTACGATTTGAAAAAAAAAACTTTAAATTTGTATTTTATATGCAGACATTCTATCTGTCAACGTAAGTACATGCCGCCATTTAAGATTCCTTTCTTTAATGAACCGGCTTATACATTCACTATAGCCGCGTGTCCACCGCACGTCACGTCACGTCACCTCTCGTTGTCGTGACGGTGACGGTGGCAGTGAACAAACAGCCTTTGGGGCCTTAACTACTAGGCTATTACAATATAATGCCAGAACAAAAAAAAATTGGCAATCCAAACAATCACTTTTTACACCGCCGCAATAGAACCACACTTTATTTCATTTGAGTGAGTGAACAGAAATTCCATTTATTCAAACATACATTAATACACAAGCGGGTTGGAAACCGCGACATCAATTTCTCGTTTCGCATTCTCGCCTGCGAATCATTACCATTACCGATTTTATACCGCAGTACCGACGCTTTAAATACGAATATTTTTTATGGTTTTGTACCCGATGGACGAATTCGGGATAGGTCAGTGGTTAGGACCACCTTTGATGCTGGTCTGGCATATTGATTCTAGTTCAATTGCGATATATTTTGTAAACATGTTAATAAAATTTAAATATTATGTATCTCACCTTTTGAAATGGAGGACTTTCCAGCTATTTTATTTGTAAATCACCTACCCAAGTACCTATTTTATGGTCTATTGGAAATAAATAGTTTACTTTTGACTTGACTTTCATGTAAAAAGTTGTAAAAACCAATGTAACATTTTCAATTCATATACACAAAAACTACAACTCGTACCTGACCAGTTTTTTAATATCTTTTACATGAATATTTTATAGATGCTTGTTTTTGTGTGTATTAGCAAAAAATAATAAGCTAATGCTAGGATATTAAATCAACGAACGTGACTGAAAACGCTCGTAAATAGGGTATTTTAGATATAAAATCTCTCATATCATAATAAAAAAGCTGAAGGGAAGCTGATGTTAACTTTTATATTACAACAGATGGCGTGATATTTAAAATAGTTAATACAATAAAAGATCATCAGGGGATCCCAATAAGTAACCGGCGGATCGCCGGTAGTCAAAATGAGATAGAAGATTGTCCAAAAATAATTTATATTTAAATTATTAGCTGTATTTTATACTTTCATTTTAAAATTATTAGGTCTGTTTTATTCTTCTATTTCTTATTATTAGCGCTATTTAATAATACTAGTTATTTCCGCATCTATTACTATCAAATTGACATTCAGAGAAATCTCTTCTTATTTAGAGAAGGCACGAGCATTGATCACGAAACTAGCAAACTTGAAGCGGATTGGCGATTTCAATCTACGGGTACTGTCTAGTGGGTTTACTACCTGACGTTTGTTGTTAGTTTTTTTTATTCGTATGTATTGTTAAACTATAGTTGAGAGTTGTTAGTGATGTCAATCACAGAAAGATGGGCGAATGGAAAAACCGAACACTATGCGAACTCAGTTCAATCATTTAACAACTTCATTTCTCAAAAATGGTACAAGAAAATCAGCGAAAAATTATCCTCCAAATGGGATAGTAAGAAAAGACCCCATATAACTTTCCAGTTCTTAATGAAACGCTAGGGGTGTCATAAACGGTATTCCGCTGAGCACTATGCATCTAAATCATAACCCACCTTTAGCTCAAAAGAGCGCCAGAAAAATCCAATAAAGCTCTTCGAGAAACCATCCGGCGTTATAGAAGTAAATGAAACTGCGCCCTGGGTGGCCAGGTGACGAAAACTTTGTATTCAATTTAATTGGTGATATTTTTCTGTGCTCACAATTTTGAATTTTGTGGACATTTGACTTGTATTTTTAACTGGCTTCAAAAAGAAGGGGTTGTCCGTTCGTCTAGTTTGAATTGACGAAAAAAACATACGCCTTTTTTGTACGTTTTCTTCGACATATGTGTGCATCGAGGTGGATAATTTTTTATTTGGAAGAGATACTTCCGAAGTGGTCTTAAATTTTAATAAAGAAATAAATAAATAAATATACTGGGACAACTCACACACGGTCATCTGATCCCAAGTTAAGCTCTGCTTAGTGTTTGTGTTATGGTAACCAGACAACTGATAAACATACTTATATAATGTATAAATACATACATGATAAATTACACCCAGACACAGAACAAACAATCATGCTCATCACACAAAGTTTTTTCTGGGTGGGAATCGAACCCACGACCTCCAGCTTAGCAGTCAGGGCCACTAACCACTACACCAACAGGCCCGTCGAGAAAGAGCCTCTGAATATAGACTATGGTACACCTTAAAACAATTATCTTACTTTTGATGTTTTCGTAAGTAGGTGAATGTGCATAGCAACAAATGAAACCAAAAAATGCCGACTTCCGTTCCTTTTTATGTCTTTAAAGACGGATTTCTATTTGTATGAGGCCTTTTATCCACCGATGTTATAGTCGTCATCATTATCAGGTCAAGTCAGTCCACTGCTGGGCATTGGGCTCTCTTAAGGCGCGTCACTCATCCCAATCTTGGCTACACGCATCCAGTTTTAGCCAGCTGTCCTTCAAAAATCGTTTCTTCGTCTTGCTTGGGTGTGTACTTTATTACGCTTGCCTTTTGCAACACAAGATTAAAATAATAATTATAGTAGTTATTCCAAATTATACTTTTTTGCAATCCTGTGGCATAAGACTGTCGTCATGGCAACACTATTGGTACCTCGTGAATAATTCAGTTTGATAGTAAACCATTTTTGACATGAGAAAATTTAAATTATGATATGGAAGTTAATTTTGGACTTTTCCAAAGTGAATACACCGTAATATAAATGGATGAAAATTAATAAATATAGTTTTATAAGTATTTTAAACCGACAAATATTATTCCATCTCCGAAGGTCCGATTTGGATTACCTTTATATTTTTTCATGTCTGCCTTCCCCTGTAATTTATTTTGAACGTCGTATTAGACATATAAAATAGTAATGATACATTTTTTGAACCAAAGTTAATGGTTAAAAAGGTAATAAATTATAATATTAAATTAATCGAGGCATTTTGTGTTAATGGAATAAAAAGAGAGCCTTTTACTTTTGAAGATTATTATTGATGTCGGACATAATTATCTGTCCATTGAAGACTAATTACTTCCTCCAAGCTTAAATTAAGTTTCTAAGAAAAAGTTTTTAAGGTATATTAACCTTGTGGGATGAAGACTGTCAAATCCACTCGTAATTAATTCTTGCCGTATTTTTAATATTTGTTTTTTTTTTTCATCTTTCTAGCAGAAAGAATTTAAGCGATCTTACATCTTTAAATAAATCATTTTCATCAGTCGTTTTGGTATTCTAAAAAAATATTTATTTCTTACTAGTTTTTGTCCGCGACTTTGTCCGAGTGGAATAATAGTTCCCGTTCCCGGGGGATTTTCGGGATGCAAACTATCTTATGTCCTTTCTCGGGTCCCAGACTATATCTGTACCAAAATTCATTCAAATCGATTCAGTGGTTTAGGCGTGAAGAAGAGACAGACAGAGTTACATTCGCATTTATAATATTAGTACGGATTTCAAGGTTAAGGTCATTTTAAATAACTCATAGGTACAGATTTATTCCCGCCTTGTTTTTTAGTCTGTGAGACTTTTATGGCTGAACCACTAAACCGATTATAAAGACCTTTTGATATGTAGAATCCCAAATAAAAAAACACGTTGTTATTTCTGTTTATACTAGAACATGTTCAAAATTAGGATTTATATATATAATAGGTTTGTGAGATTATAATTATGTAAGTGTGTAAACGCACTCAAGATAAGACAGAGTAAAGCCCCGTATTCATAGTAAACATTTTGTTTAGCATCATGGTTGCATAAACATGTTGATGAGTTGCTGTCATCATATTACGGGCAACACTTGTGTTGCGGTGTTGATAACGCCATACTGCAGAGTTGACGCCCGGCGAGCGACAACATCAGTTGATCAACAGTGGCTAAACAAATGTTTACCATGAATATGGGGCTTAACACTATAAAAAAAATGGGAATGAAAACTATAACTTGAAATCCTGATGATATGATACTTTTTAAACCAATATTCACATAGACAAAATCGCACATAAAAGCTGATAGTTTAATCCTTCGAACACACGTGATTTCAGACACAATAGAAAGACAATAGCAGTCCGACAGCCGGCTGTCGGTTGGTCGTTAAAAGGTTAATCACTATAAAAAATACAACGAGAAAATGCCTTCAATGTGAGA
This sequence comes from Athetis lepigone, assembly GCA_033675125.1. Lineage (NCBI taxonomy): Eukaryota > Metazoa > Arthropoda > Insecta > Lepidoptera > Noctuidae > Athetis > Athetis lepigone. The sequence continues at coordinate 20,851,354 of CM066229.1, read as the reverse complement.
GCGTGGTAATAATTAATGCAAACCAAAATTCCTCTTGTGGTTTCCAGTAACCCATCTGGACGCAGCCTATGAATAAAAATGTGCCGTTACTCGTAATTCACCTAGTTTATATCCCCTGGGAAGGGCGTTGAAGCGAAGGACTAAACGGTGTTTAAAGTATTCAAAAATGTATAAGGAAGGTCTTTGCAGTAAATTGTAATAAATAAATAAATAAATATCCTGGGACAATTCACACACGGTCATCTGATCCCAAACTAAGCAGAGCTTGTACTATGGTAACTAGAAAACTGACAAACAACATTTACCAATTAAAAAAATAAACTGTTAATTGCTAAACGCACAAAATTTGAAAGCAGCTGGACAGTATTACTTTTGAAGTCTTTAGATAAGGTTTTACATTAAGAAAAAACAAACCTGGGAAAATTTAAAAATTCAGGAAAGACAGAGTAATTCTTTGGGTTTGCGGCCATATATTTTATTTGACTTTTAAGGAGCTGTCGAAAAAACCAGTTAGCTCTTTCCGTGACTCAAAGGCTGGCTTTTATCTTGGCCAGAGGCTTAGTATTGTCATCCAACGTGGCAATGTTGCCAGCCTCTTGGGCACTTTACCAGTTGACAGCGATGCGGAGGAGTTTTTTTGATGCCATTTTATTTTAATTCTAGTGTTTTTGCTTTCTTTTAGATTAGTGATTTAGTTCGTAAATATTGTATATACTCGTACCAATAGTAAATTAAGGATTATAAACTGATGTTATTGCATGTACAAGACAACGTCAGCCGACACAGTCATAAAAACAATAAATGAAAACGGCGACCCATTGCTGTCCCTTGCATCTTCTGTTACTGGTCTGCCCCCTATAGGTCATAGCTTGATGTTATATATATAGCGTATACTATTCCTCATGAATCTGACGATTAAAATATTTTTTTGATCTGTTTAAACAATCAACAAAGTCATTTATTCAGCTATATTTTAAAGATAATAAGATATTTATTATAAGCTTTTTGTTTTTCTAAAGCCAGTATAAAAATAGTTTGTTTGAAAAAAGTCTGCCAAGACTTCTAGATTCCACTATAAATGTTAATACCATTTAGATAAGGTCAAGAATATAGTTACCAGGATTTTTTAAATATTGATTGAATTGTTTTGCCCATTGTTTAAGTTACTCATCTCTCATGTAAGTGATTGATCCGGGCAAGTACCAACTGACTGTTTCGATTCATATTGTGTACTATCTAAAGTTTATCTAGTACGTCACTGTCAACCCGTGCCTCAAAAAGCACACAAAGTTGTTGGTGCCGGTTGTCTGTCGTTGTCCAACTGACAGTCGTTACACGCAGTCAGAAGAAAGTGTGACCAGTCTAACCAGGGTACTGTGTCGTTCAGTAATTGGGTTGTTGAGATCTGATAGGCAGTGCGTCACGGAAAACACTGGTATCCAGCTGAAAGCCGACTCCATCATAGTTGGGAAAAGGCTAATAAGAGAATTGAATTGATTACCCATGTCCTAGGTACCAAATAATTCTGATAAAAAAATTACTTCTTTTTTTCCAATGACACCTACGGGTAGATTTTAAAAAATGCATCCAGCGTCACCTTTGGGAATTTATAAGTGCCAGTAAACTATCTAAGAGAAATATTTGTGGTTATTCTAAATAATACGATTACTTCGAAGAATAGAAGCGAAATAGTTCGTTTTGCCAGAATTAAACCTAAGTAATCATGTTTGGTCATTTAGTTAACGATGTCCGTTGTAACCGTCGGACTGTGCAAATAAAACTGGCTTAGTAAGCGGCTGTGCCTAAGCTCCGTTTGTTTGACTTGGCTTGTAACTGAGCGGTTGCTGCAGATTCTCTTATATTAATAGCAGTGGTCTAATGTACTTTGCGTGTGTTGTTGTTGAATGCGTCAGTAGCTAAGAAAAAAATGTATAAAAACTTCATATAGCAAAAATTTCAAGTGTGGACTCCACGCTAGGAATCTCGTAATTTTTGAATTCATTTATATTAATAAATAGCTTTCGCCTGCGGCTTCACCCGCGTTGATAATCAACTTCCAAGGGACGAATTTTCAAAAATCCTTTCTGAGTGGATACCAACTCAAGTTAATGGAAACAAAGAACACACCCTTCAAGTTTCATGTCTCTAGGACCAGCGGATTGGGCTGTGCGATGCGTGCGTTTTTTTATTGGTCAGTCACGAGTAATTCAATCACTTAACCATATGTAAATATGGAGACTAGCAAGGCAATTCTACTAACTTTTATGGCCGCTAGGACCAGGACCGCGTCGACGGCGCGTTATTGCTCCACGCGCGCCTCAAAGAGAAGTAGTCAGCACAGGAAGGAGCTCAACAGGGCCAACGCCTGCCGGGGTTGCGGAATGTTTATAATATTTACCGTGACCCTGGAACATAAAGGGCAATCGAAGGGACATGAGTGAGTTTTAGTCAGTAAGAGTCTGACACGCCCTCCCGCCGCACCCAGGACGGGAGCAGTCATTGGATGATTTCCGAATCACCAAAAAAAAAAAATGGCCGTTTTTAAAGAATTTCACCAAACTCTGACGAAATCAGACGTCTGATAGATAAATGTGGAAAAACTAACAAAAACGCTCAGTTTGTTAACAATTGTAAGATATTAGTGAAAATCTACCAAATTTACATACAGTATTCAAAAATTCAAGGCATTTATTTCACTTAGACCATTTATAGGCACTTATGAATAGTCAAAGAGTCGGTTGTTCAGTCAGAAAAGTGACGCTAATTGCCTGTTCCAAAGCGTAGATCTCTATGGAGAAGAACAGGCAAGAAACTCCACGGACACTCTTTTTAAAAAAAATATGTTTTACAAAATCGAATAAAATAAGTTTCTTAACGTCGCGTCGATGGCTAACATAGCGTCTAATTAACAACATGTAAAAACAAACTAATTTTCAAAGTAAAAAGCACCCCAGTTCCTTCAGGTTTAACTTTAAACCAGGTCAAATTTCATAAATCCAGCACTTAAGTTATTCCGAGGTGAAAACTATGAAAGTAAATTCACATTTTCCAATCTTTTTACTAAGTTTCATTCAATTTCACGCCAGCCAACGTTGCTAAAACCGATGTTTAAGTTAGGTGCAATTTCCTACTGTAAAACTAATTAAGTACAAAGTTCCGCTACGTTTTTCCTCGGTTCACAGTTTCCTGTAAGACTTAGGTAATAATCGCCATATTATATAAGTTAGAATTTAATGAAACTTTTTTTAGACTAATCTAACTTGACTCAAAATCTTATACGGTCCCTTTATGTTGTCCTTTTTTCGGTTGCCCTTTACGTTCCATGGTCACGGTAACTATTATAAACATTCCGCAACAAGAGGCCTATCTTTGCGATGGGATAATAACAAACTTGTAAATCCCTAAGTTTTTAAACTACGTTATCGTATAGCAAGATACTTTATCCAGACAGTCTCAATTTTTTTAAATCTAATCATCATTAATCATCAAATCAGCCACAATCTTTACAGGTCCTACTGTAGCATTTCGCTACTATTTGGCCTCTTTCGTGCTCGTCAATCAAGAACTCCTTTTGTTGGTTAGCCTTTTTTAGGAAATTCATTTTAATATAATTTGAAATTCGATCGAGTGCTGTTTGACGCAAAGAAAAGACTGTTTTAAGAGTACTTATTTGACGAGAACGAAAGAGTCCAAATAGTAGCGAAATGCTACACTACCTAATGTTAAGGTCTGGAGGTCGAGGGACCTCTGAGAGCTATTGTGCGTGCAGTAATGTGGTCTTGAACCCTTCCAACTACGCCTCTGTTTAGTGTATCTAATAAATATATACTCTCTCAATGTTTAATAGATTTATTGTAGTTTTACAGCGTGCTCCTGCTCATGCTATGAGCCTCAGAAGCATCCTGCTTCAAAGTATATAAAAAAAAATCAATTTCATGGTGAATGTTAAGAAGAAGTTTAGTAAAGTTTTTCGACTAGTCATGTCTAAATACTTTACAGTACATCCGTACTAATATTATAAACTAGCTTTTGACCGTGACTTCGTCCGCGTGGATTAATAGTTCCCGTTCCCGGGGTATTTCCGGGATGAAAACTATCCTATGTCCTTTCGCGGGTCCCAGACTATATCTGTACCAAATTTCATTCAAATCGGTTCAGTGGTTTAAGCGTGAAGAAGAGACAGACAGACAGACAGACAGAGTTACTTTCGCATCCGTACTAATATTATAAATGCGAAAGAAATAATAAAACATTTTAACTTACAGCACAAACTGTTCTTAGAACTTGTGCCTCTTGATATTCATTCACAAGTAGGTTTTCCAAAAAGCATAGCAATAAAATATAGGTATTAAATTAAATAGGTCGTTAACTTCAAAACGCGGCTTCTGTTTATAAACTCCGGCAAACAAATTCAGCTTACCACAAACACCGTATCAAATTAATATCATATGGCAGTAACTTAAAACGAACTTAGGATTAGAATACACAGAATGGTCAAAGTCAATATAAAGCTGTTTATTTCTTTTAGACTAAAAAAAAACACTTTGCAATGAACAAGTAAAATTATTGGATCTCATCACCCTTTCCAAAAAGTTCTTTAGTGTGAAGAAGAATTAAAATGAAACTTTATCTACCTATATTCATTTTAAATAAAGATAATGACAATAAAATGTGTAATTTTGTTTTATAATTTACTATTTCAAAAACCGTGCTGTCAAAGTTTGAGTTTTTTGTCTGTTCAAAATTAGATGAAATAAAGACATATCCAAATCGTATATAAATTATTTTCTTTTTATTCTGACTCCTATATAAATACACTACTGCATCAATATAATCTGTCTACTCCGGGTTTTAAATTCAAACAGTTATAAATCTTCAAGAAATTAAGTATTTGACATATGGAAGAGTTTCGTTTCGGTGTTCACTGCAAAAAATGCAAAAAAAAAACGCGTAAAAACACCCGACGGAACATGTGGTTATAGCTAAGATGTTACTTTTAAGTAGGGTGACCATACGTGGTCAAGTCAAGTCAAAACGTTTATTTCCATTATACCATGGAGGCACTTTGGAACGTCAGTTACATAAAAAAATGAGATTCTAGTCGCCCATATCTCAATCTGTGTTAGATTTAAAAAGGAAGTAACGTTATTCAGTTGATGTCATTTAAAATTATAATATAGAAATGAAAAGAAAAACGATATAAAAGAATGAAAAAAAAAACGGTGTAAAATATAGAGCAGCCAATAAAATATCTTTGCATTATTTCATTAATTTAACAAAACTTTTAGACAACTCAAGTTTTGAGCTCGCTTTTGAAGCTAAACTCATGTTATTTGCTATTTTTTATGTGCATTTTTTGTGCGATAAATAATAAAGAATAGAATTAGTTGACAACAATATAATTGTATTTTTTTATTAATTTATTTACGGTTTTAAAGTTGAACTCAACGAACGAAAATCCCTAGGTACATCAACAGCTTTAAGCATTTACTTACAGTAGTACGTAATGTATTTGTAAAGTCCTAAATTGGACTTCTGTTTTATAAATGAAAAAGCTGTCCCCGCGATTTTTGGTATAAAAATGTCCTACGTCCTTTCCCAGGCTATCAATAATTTTATTTAAAATAGTTTTGACGTAAAAGCGAGCGAAACAGACAAACATACAGAGTTACATTCCCATTTATAATATGCATAACCTTCACCAGAGCGACGAAATAGTGCCCAAATTGCAGATGTTATAAAATGATTTGAACCTAAAAAAAAGATAGAAGTAGTCACCCTACACGAAGCTTAAGTCGGATTTAATATATTTTGAAGCCAAACATATCGTTAGTGTGAACAGACAAATACTTAGATTTGGATCATATTTTTTTTTCACAGTTTATTTCTTACCATATTATATCATATCACAATTATCTTATTATATTAGAAACATATAACAAGATGTTTGTGAAACGTCGTTAAAATTTTTATCAATTACATTAAATAAGAATAATAAGAGACCGATGCATACAGACATCATAGAATTCAAAATGTAATTTCTAATTAACCTTTCGACGACCAAGCGACAACCGGCTTTCGCGCTGCTATTGTCTTTCTACTGTGTTTCGAATCTTTTAGACTGCTAAGCAACCTTTGTTATTCCAGAACTAGGAGATACGTAGCGATTCAAAACAAATAAATTATGTATTTCTTTTTGTATTTTGTATTTGTTATCTAACAGAAATATCCATACTACTATTATAAATAGGAAAGTGTTTGTCCGTCTTTCAACACAAAACGGAGCGACGGATCGACGTGATTTTTTAAGTGGAGATAGTCGAAGAGCTGAAAATTGACATAGGCCACTCTTTGTCTCTTTCTAACGCGAACAAAGCCGCGGGCAAAAGTTAGAAGTTTATAAAAGACACGTACCCAATCAACCGTCAAAACCAAACTACCAACATTACCGTTCTTCAAAAACAGCTGGCAAGACCGCCAACATACCGTACATAAACATTCAAATTTCTTTTCCCTCTATATTGAAGTCATACAATAATATCAGCACCTTGTATCCGGGCCATAAAGCTGCTAATGTATTCGTTTGTGGACGCACCATTTACTGTTATGAACGCGGTTTCCTTGCGAACGCTGTATTTATACCGAACGGTTACACATACGGGAAAACAAAGTTATGGTGCTGATGGGAAAATGTATATTGTCGAGTGGATTTGGAAGGTAGACAAAATTTTTGTAGGTAGGATTCTAAAGATTATTTCAATTTCAAGATGTTTGATGGTTTCTTGCTTAGGAAGTAATTAGACTTTTTTCAAGATTCAAGGCATTTTTTTTTTTCACTTAGACCATATAGAGGCACTTATGAATAGTCAAAGAGTCCATCGATCAGTCAGAAAAGTGACGCTAATTGCCTGTTCCAAAACGTCGATCTCTATGGAGAAGAACAGGCAAGAAACTCCACGGACACTCTTTTTAAAAAAATCATGTTGTACAAAATCTTGGTAACATTAATTTGCGTGCTCTTATATGTGAAAACAATGTAAGTAAAAAACAAAATTAATAATTAAAAACTTACAAATTAATATAAAAAAAATTCTGGTACTGTCAGCTTTAATAATAATAAGATACACAGATGTTGAAAATAAAATTGTAAATGTTGAAAGTATATCTTCCCTTTTTAGGCATCGTCGCCTGACGTATTAAGAAATAATATAGTTTATCATCAGTGCAAATATTTTTTGAAACGGATAATTAGTTCCAGATAATCTTTACAAAGTAAATGGCAAAAAATAACCTTACCTGTACAAAATATCTTATTTATAATTTTCTTACTCAAAATGTAAAGAATAGACAAGAATAATAAAAACAAAAAATAATTAAACTTACTGAAAAACGACGACAAAAATAAAGATACGAAATCTAAAGAACTGGCGGAAGCGCATATATACGCGAGACACAATACTTTTCTATTGTTTTATTAATTACGGCATACGAGAGGTTAAAAAACAAAACTATCCATACTATAATATTATAAATGGGAAAGTGTGTCTGCCTGTCTGTCTGTCTGTATGTTTGTCTTTCTTTCACGGCAAAACGGAGCGACGAATTGACGTGATTTTTAAGTGGAGATAGTTGAAGGGATGGATAGTAACATAGGCTACTTTTTGTCTCTTTCTAACACGAGCGAAGCCGCGGGCAAAAGCTAGTCATCTATAAACTTTACCAATTTCAACAACCGCAAACATAACTTTGTAACGCATCCAAGAAATCATAGCAAAGTTAAAATACCCTGCGGAACGGTACCGCGTATTTTTGGCACAAAAACAAATGAGAGCTGTTAAATTTTAAATGCATTGTTAATTTTTGTAAACGCACTCCCAGTTTTGATATTGAGATGATCTTTATTGCTATTCTGAAGAGTTTTATATGGGGTTTTATTGATGTTCATGTGTTTATTTAAGAGCTTTCTTCTTTTTGTTTTTTTTGGAGCGAAAAACAAGTGTAGTTAGTTCAGGTTCTTTTGGAATAGTACAATCCATACTAATATGATATACATACTAAAATGGGATAGTGTTTGTTTGTCCCTCTTTCACGGCAAAACTAAGCGACGAATTGACGTGATATTTTTAGTAGAGATAGTTGAAGGAATGGGAAGTGACATACTTTTTATCACTTTCTAAAGCGAGCGAAGCCGCGGACAAAAGCTAGTTGACAATAAGTAGAAGAATGCTCAAATGCCTCTGTGATCTTTGCCTATACGTGTTGGTCTAAGTTTTATTGGTGTAACTATATTTGATACACAAGCACAATTTCTAACGGTGCCAGTTTTTTTATCATTTTGCCGTTCACGTTGCTACCAAATTGCCTAAAACGGCTGGTGTTTTAACAGGTAAAAAAACTTACTAGCTTCCTCCCGCAGCTTCGCCCGCGTGAATGTCGAAACTTCCATCCGATATTTAACCTCTTTAGGGTTGGAATTTCCAAAAATCCTTTCATAATGTTTTTTTTTTAACGTCTCCACGTTTCACGTTCCTAGGACCAGTTTGGACTCTGCGTTGATATAGTCATTAGGCAATCTGTCAAAAAAAAAAAGTCAATCTGTCAGGTTACCATTTTACATTTTAGATACCAACATCATAGCACATAGGCTACATAATTCCACCCTAAGTACCACAAAAGCAGTACAGGGATCAAAAACCTAACATAACGCTGGTAAAACAGTGGTGAACAGGTACAACAGTGGTGGCAGGATTTTAAGTTTAGATTCCTCATATAAATGTCTTCCTACCATTCTTTGTTCTCAGCAGAGCTCTTAAAATTATGATACACTTGCGACGCCCGAGCTTCAAGGATGTGAAGCAAATCTTTGGAAATCCTGAATTTTTCGTCTGCTATAATTATAATAATACACCTTGTATAATCCTTCCTCTTGAATAACTTCATCAATTCAAAAACCACATCAAAATCATACATAAGAACAAAGGACGGAAAGGGACTTGTTTATAGCTTGTCCAGAAAGAGTGAATTCGCCGCGAAACATTCGCGCGTTGGCGAGACACCAATACATCGCGCCCACAACCATCACGCGAATTTAAAATACGCGCGTAAATCGCGTGTACTACGCCTTAATACTGTGTAGTGATAAATATAAAGCAACGCACAACCCGTAGCTCACAAGAAACCTTTTGAACAAGCGGCCATTTGCGAACTATTCCTGAACTATACTTACATAATATAACCTTAGGATATTATAAATGATCACACCAGTGATATAGTTTCCCTTATATTAAGGTTCTGGGACTCATAAAGGACAATTGCTATGTTCAGATCGTGCGAATTGTTAGAATTTGGGCAAAGGTTTCGGATGTTCATTTTCGATGGGATATCTTGTCGTTTATGGGCCGTCGTAGTGGGTAATGTTATTATGATGTTTGCAGGTGCTTGTTATTGTTTTTGGTATAATAGTATTTTGTTGAGGTGTTTAATTATTATTATTATAGTAGCTTTATATTAACTTTGATCCTATTACAGCGAAGGAATGGCGATCTTGTCTTGCAAGGACCTTAATAAAGATCTTCATCTTGTGTGATCTTTAGTCACTCGAGGTGAAAATTAAAATAAAGTTGTTCCAAACCTTTCCAGAATTTTCCAGGTCTGAAAGAAGAAAAGGTACGCGATTGCCCAGTTAAGGATCCAGAAAGGATAATTATTAAAACAATACGTTCTGTATTAAAAGATAATAAGCTATGCTAATATTATAAATGCGAAGTCTCTTCTTCACGCCTCAATCACTGAACGATTTGAATGCAATTCGGTACAAATATAGTCTGGGACCTGAGAAAATACATAGGATAGTTTTCATCTCGGAACGCGGACCAAGTCTCTGACAAAAGCTAGTTAATTATAATTTACAAGTAGCAAGCCCTACCGATGACGATAGTTCCTATTGCTAGAGACCCCACTATACTATTCCCAACCGCATCTCCTGAAAGCCAGACTCTAGAGTGGCGACAACATGAATACGTCGAGACATTGAAGTTCAACGATTCCTAGAGAATTAATGTTTTAAGTGCCAGTACCAATTGTTAAAGAAAAACTGACCAAATGCTGGTTGGACTCACGCATTAAGCGTTTCGAACCATATCGAGCAAAAAACGACAAAATTATCACTTGTGCTGTAAATTTTTACTTTATTCTGATTTTAGTTATCAATATTCGAATACAGTAAAAAGTTTTTTTGGGAAAACACACACGACCAACTTATTTCAAACTAACTAAGCGGAGTTTGTACTATAGCAATCACTAATAAACACACTTATATAATTTTTAAATATCATAAATAAATTACACCTCGACACAGAAATATATAATCTGTAAAAATTTCAACTCTCTATCACGATTCATAGGTCACAACCTGGTGACAGACAGACAGACGGACAGCGAAGTCTGAGTAATAAGGTCCCGTTTTACCCTGTGGCTACAGAACTCTAAAACCACCAAAATAATTTTCCAAAATTCAATAAACCCAAGTTTAAAGTGTTGACTAGTAAAGTTTACAACTATTCCGCGAATCGCTGATACAGAAGTTTCACAAAATTGCTACAAAGTATTATGTTACATGTTACATGCTACATGGACGGTTTCCAACTGTTATCGTCTTGTATATTGTTTTCGTTTATAAGAATGCGCGGCTCGTGCGTCACCTCGTCCCAAAACAAACTCGGACTATTGGGCCGAGTTGACGAATTTCAAAATTAATATTTATTTCGTTCATCATCTCGTCCCACTTTATTATTCTTCAATATTTCAAGTTGTTTTGGTACAGTCCAAACCAAAACTTTTCACTATATACGAGTAGATAAAAGCCAAGAATTTAGGGAATCAACATTTATATAAGTACCTAATAATAAAAATCAAAGTTAGTAGGTACATTTTAATTGCGTTTAAGGGAATTTCTATAGTCTAAATTATGTTATGTGAGCTAGATTTTAAAGGTATTAAAAATAAAAAATTAAACAGTAGGTATTTACAACCAGAACGAGTTTTTTATTTACGATAAAAGATAGTCTTATAAAATTACAAAATTACTTTTACGCGACCTTATATAATTACAATCCATTTATTTGACTAATAATAGTTCGTTCGACTGTCGTAGCGAATAGACGTGTACAACTCTTTACCTGCCTATTTAAATAACATATTAAAATAGTAACAACGAAAAGTGTTTCTTTAAGTTATTGTGATAGAACTCATATCTCAGTGAATCACATCAACATTTTTTCTTCGAGTAAGCTACGAGTAAACGAGAGTTCCGACAGGCGTCCTGCTCGCTCAGCGCATCGTGCGAGGTTGACTGACAACTACATACCTGCGTCACCGCACCGATAAGAATAAGGATGAGTTTACAACGTACACCGCCGAGCGGTTTTGCCGTAAGCGGTAGCGGAAGCAGTTCGTCGCCCGATTTACTAGCTCTTCAAGCCGAAGATCGATTTGTCACTAATAGATACAAAAGGAAGCAACCTGAATTAGAATTAGGAATCAGGGAGGAAATAACAGAATTTCGGAGTGAGATTATGAAATTTCTCAAGGACTTCAGCCTAAAGCAGAGTGAAAATTCGAACAAGCTATGTCAAGAATTAACTGAGGTCAAAAATGAATTAAAAAGTATAAAATTTACAACAGAAACCTTGAACTCAGAACAAAATAAAATAAAAACAGAATTAGAAAAACTCAAAACTCAAAACTCGAAATATGAAAATCAAATCAAAGCCCTCGAAAGTGACCTTACCAATCTCAAGGCTCAACAAAATCCCTCGCTTACAAGTCTGCCGCAACGCGACTATGAAGCCATGGCCTTAGAATTCCAAGACCGGGCGCAGCGACAACAAAACATTATAATTATCGGAGTACCCGAAACTAACAATAAAAACTCGGATGTAAGACGTGAGTATGACAATAATCAAATACTTACATTAATTAAAAGCTTTTATAAGGATTGTCCCACACCAATAAAATGTATGCGACTCGGTAAATACAATTCCGAGAAAAATCGGCATCTTAAGGTATGTTTCGAAAACAAAGACACTGTTTTGCATATTTTACGGAACAAATCAAAACTCGTTTCCGATAGTGTACGCATATACTCGGACCAAACACCTATGCAAATGAAACTTTTAAAAGATCTTCGTGATGAATTATCGCGTCGAAAGGAAAATGGTGAGCAAGATTTGATAATTAAGTATGATAAAGGAACACCGAAAATTACTAAGATTACCTCAAAAAACTAACAATAAGCCCACGGCAAACTAACATCGAAAGCTCAGTAGTTGAAAACTTAACTTATCAACATGTATTTACGTACCAGGATATACACACATCTGCATCGTCGTTAAGACTATTTTATGCCAATATTCGCAGCTTAGTTAAAACGGGCAAACTAGATGAACTGAAATGCATACTTAAATCATTTAACCAATTAGTACACATTGTGTTACTTACCGAAACATGGATAAAAAACAAAACGGAAGCCGAACTACTTGAAATACCGAATTATACACACGTCTACAGTATTCGGACAGATGGTATCGGGGGTGGTGTTTCTATGTATGTACATAAAAATATTAGATTTACCGTAAAAGAGGACCGCTACGAACATGGAAATAATTTTCTATTTATCCAGTTAGAAAAACTCTTGCTGACAGTTGGCGTCATTTATAAACCACCTAATACAAACATAAAACAATTCCATCAATCGTACTCGACGCTTTTAGAAAAAACGAGACAAAAAGCAATAATATTTGGTGATTTTAATATTGATTTACTGCAAAATGAACGCAAAACCACAGACTATATGAACATGATCCAAGAATCCGGCTACCTCATTATAAATAATATTCAAGAGGAGTATGCAACACGACAAACAGCAAATACGAAAAGCATTATTGATCATGTTTGTACAAATGTTAATGATGCTAGCATACACATGGCACTAGTTGAGTCTACTTTATCAGATCACAAGCAAATATACATTGGAATAAATAAATATAAACAATCATTAATGCATAAAAAACATTATCAAGCAATTAACTATAAGGAACTTTCTGACAATATACAAAAGGGAAACCTACCACAGGGAGACAATAGCTACAACACACTTGAAACATACATAAAAGAGCATATTGAGCAAGCTAAGATTTCCAAAACCAAAATCCTTAATTTACCTCAGAAGGACTGGATTAATAAGTCTATAATTAACAACATTGCTGAAAGAAATCAACTATGGCATAATTATCTAATAGACCCAAACAGCGAACTATTAAAATCCAAGGTAACAGCTGCAAAGGATAAAGTAAAAAAGACGATATGCAAAGAAAAGAAGAAATACTATTATGATGCTTTTGATAAATGCAAAAAAAACCCTAAGAAGATGTGGAAACTCATTAATACGTTAACTAAAAATAAAATTACATGTAACTGTGCTCCGCCAAAGTTAATTGTTAATAATACTATCTTAACAAATGGTACCGAAATTTGTAACAGTTTTAATCATTATTTTGCGACAATCGGTTCTATACTAGCCCAGAACATACAAACAAACCAACCTTACACTACACACACAAACACGCACCATACTCTATATATACCTAAGGATAGTCAGAACCTTAATCTATCGGAACTCGAACCTTGTTCCAAAGACGAAATTAATAGAATTATAAATAATTTAGACAATAACACCAGTTGTGGCATAGACGGTATAACCACAAAGGCTCTTAAGTGTATCGGACCCCAAATAGCTGATAATCTTGCAAACTGTATTAACGAGTGTCTGAAAAATGGTGTTTTCCCAGACAGTCTTAAGATAGCCAAGGTGACCCCTATTTATAAAGCTGGAACTAAAACTGATCCCGGCAATTACCGGCCTATTTCAGTCTTGCCTGTTATTTCAAAAATATTTGAAAAGGTATTGTATAAACGCCTATTTAATTACTTAAAAGAAATAGATTTTTTATATGAACACCAGTATGGATTTAGACCACATTCTAATACACTTACAGCAACTTTAGATTTAGTAACTAAAATAAAAATAATATTGACAAAAAGCAACTAGTTTTAGGTATTTTCATTGATTTAAAAAAGGCTTTTGACACGATAAGTCACTCTATACTATTACAAAAGCTAAAAAGCATTGGGATCACTGCCAAAGCCTACAAAATATTCGAGTCTTATCTCACTAACAGACGTCAGATAGTAAAAATTGATAAATTTGAAAGCACACCTGCAGAAATAGTATGCGGAGTACCGCAGGGATCAGTTTTAGGCCCACTGCTTTTTTTAGTTTATATAAATAATATAAGTAATATTGGTTTAGCGGGACATATTTCACTGTACGCAGATGATACATGCCTTTTTTACTTTGGGAACTCCATGCTTAAGATTATTGCTGAAGCACAACAAGACCTTAATATCGTAAACGTGTGGCTTAAGCGTAACTTACTAACTATTAATGTAAACAAAACGGCATACATAATATTTTCTCCTAAAAACAAAAAGATTCCTGATTTCCCTCCTCTTGTGGTAGATGGCCAACAGCTTTTAAGATCAAACCATGAGAAATACTTAGGCCTGATCTTGGATAGTAGACTTACATTTAGACCACACATTGATTACATAAGAAATAAATTGATACCCTTAACTGGAGCTCTGCGAAATATAGCGAAATGTGTGCCGTTTCATTTACGTTACATGATTTACAACACACTCATCAAACCGCACTTGGACTATTTAATTCAAATATGGGGACAAGCTGCTATTACACATCTACATGACCTCCAAGTATCTCAAAATAAAGCAATTAAAACTTTATTCAACTACAATTACTTAACACCTACAAAAGAACTTTACGCTAAAACTAAACTATTTAACCTTCAAAAATTATACACATACCACACATGCATACTAATAAAAAAAATTCTAATGAACAAAATACACTCACAAGTCACTTTCAAACGCAAAACATACCACTACAACGCAAGGAATAGGGATAGTATAGAACTACCTACAGTAAGAACTTTATACGGAAGAAGAACTATTCAGTTTGAGGGAGCGCAGATTTATAATAAATTACCAAAAGAAATAAGGGATTCTTCATCAATTAATATGTTCAAAAATAGGTTAAAGTTGTATTTGGATAAACAACATTAACTACCTACATTTTGTACTCGATTGTTCGAACGACATGTAACTTTTTTACTTAAGTTTTTTTGTTATAAGTTTCTCATATTTAAGTGAACTATGTATGTTCTTTTTGAGAAATAAATTTCTTTAAACCGATAATGACATCCGTTTTAGACAATTCAATAAAGGACGTCTTTTGACGCATGTTCGGTATTAACTTTATACCGTGATTTTTTCCACTCAAAACTACTAAAGTTTAATACGCTGACGTGTTAAAAGAATATGACTTAACGACTTGAAATCAGAAGAAAAATAATACAGTTTTAGAGGTTTAGTTTAAAAGACAAATTGAGCAAAATAATATAGTTTGGGCTAATAATGAAAGTCGTCTATTATTTTGAAAGTCACCCCCTTGTACGATATCTCATTTATCTTCAAAATATGTAATATGTTGATCTCAAGAGATATTTGTTTTTGTAAATAATCTTATTCATACTTTGAATCCTAAGCTCTCAATAAATCCTATGACTGATAACAGTCGTCTGGATTCGCTATACACAAATAAATCGTTGAAATACAATCCTTTATTAACTTTATCTTTGAAACCACCCCACATATCAACATTGATTTATCAAGAATGGCCACCAATCAAATTCCAAGTTCACAATCAAATGTGAAACTAAATATTATATCTATAAATCAGTATACATTTGAAGCAAATTAAAGAACATTCAGACTTTAACAATCGTAAAAATATCTCGATTTATTCTCACTTTATATCATGGCATGACAGATAGTGTTGGGTACATTGTGCAAATCCACCTCCTTTATTTTCACTTGCCATGTAGCATTGCTGTTTGAAATTCGCCCTTACGGATTCAATCCTAAGGATTTTAGGATTCAAGTTTGCAGTTCCAAGAGCGCAAAGATAAAGTTGCAGTTCAATAGTTGGTATTCTAACCACGTACGGTTAGCATAGCCTCTGAATAGATATCTGCTAAAATGATACGGCCCTCTCGATGCCAATAAAGCCTGATTTATATATAATACTTGCAAATCCAGTTGGAATTTTTGAAAATTTTCTCCTTTATCTCCTACTATGATCGGAGACTAGACCGTCTGCCATCTTGTTTGTGACGAACGGAAAATATCAAGATTAAAAGGATTGAATAATAACACCTCGGAGTGATTGAAAGTTGAACAGAAGTTATTTAAACTTTCACATCAGTTTTTGCTGTTCATTCTGACTTATAGCGAAATGTAAACTTTCTGAAATAAATTAGAAACTGAGTTTATTGAAGATATTGAGAAGTTGTATTTTTTTGCATGCTGTGAGATAAAAATATGGCTTGCTAATTATATTTTATATTCACCTTACTGTACCCATATTTGCAAAATAAAATTTACTACCTTACATAATCTTGATATTGATTCTTTTTTTATTTAATAGAAGTACATAAATTTCAACAATTTTTTTTCTTACTTGTTAAAATAAAATATAATTTATTGAATTATTTGGTTAATTTCAGGACTCCCAAAGCCGCAGCGTGTGAAGTTTTGCATGAAGTTATGGAGGCTTATGTCCACCGAGGCGTATGTATGTACTTACCAATGAACATTTATAAGCTGGGACGAACACGCGTCGTTACCAGAATGTATAATGCGACACGACTTATATAAAATAATTTATTATTTATACAAATATGTTGCGACAACTCACACACGGCCATCTGATCCCAAGCTAAGCTGGCCTGTGTAATGGTGACCTACAACTGATATTTTAAATTTAATAATGTAAAGTCGCGGTCTGAAAAGGTTTACCAATTTTGAAAGTACATTCTATATCACACTTTTTTCATTAAAATCTAAAATGCCATATCATGTTACTTGTTACCTTTTAGAAGGTATTATGCAAAATGAGACAACGAGAATAACAAAGACGTTACTAAGCAACGGCGTCGGCTTAGCCATGTTTCGTCTCTATCGTGCACTTGACGTTTGGCAGTTGTTTAACAGTGACAGGTATAGTGCCAAAGTAAGTGCTTTGAAACTTTTCTTGAATTGACATTTGTCAAAAAATATTGTTTGAACGTCGTTTAGACAAGAGTAAAATTTTACGAAATATTTTTTTTCATATTGAAATAAAATGGCAAGTTTAACCCTGGAGCAAGGGACAATCTTTGAACATGGACATAGTTTTATATCATTAGTGCCTTATCACGAAATTCATTATAACTATTGTGATTTACTGTGAGGTTTGAATAAGATGTCACGGCGAAGAAGACCAAATAATAGATCATGGAAATGATTCAGGAAGAAGTGATGATGCCTACTACGAGATAGATCACTCTGTGCTCGAGTGATAGCAGAAAATGATACCAGAAATACTGATCTATGCGCGTGACTTCTTGCATCTATGCACTGGTCGTAACTGCGGAGTAATGTTATACTTGATATTGAATAAAGATTTTTTAAGATTTGATTTATTATTTCCTTATATTGTTATTTAAAAAAACTAAATTGGTCGTAGCTGTGGATCCGTACTAGTTCATAGTACTATTATGATTGCGAAAGTAACTGTCTGTCTGTCTCGCTTTCGCGTCAAAACTACCGAAACGATTTAAATGAAATTTGGTACAGAGTTAGTCTATAGCCTGAGCAAGGGCATAGGAAAGTCTTTTATTTAATTCCAAGGGAACGGGAACTACGCGGGGGTCAGATAGTATTTACCAAAGATTTTATTCAGTGCTTTTTTTCTTCATATTCTAATTCAAAAAACTAAATTAGTTTCTTGAATTCTTATTAAAAAAAAAATGTTTTTCAAAGTAGGTTTTCTGTATATCAAACCTTTTTAGTAGTCAGTCCATCACCTAAAGCGATTGATTGTCATATCATTAGAAAAAAATAATCTATGATCAATCAAATTATCATGAAATAGACATTCAGAACTTGTGGCCTTAATGTGTGCATGCAATTGTGATCCTTATGGTGGTAACCACTTTCAGACCGCGACTGTACCTATAATTTTAATACACATCTATACTTAATATTACAGAGTTAGTTTGTTTAGATCATAGGTTCTCAATGTGGGCGATAACGCCCCCTTGTGGGCGTTGAGACTTTCGGGGGGCAGTAGAAGACCCAGAGAAAATTAGGAGGCATTGAGATGGCGCAGAGGGGGCGTGGGTAGATAAAAAAATATAGTCTAAAAAGCCAAAAAAAAAATACACGCTAATCACGTACTAAAGTCAATCACGTCTCAAAGTGGGCGGTGATCAAAATAAGGTTGATTGTAAAGCTGTATAGTCTACAGCTTTTCTCAATATAATTGGGTTATTGGTAAATATAAAATAGGTTACAAAAGAGATCGCGTTTATCTAAAGCTTAGATGAACGCGATAATTTCTAGAAGTACTGATACTACTTGAAAAAATATCATTGTAACCTATATTATATTTACCCATAACTATCACCCATTTATTAAGAAACGCTGTAGACTATACAGCTTTACAATATTGGTATAGATTACACCGAAACATAGAACAAACAATTAAGTTCATCACACTAAACTTAATGTGACATGATTGTTTTCCCTGAGTAAGAATCAAACCCATACCCTGAAAATCATCCGTACTAATATTATAAATGCGAAAGTAACTCTGTCTGTCTGTCTCTTCTTCACGCCTAAACCACTGAACCGATTTAAATGAAATTTGACACAGATATAGTCTGGGACCCAAGAATGGACATAGGATAGTTTGCATCCCGGAAATCCCCCGGGAACGGGAACTATTATTCCACGCGGACGTAGTCGCGGGCAAAAGCTAGTTTTTCATAATTATTGAAAACAGTTTTTTTTATCAATTTTTAACTTCATCAACCTTAAATAAACCAGAAGTTTCTTCAAAGTGCTCTCACGAGATCAAAGTTCTATATTGAATATGTGACTGGTGTTATCAATATACCTCCATATACAAGGTATAAGGATATATTATGTTCCCGGTAAATGTTAATATGGCAATGTCAATTTTATGGTAATTTCGCGGAAGATGGGAAAACATTTCTATTACGTGGTACGTGGCCTTTACCTTATCGTGTAACAGCCAAAGTTATTTTTCACGGTAAATCTATACTGTATTTTCTATGCCCTGTGATTTTACTTGCGTAGATAAAACAATTGATTCAAATAAATTTTCCAATTTCTGTGCAATATCGTTTCAATGATACCTTACTTAAAGTGCTAGACAACTTTAACATAGTATAACACAAAGTCGCCTTTCACTGTCTATCCCTGTGTACGCTAAAATCTTTTAAACGTTTCTATTTATAATATAAATAGAGTGATTCACCAGGACGGTTTATATGAATACATGCGTGTTATAATAGAAAAAATATAAAAATTAAACAAGAAGACATCCCGCAAGAAGGTCATGCAAAATACCTAGGCCTACACTTGGATCGAAGATTGACTTGGCAGAAGCATATATGGACCAAGCGCAAGCAACTTGACAACAAACTCCGCAGCATATATTGGCTAACAGGTCGCCACTCCCGCCTAAGCAACGAGAGCAAAATGATGGTCTATAAAGCCATCATTAAGCCAATCTGGACATACGGAATTCAATTGTGGGGCACAGCAAGTAACAGCAACATTGACATTTTGGAAAGATTCCAAAGCAAAGCTCTGCGAAACATATTTAATATTCCCCAAAGCATAAGCAACAAATACATGTACCTAGATCTGAACCTACGAACAGTTAAGCAAGAAATAAGTCAACATAGCCTAAGATATCAAAAAAGGCTTGAACAACACTCAAATGAACTGGCACTAGCGCTGAGTGGAACAGGAGGACAACAGCATACCAGGTTGAGGAGATGTGACATCCCTAGCCTCAGCGCCAGATTCGTATAGGGAAATGAGAGCTACCCTAAAACCGCTCTCATTATAAATAATAATATCATAAACGGACTAAAAGTCGAACAACTCAGTGGCTTATTGTTTTAGGACAGATTGCCATGGTGCAGATGAGAACAAAAAAAATAATTAAAATTAAATTAAATTAAAATTCATTTATTGCAGAAACCAGTCCATATGCATAGATAAATAATACCAAAAATAAAATAACAATTCTTACAGTTCCACATGTCACTAATAATAAAAATAGATAAAAAACACGATATAATAATACATACCTAGTCAATTATAAAATTAAATTTAAAATTATATACATTATAAAATAATAATATTACCAATCCAATAAATAATAAAAATAAAAAACACATCAAATTACAATAAGTCAAATACATTAAATTAAATTAAAATTAAATACACGACACATTATGAAATAAAACAATATATATTATAATATGACATGCCTATATTTGCCTATATTTGGGTTTGGATCCAGAGTGCTCAACATGCAACCTGGTCCAGTACCGCATTATTGGACAATCCAGATCCAGATCCATCCTCCAGGCGAACAGCTGAAGGTAGCTGTTGGAACTGCCTCGTACGCGGCGCATTAGGGACACAACTCTCTTGCGAATAATCGCCGCAAAACCATCAATGTTTGCGTCCGCAAACATACCCGACGCACTACAGTAGCGAGGCAGCTTTATCAGCGCCCTGAAAGCGTTATTATAGAGGACACGCAGGGTGTCATACGATTTTTTCGTATGCTTGATCCATAGGCTGCACGTGTAAAACGATTGGCAGAAGGCCCTAAACAACGTAGCTTTTACTTCCGCAGTACATCGTGCGAACCTACGAGCCAGCATGTTAGCTCTAACCGTCAAAGCCCTGCGCTCCCTATCTATATCCATGTCATCTACAAGTGACTAATAGAATAATAGAAAAGAACTGACATTTTCAAAAGTTATAAAACACCCGTGCAAAGTTAAGGCGGTTTGCAAGTTAAAAATAAGATTAACAATTGGTTATATCAATTTCAAGTTGTGACGTGACCAAGGAAGATAGGAATTCAATAGCATTTGCGACCGAAACGTAAATGTCGGTTGTCGTGAATTCACAAATCAAAGTCTTTCATCAAATTCAGTTAAGTGATTTAGCCGTAAAAGCGCAACTGACAAACAAACAAAGACCTTCTTATAATAAAAAGTGTTAAAAGAGTATGGTCTAAAAAGTGTATAGATTACATTTTTGTGTCCCTGGAGGTCCTAATACCCTCCAGGTTTTCATGACAATATTCAACAGACCAATATTACGTTATAAGCGTTCCGTACTAATTCAGAAGCGAAGTTAGCACAATGAATACCCAGGTCTAAGGCGCAACTTAGTTCAAAGAGATTAACAGGAATATTGATAAAGTTTCATACATTTATACGCACACTGTTCTTTTGATATCACTTTTTGCATTCAATGCGTTACGCAGAGTTATTGAACTTCTTTCGTGTCGGAAACTTTATTATCTTACTCGGGAAAGATATGAAACTCTTATTGATCTAAATGTCACTGTGTAATCCGGTATTTGACACCATCATCAATTGACGTTTTTTTTATGAGATGTCAAAACGCAATTCTCCAATAGACTGTGTACTTATGCCAATACCTGCTTGTGACGTCACAAGCTAGCAACCCTATTGACTAACTATTTATTGATTTTAAAGCAATTAAAAATCCAATTTTATAGTAAATTAAAAACAAATCCGATGCTTAGGACTAATAAAAAGATAGGTTTTATAAAAAATAATTATCTTAGATTTATCGGTTAATAGTGCCAAATACCGTATTAGGATTATCGTTAGATTATAATCTATTTCGCGAGATTGTGTCGATAAATTATGAACTGTACGATCGTATCGATATTATGAATATTATACCATTATTAGTAGACAAAGTTTAAGGTAGTTTATATCTTTTTATGTTTAACCGTCAAATTGTGTACGATCCTGCACTATCCGATTTTATCACTCGAAAATTGCAAACGTTTGTTACTTTAGGTTTTAAGAATAGAGAACAAATATTATTATCGACCCACATTTACACCTTTCTTTTTGGTAAGTGTGAAATCTTAAAATGTCTTCTTCCGTCCTTCGTTCTAGACTTTTACTGACTAAAACCCACTCATTTTCATTCGTGGGCAACGAATTATGTTTCAGGGCCACGGTAACTATTAGAACTACATGCTTTTCATTTTTTTATATTTTGAATCCGAAAGTGAAGCAACCAGATACTATCAATCAATACATCCAAAATACCCAATAACATTTAATCGCAACACCCATAGCATTTGAGATAGCAACCGGTTGCTATTGTCATGGCATCTGAGATCTCTCACACTTCACAATAGCACACAAAGCTAAACACTTTCTGATCTGTCGACGGTCTTACGTTTTCTATGATATAAACATCCCCATTGACAAGTGTAGGTTTTTCGAAAACCAATCTTCTGTGTTGACTTGTAGGGTTGCAATTCAATTCCAGTTGTGTGTGGGTTGAAATGCGTTACAAAGCTTTTTGGGTGCGGTGTTGTTGTTGGGCGGAGCGATTTTGCATGTTGACGTAAGTGAATTTTCAATTTCATTATCACCGTACAAAATGAATTAATTTAACTTTAATACTGTGAGATTAAACAGGTTTTTCATTCTAACCGTGCACAATTAGCTTAAAAAAGTATCGGCTGAAATACCACTCATAAATATCCATCCTTACTTAACACGTTCGTGGACAGTACTGTCTTACAGGTTGCAGCTACTGAGACACTACTTTTTTTCATACATTGCCCAGGGGCGTAGTGTCACAACGCATAGTTAAAAACCATTATGATATGACAGAACGGATATAGGCGTAAACGTCGTAAGGCGTTCTGTCACAAAGAATATTATTATTTTGTAGGGATGTGACAGTACGGTCTTAGGCGTATACGCTTATATCCGTAGTGTCATATTTACGTTGCAAAATAGTATGCGTGGTGCACTTACGCCTTCTGGCGTCAGTGCTGTGTGTGATAGAAAGGTAATAAAAAGTAGATTTAATAAATCAAAACGTCGTTTTATTTAAAAAACAGCATAATCACTTCCTGTTACTTCTATGTAATTATTACAATAGCAAAAAAACTTAAAATAAACTAATCAAAAACAAATCTTCTTAAAATTAACATTATTATCATTATAATTATCAGCCTTACAATTTGTACGGAAGGAACTGGATATCACAATCAGTTATATTCTAATCAGTTTTATTGTTATAATCTAAACAATCACAATAAGATTATAACATTATAATGAATAAAGATTTTGAAATCACTACTGATTCCGAAATCTTTATTCATCAGTCCTTATACTTTTATGGTAATTTTCGAAACAAGATGGGCATAATGGAGGTTTATCTGGACACCCTTTACAGCGATAGCTTGTTTCTCTACGAATTTTGTTTTTAGTACAAACTTTACACTTTAGGAAGGCAAACTTTTTCTTTGCTCCAGGTCGTGATGGTACTTGCTCTGGCCAGTGGCCACTCATTAAATTTTCAGTTACAGAAATGCTTTCCGGCGGAGGAGCAGATGAAGTACTGGGTCGGAAGCGCCTGTTATCATGAATGCTGTTTTTATTGACCATGTCTCTCCCTTTTATTTTCAGATTACTAATCCCAATCATTACCATAATCAATTCTTCTCGGTAGTTTACGTAATTATATGAGGCGGCATTGTTTTTCTTATATTTTTTGAATAAGAAGTATGCATTCCAAACTGCAATATCCAAGAAGTGAAACAGTACCTTTTTGTACCACCTAATCGTTTTCCGAGGGCATGAGTAGTAGGATACCATTTGATCGGACCTATCAACACCGGACATATGTCGGTTATAGAGATCAACTTCTGCAGGTTTTAATTTGGTCTTGCCATATCGATTTCTCACTTCCACAAGAGAAGGATGTACCTTTGTGGTAATCATCAAGACTGGACGTTTGTCCTTCCACTTTGAAACATACACCTTGCCCTTGCGTGCCCACACATGCTCACCTTTCTTCACCTTTTTTGTTGCAATAGTCTTAGGATTTTCTTTACGATTTGAACGCAAGGTACCGGTACAATGAGTTTTCAGATCAAGCAACTTTTGTGATAATGTCACAGAATTATAGAAATTGTCCATAAAAAGATGATGTCCACGTAGCAAGTATGGACGCATTAATCTCATGACAAGTTTTTCTGTCTTAGATTCGGACTCACCTATGTTTGAAGTTGTCGCTTCCTTTCCCGAATACATCTTTACATTTAGCACATAGCCATCGTCAGTAGTGAGCTCATAGAATTTGATGCCGTAGCGAGCTTTTTTCGACTTGATGTACTGGCGAAAAATCAATCGACCGCGAAACAGAAGAAGCGACTCATCCAGCGACAACTCTTCACCAGCATTGTAAATTTTACGAAAGTTTAGCGTTAACATATCAATGAATTGCGCAATCTTATTTTCTCCTTTTGCATCTAATTCCGATGCACAGATGCAGCGCAAAATTTGTTCATATCGTCGTCCTGACATTATAAAGCTAAATATGGGATGATAATATAGTACATTCGATAATGAAAAGAGACTTCTTTGTTTAGGACATTTAATGTGACCTTTGAGAAGCGTAATCCCAAGAAATTTCATCATTTCTTCACAGGTGGTCTCACGATATACTGTTTTGCGGCTATGTCTGGTATGAGGCCTATTCGTGTTGCATAGAGCGTTTCCATAATTGTTTGTACAGTTTACCAAATATTCAACGGCACTTTGTGGGAATGCAAGATGGAAAAAGTCAATTGCTTGGTTCATACTATCAATATTCACGGTTATACCACATTGCGAGTTATCAAAATGAAAATCGGGTATATCAGTTACCGTTTGAGACCATAATTCCTCTCTGACAGGTGTATTTGATCTACTAGGACTAACACTGACAGGATTTAGCTGATCAGAGGGCTCTAGTGACATGTTAGGGCATTCTTCGTCATTCAAAGGCAGACCAGTTATCACTGGAACAGGTTCTTGTATTAGGTCTACAGGGCAATCAGTATTTCGTGTCAATTCAATATTTTCGCGGTTTACGTCGAGTTGAGTCGAGTCAATACATGATGATTTGTCAGTATCATCATCTGCATCACTAGACGAAGAGGATATTGACTCACCACATGATAAAGTAGCTGTAACTTGTCGTATGCGTCTTCCTTTTGAGGCTTGAGTTTCATCCTCTGAACTCGTGGATTCGGCATGGGAGGGTAGGTAGTCAGCATCAGACCCAAAGTCACCATCATCAGCAAATGGGTCTTGACTCGATTCAGGGGTAGAAGCTGCATCAAACAGGTCTTGAAGTCTCTTTTGTTCTTTTTCGAACGAGTCTCGAGACGCCATCTGCATAAATATTCGTTACAAATTTAGTACAACAAAATCGAACAATAGCGACATAAATACGTTGTTTACATAAGCAACTACACTTGAATTAGTATATTCAGTATGCGTAAAACAATAAAATTACGTTAGAAACAAAATACTCACTTTCTAAACAACAATTGCGCGCGAAAACATGCAGCGACACGCGGGATCACCGCAGCGGCGCAGTACTCGACTGATCGTATGCAAACATGGCGCCCACGGGCGTAGTGTGCGCGGGGAGAGGGGTATAAAAATATGAATGTGTGCGTGGAAGTACCTTCCTTTGACGATTTTTTGTAAATAATGCAGTGACAGTACAAAAGTCGTAATTATACCTGTGATGACAGTACAACATGCCGTTCCTTATGATAGTATGAAAAATCGGGCGTCGTGTGGCGTACTGATTTTATGCAAGTAAAAACTGATACGTCGACAGGCGTACTGTCGTATCAAATTTAGCTATCTAGACGCCTGTGGTCGTTACTGTCCACGAACGTGTTAATATTATAAATGGGAAAGTGTGTCTGTCTGTCTGCCTGTCTGTATGTTTGTCTTTCTTTTACGGCAAAATGGAGCGACGAATTGACGTGATTTTTTAAGTGGAGATATTTGAAGGGATGTAGGGTAACATAGGCTACTTTTTGTCTTTTTCTAACGCGAGCGAAGCCGCGGGCAGAAGCTAGTTTATAATAATGAAATTCCAGGTTCGACTGGACCGGGCGACTCTCAGCGGCTGAAACAAGTACTAAGCCATATGTACGAACTTACAATGCATTTACTTCCGACATGAAAAATAGACGTACTAAACAAATGACTATCATGGCGTCAGTCTTTTGTTTTTATTCCATCAATTTCTTTCAATTTTGTTCAATCGGAACAATCAATTGATTTAAAAATAAAATCCGTATTGAAAGCCAATTAATGTATTGTCATAATTAATATAAAGCAGGGCATTGACGGTAATTTTTCGCGTCAGTCTAGAAGTAAAACTGTGGCGTCACTCCAAATGGCTTAGACGGCCCACCAAATCTGGAGTGACGATTTGCCACTCACAATCAAATTTTGGATGGACGTCAGTTCAACTGACGCGCCAAAATGACCGTCATTGCCCAGCTTAAGATAGCTCATATTATTATTACCACAAAGAAAAAAAAACCTCTTTATTTACCAATATCAAAAACAACCTTACACAGTTCAATAAGCTACAAATAATGTACTTACAGACATAGTTACACTTTGTTTACAATCCGTCGGTAAGTACGTATTTCTGGTTGCTAACAAAATTGATTCACCCAGCGAGCGAAACAGCGATTTTCGCCCCAAAAAAAAAAGACAAAGCTCCCACCAAGCTACCCCCTTTACACTATAATTTGTCGCCGACTATCAAAAATAATCCCCGCTTCGCTCGTCACGGGACGCAGTCACGTAACACTGACAGTTTGAGATCAAGTATGATAGCAATTTCCTGGACGCATCGAGTTTTAATATAAACGTTGTATCGAAAAGGGATGTAGTTGGTCAAAGAGTTCTGCAGATGCGACATGTTGAAAAGGCTTGAAATAGGTTTAATTAAAATAAATATATATCTATAACTCTGTCTGTCTGTCTGTCTCTTTTTCACGCCTAAACCGCTGAACCGATTTGAATGAAATTTGGTACATATATAGTTTGAGACCCGAGAAAGGACATAGAATAGTTTTTATCCCGGAGATCCCCCTTGAACTGGAAGTATTATTCCACGCGGACGACCGCGACTTCGTCCGCGTGGAATAATACTTCCCGTTCACGGCTTTTTTATGACTTACTAAGTCATAAAAAAACACCTTCTCACCCGTTCCGTGGTCGTGTGAATAAAATAGTTATAGCAAGCGCTATTCTTAGAACATTCGGTACTAACACGAATAAAAACAGACTACAAAGTACTGTCTCATCTGAATGCAACAGTTAGTTGATCTTTGTCGTGCGGTTAACAATAGGAGTTCGTTCTGCGATGTGTTCGATCTTGATACTTTCGTACTTTGTCGTTTATTTTATTTTGATTTTATTTTCATTTCGGGTTTGGTAGTGACGTAAAAGTGTTGCGGTTTAAGTAAATTCTCCAAGAAAGTTTTTATGTGCTTAAAAAGAAATAGATTAAATGAAGAGGAGCGACATGTAACCTACAAGTTGATTTTTAATTTTTCACTTAAACAAAAATTATGAATATGTATAACACCACATCCACATGTTTTGTCGAGTATCACAACGATTTAGGTTTTTAAAAACATTAATGATATACGCAAATATATATGTGAATGCTTGTTATTAGCAAAGTATTCCTACTTATGATTTTTAAATTGTTAGTTGTATTTACGCTTTATTTTAAGTAATATATCTACATAAATAAATGCTTATTTTGATAAATTTTAAAGATAGCTTCATTGAAATTAAAAACCCAAAATATTAACTTTTCGTGTTTCTAGGACATAGAACCACGCGAGACACAATGCTCTAATTGCATCTTTAATTAGATCATTCAGTGAGTTAAAACATGATTTTTGACGTGACAACGTCTTAAATTAGGTTGCGGCTGGGAGTCACTTATGAAAAAGTGTAACGCTCGGTAACGTTACGATGAGTCACCGAACGAGAGAGAGGCCCGCCGAATGCCTTGCGTCTCTCTCCCACTCAACTATGATCGGTAAAAGACGTTGTCACGTAAAATCTTCGCCCGTAAAACCGACTTTACAGGCAACCATTTTTTTTTCAACAAAAAATATGTAATTACCTTAGTTTTACTTTCAATTCTCAGAACGTTTGCTTGCAATAAATTAAAACAAAACAAGTATCAAAACCGTTTCCTTCGACCTTTATTGTAGATAAAGCACGTCGCTCGACACACTGCCAATAACGCATTGAGATAGAGAAGCTTTAAAGTGAGCATATGACGATACTTTCTGTTACTAAGTAACTTTTACTGTTATATTTCCTCGGCTCTTCAATTGGTCGTAACTTTAAGTAATAATTTTTAACAAAAGGCCTTATCATACTAGTGTATTGCAAGCGTCCTCAAAGCAGAACGGGTACGCAGCGTAAACGTTACGAGCGCGCAACAAACTCGCCGCGGCTGTACACCGAATTGTTTACTGAAACTCCTGTAAGCCGGAATCAGCAGTGAAGTCCACTGGAAAAAACAATTCAACTGCCTTGGATCCCGCAACGAAATTCAACAGAAAAGAACAGCAGAGAAGTAATAAAACCCTATCACCATATCAAGCAGGAGACAGAATAGAAGTAGGCCAATAGGCACAAACAGGCGATTATAACTTGGAGCAGCAGATTAGAGCAGACAACAGCAGAGATAGTCACGTCGAATTAAGATACTGTCGAAGTACGGTATTTCTGAGTAGTGTATGTCAAAATTGACTTGAGTCGGACTAGCATTATTTTCTAAGCAGAATGTCGTCGAACTGGATTATTCCGATCTGTCACCCCGTTTTGTCCTCACGGGTGACAGATAGGAAAAAAAAGTTCGATTTGTCCCCCAGTTAGCAATGTGTGGAACACATTTTCTATTAACCTCTTCACGCTACTGCGCGCCTAGTACTTTTGATTGATTTAAATACTACCATGGGGACAAAAAGGGGTGACAGATCAGAATAACCCGTCGAACTTACGTCGTTTCATAGTATAGTCATGTCGAAGAAACGCCTTGTCGGAGTGCAGATGTGTCGTTCTTAAGTTGTTTCGTAGTAACGTAGTGTCGAAATAAAAACGTGTAGTATTTCCGTGTTGTCGAAGTTAAATCATGTCATAGAACGATTTGTCGAAATTTAGTTTGGTAGTCGTTGTTACTCTTTCCATCCACGGAGAAAAACCACGGAACGGATTTAGATGAAACTTTACAGTAACATAACTTATACATCAGGATAACATATAGGATACATAACATCACGCTATGACTCACGGGAGCAGAGCAATAATAAAAAACATAACATAACGCGGGTGAAACCGCGGGGGACAGCTAGTATAAACTAAATTGCACGTAGGTTTCCAAATGGGAAACAAAATTACAGTCCAGTAACTTAGTTCTGAATTAGCGTGAACTTTTAAATTCAATATATTATTTCGGGCGGATGGATTTGAAAGTTTTTATTTAAACTGGTTATGTACTTCGCTTTCGAGTAGGAACTTGGATCAATACATAAGACGTTTTTCTAAAAGAAAGAGCTGGTGTAAGAAGAAAATACTAGGATTAGTAAAGTTCTTTACTCCAAAATTTTTAGGTTTTTACTAAAGAAACACTTTTATGTATAATATGTATAACTATATATATTATTAATTGCTAGTAATCAATATTCTATATAATCAAACAATATAATAAAGTCAAGTATTATAAATTAACCCGCCCCTGACCGTTTCCGGTGCAAAAGTGCCCATCACACTCGCCGCATTATCTCGCTGAATAGCGATGGCCATTCTCTGCACCAAGAACGACCCGGACCGGGAGTCACCCGTAGCCTCCCCAAGCCTACGGCCCAAATCCCCTACAAAACTTCTCGCCTCAGTACTCCAACTGCCCAGAGTCTCCACAGCAACCGGCTCAAAATGGTAACACCCCTCCAAGCCGGCGTACTTCAGCCTCTTCCTAGAACAGGCGTCTTCAGCAGCTGCAGAGGCAGTATGGATGGAGCGATTCAGGTGACTGGCGGCGACAGTGCAGACACAAGTGGCATCCCAGCAACACTTTTATTTGATTAAATTATAATTGTCACAAATTAAGTATATTCGCCTCTTTTTCACACGCAATACTTGAATCATGTCATGCTACTTTAATATCTAATTATATGTGTGCGTTAGTGTATGTGTGTTTTTGAGTAGTAAATTGCCGTAAGTAACCTACATTATATAGATCTACACCTTTTTATTTGTATTAACCCATATATGCCCAAAGGGTCGATAACGACCCACACATACTCAAGGCAATTAAGTGATTGTTTATGTAATTCTTTTAACACTTGAGACCAGCAATGACCAGCCATTCGAAGCTTGACAAACATCTCTTTGTTCTTATCCACAATCGTTTCATTTTTTGTGAATATGAGAAGTTATTTTAGTACCTTCAAATAATACCAGCCAAATTGTGTCGTTGAGTGCACACTTCCCTATTTATAAATGTAAGTATTTTTTATTTGTCTATACGAAAATATTTTTTTGCGGTTAATTTATATTGACTAATAACTAAAGAATCATATGAAATACACAAAATTCCAAAAAATAATTATTACAATAGTTATAATCAAGGGAAAACTTGGTTGGGTCGTTAACGACCCTTTGAGCAGATATATGACCTAATGATATTTATATAGGAGTTCACCATATGCTCAACACTTTCGCAATTTCTGATGAATTGAAAACGGTAGCTGAGGAAAATACAGTTGGTGAAATAGATATTTACATAAATCCCCTAAATAGTGGTCAAAATTCAGACCTGAACTCTGGAGATGAATGATGTAATGATTCAGATCGGCTCAATCGAGCTCATCTTCAGGCACCTGCCGAATTAGTCATAAACAGAAGACATCTAGTATCTGAGAGTAAAAAAGAAGAAGAAAGTGAAGGTGAGCCAGCTAGACCAAGAACTTCACAATCCTCTAAAAGACGAAGTCTCTGTAAAAAAAACCAGCAAAACCAACGGAAATGAGGAAAAAAATGTTTGTGCCTAAAAGATGCCAAAATTACATAACAGGTACATGGAAAGAGTAGACAAGCTTGATGCCAATGAAGGTGCCCCTGATGGCAATGCTATCTATATAAAAAATAGTAAATGCCGGTCATGTTATGGCTTGTGAATGTAGCTGTAAGCAGCGCTACCCTTTTGGAAAAATCTCTTGGCAGCTTTGTGGACACTTTAGAACGCTTCTCATGAGATTTGGAATGCCACGAAATAAGCCAGTTCCCTCAAGCCCATCAACATCAAGACAAATAGCATCTGCAGTTTGCTATTTTGAAGCATATAATATGATAATTACCCGACCAAAAAGCAGATGGTGTGCTGTGTGTAACAAATAAGACCATAAAAACCAGTAAAAAGTGTGAAATTCGATTACTTATCAAATGTTTTGCAACTTATCATCACAAATTGTAATAATAAAGTTTTTTTTATAAAGTTTATTTCACTTTGAAATGACATGTTTCGAGTTATTTATTTAATACCCATAGGACTGGTATGTGTCCAGTGGGTCGTTAGTGACCCACCATAAAAAAACCACTTTCCCATTTCTTTTTCACAATAGTAATGTTACAGATATGTTTTTATATACACTTACACTAATATATCAAAAAATTACAAAATTCGGAGAAAATAATAATTACGGGCATATATGGGTTAAATGTATCATACATAAATAATATCAAATGTAAACTTCTTAATATTACTAAAGTATCATGTAGGAATGATTGTAACTTTTTAAAGACCTTAAGAATATAATATTTGTATTGATAATAACGCTTACATGCTTCCTTGTTTTTAAATATTGATTTAGACTCAAGACAGCAACAAGTTTAAACCATAGTGGTTTTGGTTGCTATTTGATTAGAATAATTCTGTATTATTATTTTTGTAAAAGATAAATAAATAAATAAAACCTATAATATCATTGGCTCCAACAGACAGAAGGACCGACTAGGAGCTGAAGCTTAATAATAGGGGACCGCTGGCATAATTCAGGCACAGACTATGTTATAACTATGATAACAGATGCAGCAGTCATGCTGTTTGAACTAATAACGGAGTTTCCAGCTGTTCACGAGACGAGAAGAAATTAACTGAGACAATCAATTATATATCTTTTGTACCTATGTATAGTGGTTATTATTGTAAGTACATTTTTTTAAGCATTCCCCATAGACAACTGTAATGAAATAAAATTGTTTGTGAGGCAATTAAGATTATTAAATCACTTGTATACGTCATATTTTTAAAACTAGATCAGAGTCAGCATTTCCTAAGTACCTCTGAGAAGACTAACTAGAGTTGATGACGATGTAACATCCAAACGGGATAATATATTATTCTGTAATTTGTATGAAAATAACAATTATAGGTTTGTTCTTCAACATTTTGGGAGTAGTTTTTTACTCTTAGTAATTTGGATTGATAGACTCAACTACTGAAGTGATCCTATAGGGTATTTTTTTTTTTTTGGTGAGTGGGAAATCATCCAATGACTGCCCCCGTCTGGGTGCGGCGGGAGGGCGTGTCAGGCTCTTACTGACTAAAACCCACTCATGTTCCTTCGATTGCCCTTTATGTTCCAGGGTCACGGTAACTATTATAAACATTCCGCAACTTCATATAAGGTTTCCCGTTTTCAATAGAAAAAATTAAAAAATAATTGTATTAGGAAAAATATATGTAGGTACATAATTCACATCATCTTAAAATTCATGTATAATTATTTTATAGATATTCAAACATTACTAAACTTTTCATAAAGTAGCATTTTTTTTAAGTTACTTCCTTTTTATTTTTTCTTTCATTGTTATTTTAGTTGTACTTTTAGAATCACCTTTGAATAATATGCTTGAAATAAGTGATTTGTTTGTGACTGACTTTTTAAATGAAAAGAAAAACAAAGAATTTTGACAATTAACCTGTAAAATTAATTAAAGCCTATACAAATTGTACCAACATAACGACAAGCAAATATGGTAAAGACGTTATACGCCGAGGTGATTATAAATTATTCATATTACTTGTTTTACAAGTCAAATTGTAATTAATCAATTATTCAAGATTATTTTACATGTAAACACATGATGTTCAGTGAAATGTATTTATATGTAGGTGATGAGTTCATTCAGAATGTATTTTTGATTAAATTTTATTATAACTCTCGTGCCTTTAAAAAATAACTAAAAAAAACTTCACCATAAAAAGAAGATGTTTTTCACGACTAGAATGAAAAATAAA
This sequence comes from Athetis lepigone, assembly GCA_033675125.1. NCBI lineage: Eukaryota > Metazoa > Arthropoda > Insecta > Lepidoptera > Noctuidae > Athetis > Athetis lepigone. The sequence continues at coordinate 20,817,856 of CM066229.1, read as the reverse complement.
TTAGTAAAATGCTTGTTTTTACCCGTGACTTTGTCCATGTGTAATTTGTATATTAAATTCACGGGTCAATCAACCACAAAAAAAAAACTTAAATTGGTTCCTATAAAAAAAAATACCTAACTTTGTCAATTTAGTGAAGATAACTGAAGATCTTAAAAAAATGTGTATTCTTTAATAAAACGAATTTCAGTACTTGTGTTAATTTTTTTTTTCATATTGCGGCTGTAAACGACTCGTCATTATCCCATCCATAATTCATAGAATAAAAACATCTTCCTCACCTTCCTTCACCCACCTCAATAAAACAAATGAAACTCCAGAAACTTGTCTAATAACACGAAACAGTCTGAAATAAAATAAAAAACTAGAGTTCAAAGTGACATCAGTGCCATCTGGTTTACGAGTCGGACGGTGTAATTCTTACAATTTTTCCTTTTACATTTTTATATTAGTCACACTTGGTAAAAACTTTATATTATAATGATGAATTGTTCACTTATTCTTTGGTTAGCTTTTTAGGGAAGGGAAGATGCAAACATAGTATTTATTGAAATTTTATTATTACAACTAGCTTTTGCCCGCGGCTTCGCTCGCGTTAGAAAGAGACAAAAAGTAGCCTATGTTACTCTCCATCCCTTCAACTATCTCCACTTAAAAAATCACGTCAATTCGTCGCTCCGTTTTGCCGTGAAAGAAAGACAAACATACAGACAGACAGACACACTTTCCCATTTATAATATTAAGTATGGATGGATGTTGAAAACATGTAAAAGAAGGGCCACTGCAACTTTTTTTTACAAAATGAAACGTAATTAAAACACCAATCAGCGTTTAGTGATATCATTCCCGTTATGATCACTTTCTATGGGGTTATGGTTGTCAATGTAAACAGATATTGTTTTGTTGAAAAATAATAGTGTTTAAAAAAATGGAAGTTGGGTTTATTAAAACGGACTTTAAGAACTTATCTACCAAGAGTTAGTGTTGGCATGGTGATAACTTTTTATTTGTCAAAAGTACTGAATTTTCAAGTATGGAAATGAAAAGGACTAAATTACTACGGTAAGCATTAATCAGTTGTATAACTTTGCATTTTATTCAGCGGCTTCTTAAAATAGCAGTGTTTTTAGCTCATTAGGAGAATCTTACGGCAATAACGCAATCAGCTATGTCAAAATTAAAAGGGATGGAGAATTATGTACAGAAAAAAGTCGAGAATATAAATGTAAACTAAAATTTATTGCCAGGTGGGTGTAATTAAGCATGCGGGGTTCACCCTTGTTTGGTATAACAACGTTTAGTCGAAAATCGCTTCGGCTAATATTAGTTACAATAAAGTCATTTCGTATAATTATTCATTTGACCGAATAATTATTTGGTAGTCGACTATCCTGTTTAGATATTAGAATACAAATTGATGGAAATTATTGTTTAAACCTAACATAACCGCATAACTTTAATCATGGATATCTCCGTAACCTTAGAGTTCCGCGGCTTAGGGGTGGTATTGAATATTCGATAAAATAAATGTATAATACCATTTGAACATTGAACCTTTTGATCAATAGCGCAAAGGTTGTTATCGCAAATAAATATTCGATGAAATGAAAATTATGTTAATCGATATTATATTTCGCAGCTTCATTCGACGCGATTTTCTTCTTTTACATGTTGTAGTTGAGTCCTAGGCATTGGCTTCACACAGATTTTCAGATAAAATAAGTAAAAAAATAAAAACCATATGGCAATACTGGGGTAATTTTCCACATTCAACTCGCTCGGCGGTAGTACTTCATTCTGTGTTCTGTGTGCAAAGGCTTCGCGCAAGAAAAAACTTGCTCACAATAATGGATAGGAAAAGAAGATACAATTCGGATTCGGAGGAAACGGATCATAATAATAAGCGTCGCAGAGTGAATACAGTTAGACGGCGTATTATTTCTTCATCATCGTCGGATGGCGAACTAACCGAACGTAAGTTTTTTAATAAACTACCTACCTACGTTTATCGTTAATTTTGTTTCAAATAGTGATGCGAGAAACCAGCGGGGTTCCCTCTGTCACGTTAAATTGATACAAGTTAACATAATAAAAAATGTGATGCGATTCAACCAGCGGGGTTGTTTTCTGTCACGCTTATTTTTGCGCACAATTCAGCGGGAATTGTGTCTACTTATACTTGCCTATTACAACCTATATCTACCTACATTATTGTCTTACATACAATGCTATGTTTTATTGTAATGCGAACAACCAGCGGGGTTGTATCCGTTACGCTTGATTGCGCATAGTCCAGCGGGGACTACGCCTACCCTCATTTTAAAAATTAATTGATCGTAGTTTTGCTTCGCAAATATCTACATATTCTGACTGTTTCTAGGTCACAGTAACGATAAAAATATATCGGGCAACGGTATGACATCAAAGTCTAGCCCAAAAGAAATCTTAGAAGCCGATCATTTATGCCTTAACACCAAAGATACTGAATCGTTAGGTGATGAAATCCTCGCCTTATTAGGCGATGCTCCGAAGAGCGAAACCGTTCTCGGTAAACCAATTCACGAAGACAAACTATTGAAGGATTACCTAGTACCGTCTAATTGCGAAATGATACTTGCACCAAAACTGAACGCTGAAACCAAAGCTGCTATAGCTGAAAATCTTGTAAATCGTGATAATAAACTGGAGACAAAACAAAACCAGATAGGTTCGGTACTAGCCGCACTATCACAGGCCGTAGACAGCATATTAGAAAAAGATTTTTCACCGCAAAAAGTGCTCAAACCTATTAGTGATGCATGTCGCATCCTATGCGACAGTCATTATAACGAAACGAAAACTCGAAGACATTTTATAATTTCGTCAATAAATAGTGATATGAAAGAAACTTTGACCGAAACTGTTCGAGATAAATACTTATTCGGAGAAAATATTTCGGATACACTGAAATTGGCTAAAACCATCAAGAAATCCGGCACCGACTTGAAATCAACAAAAGCCGCTGCTACCTTCAGAAATAAAAAAAATCATAAAAATAATTTCTTGAAAAATAAAGGTAAAGGTCATTTAAACTGGAAACCCCTGCAACGAAAACCAGCGAGCAAAGTCGATGCAGGGGCATCACGCGCAGCTCAATACCAGTACCAGCCCCGCATGAGGAACAGCTTTCAACAGCGGGAAGTAGGAGGTCGATCGTCGCCGCCACCGACACGTCAGCGTCAACAACAACGGAAGCGCCAGTAGAGGTACGTTTTGCGGGTCGGCTACAACATTTTTTACAACAGTGGCACGAAATCACTGATGACCCTATCATCTTATCTTGGATTCAAGGATACAAAATTCATTTCTCATCAGAACCTATTGATGATGTTAAACCTAGTTTTCATACCAGAACATACCAAGAACTTCTTGATTTTGATACTGAAATAAACTCACTTTTAAAAATAAGTGCCATATCAAGATGTACTCCTCAAGATCAACAATTTTTGTCGTCTATATTTTTAATACCTAAACCAAATGGAACGAATCGTTTCATTTTGAACTTAAAACGTATGAATAAATATGTAATTTCAAAACATTTTAAAATGGAAGATTATAGAACTGTTACAAAAATTATAACAAAAGACTGTTATATGGCTACAATTGACATGAAAGACGCATATTTTTTAATTCCGGTACATAATCTGTACAAAAAATATCTAAGATTTATGTATAATGATACATTATTTAATTTCAACTGTCTTCCATTTGGTTTAAGTACATGTCCTTACGTTTTCACAAAAATTTTGAAACCTGTGATGGAATATTTAAGATCCAAAGATATGATTTCCGTCATATATTTAGATGATATATGTTGCATAGGGAGTTCTTTTCAAGAATGCGAAAACAATGTAAAGGTGACTATGAATTTGCTAGAAAAATTAGGCTTTATTATAAATCATGAAAAAAGTTGCCTTATTCCTAAACAACGGTGTAAATATCTTGGTTTTGTGTTTGACACCGCCAATATGTATTTAGAATTGCCGGTTAATAAAAAATCGAAAATTAGAGAACAATTAAAGTTGTTTCGAAAAAAGAAAACTTGTAGACTTAGAGAATTTGCACGTCTGATTGGTCTGTTAGTGTCTGCGGCTCCTGCCGTTCAATATGCGTGGGGTTACACTAAACAACTTGAACGGCATACGTACCTAAGTTTATTAAATAATCCTAGCTATAATAGTATAATTGATATACCCCACGCAGTTATGTATGACTTAGAATGGTGGTTACTAAATCTAGATATTAAAACACAGCCTATAACACTTACAGAATTTAAATTAGAAATTTTTTCTGATGCATCAATGAGTGGCTGGGGCGCTTTTTGCAACAACAATAAAGTTCATGGTTTTTGGAAACGAAATGAAACCACGCAACATATCAATGAACTAGAATTAAAGGCCAGTTTCTTAGCATTAAAAGTGTTTGCTAAACACTTACAAAATTGTAAAGTGTTATTACGCATTGATAATGTCACTGCTATTTCATGTATAAATAGGATGGGTTCGGTACAATACCCACATTTACATCAAATAACCCGAGAAATATGGGAATGGTGTGAGGAACATAATATAGTAATATTTGCGTCATATATTAATACCAAAGCTAACATTGAAGCAGATAGCTTATCACGAGAAAAGTTCGCAGATACAGAATGGGAACTGTGTGGTACGGCTTTCAAACAAATTATTAAAAATTTTGGTGAACCCAAAATCGATTTGTTTGCAAGTCGTTGTAATACTAAATGTCCGGTATATATTTCTTGGAAAAGCGACCCAGATGCTTATGCCGTAGATGCATTTACAATTTCTTGGTATAGAATGCGATTTTACGCTTTTCCCCCTTTGCGTTAATTCTTAAGATGTTACAAAAAATAATAAATGATAGATCTGAAGGGATAGTGGTTGTACCCAATTGGCCAACACAACCTTGGTTTCCCATTTTTAAAAGACTTTTGGTTTCAGAACCGTTATATTTCGAACCAAATGTTAACCTATTAAAATCTCCTTTCAGATTATCACACAGTCTCCATCAAACGCTAACATTAATTGCCGCCAAATTGTCAGGAAAGCACTACAGTTAAGATTTTTTTTCACAAAACTCAATCGATATTATGTTATCATCGTTATCTGAAAATACATACAAGCAGTATGATAGCACTATTCAATTGTGGATTAATTACTGTAATAAAAATAATTATGATTACTTGATTGGATCGGTTTCAGTAATTATTGAATTTTTAACAGAATGTTACAATAATGGTGCGAAATACGGCACAATAAATTCACATAAATCTGCACTACACTTTCTATTTCCAAAAACTTTGAATGATGATGACCTAAAGCGATTTATGAAAGGTATATTTAGGTTGAAACCACCCGCTCCTAGATACAGTGTTACTTGGGATCCAAATGTGGTTTTGGAGTATTTAGGTAAAAAATGGCCTAATGATCAGCTTAATTTAGAAATGTTGTCTAAAAAGACAGTTACGTTGCTGGCACTAGTAACTGCCCATCGCGTTCAAACGTTCTCACTCATAGATGTAAATAATATAAAAATCCAAAGCACCAACATAATCATATTAGTACCCGATCTTATTAAAACATCACGAGTTAACTCTTTACAACCTCTATTAAAACTACCCTTCTTCGAAAAACATGAAATATGTCCTGCTAGATGCTTATTAGAATATTTAAATAAAACAAAATTGTTGCGTGATAGAAATAACAATTTATTCATTTCCTATAGAAAACCGTATAAGAAAGTAAACTCACAAACACTTAGCAGTTGGATCAAAAGCACACTTTCCCTCAGTGGAGTTGACACGTCGGTTTTCAGCGCTCATAGCACCCGCCATTCTTCCACCTCTTCCGCTAAATGACTCGGTGTCAGCTTGGATGTAATCCGCAAAACTGCTGGATGGTCAGAGTCATCCAAAGTTTTTGCTAAGTTCTATAATAAGGAATTAGTTGATGATCCTAATCAATTTGCAAATACAGTTTTGTCAAATGCATTAACAACCAATTTTGATGCATAATTTGTTTTGTATTCAATAAACAAGTTTTGATTGTTATACTACCATTTATCTAGTTTCATTTTACTGATGCTCTGAACATCCTACAACATGTAAAAGAAGAAAATCGCGTCGAATGAAGCTGCGAAATATAATTAATGATCAAACGAACTTACCCGTACGTGAAGTTCGATCATTATTATATGAGCAGCTTCATTCGACGCGATAATAAAAACCCACCCTTTTGCCCCAACCCTAAAAATGAAACAAGCAAGATAGTCCCTATCTACTTATCTATGGTTAAATAGTATGTAGGTAGATATTGAGGTACATACCTACCTACATAAGTAATGCTTTAAACAAGAATGAAGTACTACCGCCGAGCGAGTTGAATGTGGAAAATTACCCCAGTATTGCCATATGGTTTTTATTTTTTTACTTATTTTATCTGAAAATCTGTGTGAAGCCAATGCCTAGGACTCAACTACAACATGTAAAAGAAGAAAATCGCGTCGAATGAAGCTGCTCATATAATAATGATCGAACTTCACGTACGGGTAAGTTCGTTTGATCATTAATTATACAAAGTGATTATTTTCTTAAACGTTGTTCGAACTAGTAATATTACATCAAAAGTTGTTCTACCAAACAAGGGTAAACCAGCGTGCTGCTGCACTATTGCTATAATTGCACAGATACAATAAATATACGAATGTAAAAAAATATAAGAATAAGTTTGAAATTACCGACCAACCTTTAACTATCTTTTATTAACTCTGTATGAGGTCTTAGAGGTCTATCTAATACTGCATATTATAATCGTAATGTTGTACATCGTTGTGACAATAATCTGTTTTCCTCTCATATTTTAAAGTTAGTAGTTAACATTTATGATCTAAAAAATATATAGTGAATAAAAAGTCAAGTTAATAATGGTGAAATTATAAACAACTTATCACTTTAATGAAGATTTTACTGTTGATAAGACTAATCCAAAGACTTTTTCATTGCATTCTTAACAATTGCTTCATGTTTTCAGTGGCTGCTTAAAGAAGAAAATCGTATCTAATACAATATATATCACATTTTCTAATGGTACACGGCTTAAATAAAAGTCTCCATTTCTATTCTGTCATAATTGGTTTCATCTTATTCTTACGTTTCTACAAAAACATCATCATTTGTCTCAAAATAAGGGAGCACGTTAAAATTATTATGTTCAGGTATCGGGTATCTTAATGAAAGCTGCCAATTTGACCCTTGTCAAAAATGTGACGTACAATTATTGATAATAATATCACCTTTCTCTACTAAAAGTATCAGTTATAGGTGGTAAAAGTTCAGTGATGTTTATCTTGTGTGTTTAATAATGATGTATTTACTCATACAATTATAACGATATTAAAGTGACATAATATGTACATATTATCTTGTAAATTAATTAAGTTTTAAATTAAGTTGATCTACTACTATTTCGATAATGATCAATTATAGAGCTGTTCTGTACTTCAGTTTTTTACACTTACAAGCAAATAAAAAGATTTTATTTGTTTTATTTTTAACATTAAATCATCAATATATATAGTTCGTAACTTTATTCACTTTTTTAAAATTATATTATACGTTTATTTGTAGTAAAGACTTAATTAATAAGAAACCATAATCGATAATTTCGAGAAAAATATAAAATTACAGAATCACAAACAAAACACATTTTCACTAATCATCTCACACACACCAAGACTTGATAATATCCCGAAAGCGAATCTACTCTCATCAAACATTCTAATTTCAAACATTCAACTCTCACTCCAAAAAATATTTACCGTAACTTCAAAAAGCTGTAAAGACTAAAATATTCCTTCCAGCCAGTCAGTTCATGATGGTGAGATAGTAGAATGAACTAAGTTAGCTGCTAGATAGCTTAGAAACTAGAGCTTGGAACTGTGACGTTATTAGCTGTGCCCTCAAACCGTCAGCCTCAGACAGTTGTTACCGGTATAATGAAGACTGTGGCTTAGATTTTTATTGTTCTTTGAGATATCATGTCATTATTGAAGTTAAGTATATGTTTTGTTTGCAAGTGCATATAAACAAATGAGATTTTGAAGTAAGAAGATGATTTACTTTTGGGGTTATGGTACTTTACAGCTAATGTTCTTTTTTATAACTAATAGTTTAATAGTCTGAATAGTGCATTTCGCACGGTAATGACGATACCTAGCTGTCTTAGTTGTAAAGTTTCTAATATCTGTATAAGTTTTATTTTGTACCTCACTATGTGCTAGTAAACTGTTTTGCTTTATTTTCTTTCTTGAATAAAGTTTTTATAATATACTAGCTTTTGCCCGCGGCTTCGCTCGCGTTAGAAAGAGACAAAAAGTAGCCTATGTTACTCTCCATCCCTTCAACTATCTCCACTCAAAAAATCACGTCAATTCGTCGCTCCGTTTTGCCGTGAAAGAAAGACAAACAGACAGACAGACAGACAGACAGACAGACAGACACACTTTCCCATTTATAATATTAGTATGGACTAAAAAGGAATTCAGTTACTTGCGTATCAATAAATTAACGTTTTAAGTACCTAATTTCATTCGCTTCCATGCTTTGAAGATTTTTCTACTATTAAAAGATTTATATACTAACCTTTCCTTTTGCTGTTATTATTGATATTTGTTATATCATGGACAGTAAACAGGCTGCCTATCCAGTACCCACCTGACATTAAGTGGTCACTGTCTATATGCAATACCATTGATGCGTTGCGCGTTGCCGTCTCCAGAGACAGGGTGGTCCTATGTGCCTGTCTGTAATAACACACAGCATCGCTTTATTAAATATCTATAATTAGGTACGTATAAGTATATGAGCTAAAATCAAAAAGTATCTTTCAAGAAATAAATTGAAGAGGACGGACATGATGAGATGACAAATAAATAAATAAGTTATTTATTTATTTCAGGTAACAAAGACCCCTAAAATACAAAACTTACAGACTGACATACCTCAATTTAATCATTTATTTTCATTAGACCAAAAAAGGCACTTTGAAAGGTCTTTCACAAAACAAAAATTTATGTAGTGGCTGATTCTAACACAGACCTTTTTATTAACCGACTTCAAAAAAAAAGTAGGTTCTCTGTTCGACCTGTATGTATGTATGTATGTATGTTTGTCCGCGATTATCTTGCGTTTGGCTGAACCAATTTTGATGCGGTTTTCAGCAAAGTGTTTGTTACATTCTGGAGAAGGTTTTAGTATATAACACTAATAGATATCCCGTGACGTTGCCCGCATAGATTGCGTTTTGCTTTCTTGGATTGTAGATTTTCAAAGACGATTGTATGTTTTTGACCGCGATTATCTCGCGTTTAGCTATACCGATTTCAATGCGGTTTTCAGAAAAGTCTATGTAATATTCTGTGGAAGGTTTTAGTATATAACACTAATGGATATCCTGTGACGTTGCGCGCATAGTGCCGTTTTCATTTTATAAGATTATAAGTTTATTTTGAGAGCTACCCTAAAACGTAGTCATACACTGAGACTCTAACTAAAAAGTAAAAAATAAAAAGCTTTTTTAAAAAAAAAGATAACCGACTTCAAAAACTAAAAGCTCAAAAATAACTATTTCGGAAGTCGGTGGCTTCTCTTCTGCCGGTCGATTTGTGTTGCCACCGACTTCCGAAATAGTTATTTTTGAGCTTTTAGTTTTTGAAGTCGGTTATCTTTTTTTTTAAAAAAGCTTTTAGTTACAGACCTTGCTCAAAAAAGAGAAAACTCTTCATTCTTTATACTACAAATAACCATTACAGTACAATAAATTACACACACATTCACCACGCTAACTATCTACAGCGACAGTCTACCTGCACAAACTATTCTAGCTCATAGATTATACTTAAAGCCAGTTCCTACACTTCATTAATATTGCCTTACGTAGCTTCAAACCACTTTAGCCCGCTTTGTGTTAGTACGGGGCTATTGCACTAATTTAGTTCTATATGACTTCTTGCGGTACCACCCAACTTCCTCTATCAAATGTTTGGAACTATACGTACGTGTGTATTAAACATGCCTTGTTGGGGATTTATGGAGCTGGAAATGTGGTTGTAAATGACCATGGGTTTCGTATGTTATCTATACTTAATAATTATTACTATTGAACATCTTTGTTGTTTTGGTCGGTTAAACGCACTGATCTAAGGAAGTACTAGTTTGAATTAAAAACATATTCTGTTGGATAGCTCACTTATCAAGAAAAGCTTTATAACATCACGATACAACCTATAGGAGCGGATTATAAGCCAAAGATGTAATTGTAATCGCGGGCAACAGCTGGCTTAATCATTTTAATATCTAATTACTTACTATTAAAACAATAATAATTGAGTGTATATTAACTGTACACAATTATTATGTTTAATTTATATAATTTTAGTTAAGATTAATTTATTTGAAATTAGAAATAAAATAAAATATTCAGTGTCGTAGTGACCTAAAGGATTGAAATCGGGTATCAATGTGATTTTTTAATTCAATATGTAGTATTCACTTTCTAAATTTATCTAACTGAAATCCCCTAACTCGGTGAGCTCGTAAAATTGTTGTGGAAATCTGATATGTAGTCGTTTTATGTAAAAACTGGTATTTAGTTGAACCCGGTTAGTCTATAATCGGACCTAAAAAAAGGCTAGAGAGATGATAGCAGTTAGCATTTGCAATTTAAACACTGATTCTCATAATTTGAACCTTTCTGCCCTGAAAATAAGGCGGATAGTTTCAACTTAACTTCCTTGTAAAATATGATGCTAACCGTTTGTTTAAATAAAAAAAAATACGAGTGAAATTTTACTAGTTCTGTAATCGGCTTTACCCATGTTAACGTTATTTTCGTATTTTTTTTTTCGGAATAACCACATCAAAAAAGCTTTTTTAAAATAAAGATAACCGAATTTAAAAAACTAAAAGCTCAAAAATAACTATTTCGGAAGTCGGTGGCTTCTCTTCTGCCGGTCGATTTGCGTTGCCACCGACTTTCGAAATAGTTATTTTTGAGCTTTTAGTTTTTGAAGTCGGTTATCTTTAAAGCTTTTTATTATTTACTTTTTAGTTAGAGTCTAAGCGCCTTACTAATAAACGCTGCATAAAGTTATGACAGGTTTATACGTCAAAAAATGTATGGTTACACAGGCTTTATTCATTGCATAACTTTACACAGTGATTATTAGTAAGGGCATCAGTGTCTGACTACGTTTTAGGGTAGCTCTCAAAATAAACTTATAACCTTATAAAATGAAAACGGCAGTATGCGCGCAACGTCACATGATATCCATTAGTGTTATATACTAAAACCTTCCCCAGAAAATAACAAACACTTTACTGAAAACCGCATCAAAATCGGTTCAGCCAAACGCGAGATAATCGCGGACAAACATACATACATATATACATACATACATACAGGTCGAACAGAGAACCTACTTTTTTTTAAAGTCGGTTAAAAAGATCTGGATAACTTAAACTGACTGTTTTTAGTGATGAAACAATGCTCATGTTACGAACTTTAAACACCTCACGTGTAAGAACTAGGCAAAGAAACACTAAATAACTGCCAATATAATATTTTATCAAATATTTTACATACAATTGAGTAAACACGTTTAACGGTATTATAACCTCAAAACAAAATAACAACTGTCAATGATAACCGAAGAGGTGTTGCTCACGCTGTATCCGCCAAAAAAGTGAACGATTCAGGCTAAGTGTCATCCCACCAGTATGTCAATACTGGTGGGATGACACTTATCTTCTACTATCTACTTATTATTTATTATTCTTCTATCTACTTATAACCTAAAAAATAGCGAACTTATTATTCTTCTATCTACTTATAACCTAAAAAAATAGCGAACTTTAACTCTGACACAAGTCTTTCAAGCAAATTAATCGACTAACACTAAAATCATCAATTCCACTGACATCAGAATAATTACATATCTATCTCTAAACAATTAAATGGCAAACTAATTTTGTTACGACACACGTAATTTTGAAACAACCCGTCCGAAAAACGAGTATCTATTTACACTTTATACAATATCTCTTAGGCGTAACTGACAGAGTTGATTACGATTGATCCATGAATCCACAGGGGCCCTTGGCCTGATCAATAACTGTTAATTTCAATAAGACCCGGCCTTCCGTCAGACTTGGGAATTATGAAAATAATATTATCTTTGAAACTTGAACCGTCAATGTCTGGAGGCGTATTGATGGGTACTTTATTAATTATCATGCGACTAATTTTAATTATTGGGGTTCCAGAGTTGGGGTGCTTTTTGCTCCATCCAAAGAAACAAAAATGAATTAGTAAAATATCCAAAAATTATAACTTAAAGACGCCTGTTAATCCGTCCGTCTGTCTATCAACATTTCGCCTCTCATGAATATTTAGGGAGTCGAAAGTTTTACAGAGTTTGTAAATATATTGCCATTGTGACATCTCAATAACAAAAAAGCAAAATATACCAGGAACATGGAAATTTACCATACTTGAGAACACCAAAGGTAAAAGATCGTAGTCGTTGTCCAACAGAATAGACAAGGCAAAAGAAAGACTGTCCATCGAATTCTACACGGTCTTAAAAGACGCGCTAGACAGAAACTGGCAGAAGCAGGTCATACGCTCCAGATGAAGCTCTGATACTGACCACAACGCTCGCTGTCCAACCAGGACAAGCACGTGTCAACGGCCTGCACGTTTTGTTCCACGCGCGCCTTGAAGAACAGTCAGCACGTGACGGGGCCTGCTAAGACCAATGGCTGCCGGGGTTGCGGAATAGTTCAAATAGTTAACGCGGCCCCGGAACATAAATGGCAATCTAAGGAACAAGGGGGGGTTTTAGCCAGTAAAAGTCTGACAGTCCCTCCAGCCCCGTCCAGGGTGGAAGAAGTCACTTGATGATTTTCCATACCTACATAAAAAAAACAAATGCTAAACGCGATCCTCTGACAAGAAGGACCAAACCTTAGAGAAACATGTTTATTACGAAACCCATTCTATACCAACCAGACTCACTGGCTGGCATTTTAAAGCTTCTCAAAGTCTTTAACTCAAATAAAACAGTAGAAATCATCTCGGAACACCAAAACTTCGACAGTTTAAAAACTTTGCTAAACATTACTCGGTTTTTTCTTATCATAAGTTTGCATCAGGGAACGCTTCGCGTAATGTAGTGGGCATAAAGGTTGTTTACTTACATCATAAGCGCGTTATAAAGCAGTTATGCACCGTGGAGAATATCATTTTGAGAGCACATTGTTATTACACTTTTGACGCGAATTGTCGCTCGCCATTTTTGTTGCAAATATGAAAATTTTTGAAGATGGTTGGAAGGTATGAAGTCGTTATAGATGTCGTATTCAAATGTTTAAGCTGTTTTCTTTGTGGGAGAAATTTAACAGAAGAACATTTAGTTCTGATTTGTTAAAATTACCTAGTAGTCGCGATAGCCCCAACCTCCCATTGACGGACAAGATGGACAATATTTTTATGCATAAAGATTTTCCAAAAATAGTAGCATCTTTACGCAATAGAGATTTTACATATTTACTTACCACTTCCTTAATATGCACGATTAAGCATTATTTTTATCAATAAAAAGAATTTAAGCCAAAGAACATCTGCTTTTTAGTCAAAGTTTATATAAACGTTTATCTTGGTACAAGACTCAACCAAAAACTCTAAATTCTAAATACGGTCACATCAGAATAAACTATTTAAATGTGGTTCATGAGTATAGGTTCTGTCAGAGACGTGGAGCCCAATAACTTACACATTACAGTAATAATATAAAAATAACTTGCAAAATGTTAATTCCAAGCTGTCATATTTTCCACCAAAGAAAATGACTGAATTCAATTTTCCTATCAGACAAAGCGAAGTTTTTTATCTCCTGGCTAACAAACTGTCGGATGCTTCAGATAACTGATTAATAAAGCCGCGGGGACCTCTGCACTGTGGTCCCATTTGTCTAGTTCTTGTTCAGAACACCATATAGAAGAGGATTCCATTATTCAACTAAGTAATTTCGTATTTCTGTTCTTGTGTTTTATGGTGGTGAATTAGTTTGGATTGCGTTTTGGTGACCATTGGTATTTTTTTAATGGTTTCTAATTAAATATTTCGATAAAGCTGTGGTGGTGGCCATGTGGTTATGGTAAAATACAAGGTGTATTTTTGGTACTGCTCAACCCGCTGGGAGATGATTCTACTCATTAAATCAAACAACTTTTATTATGGAACCAACTCTGAAATCGCGAAAAAAATATCAGCTAGTTCATACATTATGGTCCGAATTGAACTTTTCTTAGAAACAGCTGATATTTTTTTCGCGATTTCTGAGTTGGTTCCATAACAAAAGTTGTTTGTTTTCTTGGGTAGAATCATCTCCTAGCGGGTTGAGCAAGACCAAAAATACACCTAGTATTGCATGTGGTTGCATTCGCGGCAAACAGCTAACATGTACTCCTCATCCTCACCTTTATATCAGCAATGTTAGACTCTACTTCAAAGTCTAACCGGATTCAGTTGACTAACAATCGTTTACGTGGAGGGACTTTCTATCAAATCACCACATTTACATGGTCACAACACCGTTACAATAACTCTTGGTTAGACCACAGATTAATAAATAGTTACTACGTAACAGATACTTCACTCCAATACAAAAACCAAAATACCTACGCTATAATGGCCTACAAAATCATAATAATAATACCAGTTGTTTGCAGCAAGGAGAAATGTACCCTAAGAACGCACAAAGAGAGTTGAGATTCTTTTGCCCGCCGCGAGACTAACATGTGTGCGTGTCGTCCAGCAAATCTGCTAGGGTTATACGTATGATGACAATGGTAATAAAACGAATGTTTTAGAAAAATAATTATTTTTTTATTTGTTGATCAAATATTTTTAGTTTGATAAAATGACTGATGCATATTTTTCGTTCCTTGATTTCCCGACTAATATATTTTAGTGTCGAAAATATCCAAAACCGCGTGAATAATTTTAATAAATAATCAAAAGGGAAACAAGAGAATTGGGAAACAGGGGAATTGCACAATAATCACGCAATAATTATGTAGTTTCGGCATTTTGATAGTCAGCGCTGTACCCGTGACGCGCGAGCACTCAGCCGGGCGCGCGACAGCCCGGTGTTCGTTGTATCGTCGACGATACGCGAAGCGGTAGGCATAAAACGCGTGGCCTTGAGCGAGTGACGGACGCCTGGTTAGACTGCTAGTTACAATTTCTGTGTCCTTTATCGAACGCCAAAGATCTACGAATGGCAACAGAGATTAACGAATTTTTCGAGGTGCGGAATGTCAGTGATGTCCTAGTAGATAAACTTAGATAGAACACATTAAATAAATCCCTTTGCCGCTTTTTCTGATTTGGAACCGCAATTTTAGGCATACGAGGCTGGTACTTTAAGCAAGAGGCCAACACAACGCTCAACAATTTAGAATAATTATTATTTTAAGCATTATATATGAATCAATTTAAAACCGTTTTGTTACCTACATAAATCCTGATAAACTAACCAAAAGCCTAAACATTTGCGCGCCTACTGAAAAATTACAGTAGCACATTTAAAACTAATTGCTAATCATTTTATCATAGGCACAATTTATATTTGCGTTACAAAGCCGACTTATAGTCAGCTGGGCAATATTCCGCTGTAAATTGCAAATATATTAAAACAAAGTGCCAGAATTAATATTTGCAGCATTACGTTAGTAAAATATAATCCGGAGTTTTGATGTAGAGGCGGTTTATGCAAAGCGTGGCGGTGTGTCGGAGACTTTATTTTGAGAACTGAGTTCAGTTTTTGGGCGAAGTTTAAGTGGAAACATACTGGGGTTATAGACTGAGGAAAGAGCTCAAAAAATTTAACTGAAAGCAGTTTTTGGATGATGTTTTTATTTCATGATGGGTTAATTCAACTTCCCTAACAACGCACTTCATTCAGAAATAGTCACTAACCTCGATATAGATAAGAATGAGGGCAGTAAAATCTTAATTTAAAATGATACATACATTAATAATGTAATATTAAATACACAGTTAACTAAAAAGCCGTGAGTAAACAGTAGAACAGTTACAGCACTCCTAAACAAGAGTGTGACAAGAGTCAGTCGATTCTCTTTTGTAGATTGAATCACTATAATATCTGTTACCGGCCAAACCCGATTTCAGGACAAACTAGTTTTGCCTAGGCTAAACTAGTTCTTCACTAACTAAGATAGGTCCTATTTCTGAATGGTTTAAAAAAAACCACGAAGGCTAAGGCGGGAGCTCTGCTACGTTTTGCTAACCTTAGCCTTCTAATTTAACCTGTCCGAGTCGGGCTGAGGAAGAAGTAGTTTAGCCTAGGCAAAACTAGTATGTCCTGAAATCGGGTTTGGCCGGTATCATGTTTATAAAAGAGTGTCCATGGAGTTTCTTGCTCGCTCTTCTTCATGGGACCTGTGGTGTTCAGCGTCTTTGTATATAATAAGGCAGGTAAATAAAACCACTAGGAAATACTTTTACACTTGCAAGTCGCACGCGTTCCCGCCAGCTTGCTCCGCTTGCCCGTCGGGTTGCCACCCTCTGCCGCCAGTGGCGCCACGCGTGCGTATTGCTAACTTTAATAATTCTTAAACGTCACACCTCTTCCTTGTTTACAAAATTAAAAAATACAATAAAATCAATGTAACTAAAATTAAACTTATTTTCGAAACCCTTTCGAAGAAAATGCTTTAATCACAATTATTTAACATTGTCACTATCCAGTGCCTCATTACTGTCGAGTGGTACATCTTGTGCGTGCTTTTCTGGATCATATATTTGCCATTCGCCTTGAACTTTTTTTAGGTGCACGATGTTCCTTCTATACTCATGGCCTGTATCGTCGTTCCTCACGCTATATTCATTTCCACTGGAGCTGAGTACTGTGTGTGGGGTAGGGTTGAATGGAGCAGTAAGTTTATTTCCTTTTGTCACATTTTTCACATATACTTTTTCTCCAACCTCTATTCCATATTCTGTAGCTTTTCTTTTTCTGTCTTCGTATGCTTTTCCTTTCTCTTTCATAATAGTGTCTTTATCTCTTACTTCCCCATCAACTCCACTCCTCTCTCGAACTATCGATGGTAACTTGTCTCTAAATTTCCTGGAAAAGAAAAGTTCACCAGGTGTCTTGCCTGTCGTGCTATGGGGTGTACTATTGCACATCATTAAGTAATCTAAAAGATCTGACTGCCAATCAGATTTTAAAGTTTGACTTATTTGTAGACGTTTAAGGATATCTCGATTTTGTCTCTCGACTTCGCCATTCTCCTGAGGAGTGTAAGGAGTCGTACTTAGTAATTTAATACCCATTTCTTGACAAAAATCTCTAAAGTCTTGGCTCGTGAACTGCTTTCCATTGTCAGCAGTCAGAGTTACGGGTATACCCAATCTTGAAAATATCTCTTTCAATATTGTCGTGGTATCTGCTGTGGTAATTGATTTCATAACCTTTATCTCCTTATACCTGCTGTAATAATCCACAATTACCAGTAAGTAATGTCCCGACGGAAGAGGACCAAGAAAATCTATCGCGACGTCTTGCCAAGCTTGGTCTGGTAACTGGCGTCTTTTTAATGGTAATGGAGGATTCCCAGCAGTTACAAGAGTGCATCCCTGGCAACTTTTAACTTTAGCCTCTGCATCTCTATCTACTTTAGGCCACCAGACCTTAGTGCGCAATCGACCTTTCATCGCTACGATGCCCGGATGACCTTCATGAGCTGCATCTAAAACTTGTTTCCTAAGACTGGTAGGAATAACAATTTTATCATTCCTCAGGAGAATGCTGTCGTGAGTCCATAGTTCGGTTTGAAATATTCGATACTGGATAATTCGAGGCTCCCACATGTTTGTGTTTAAAGCCTCCTTTACTAGTTGGATCTCCTCATCTGCTTCAGAAGATTCAATTAACGTCTGCATAGGGATTGCGCAGGGTCTCGCGTATTGAACAAGTTGGTTTATATGGGATTCGTCTTCGCAATCAAGGGGGTTATGTGTGGATTGGCATAAACGAGAAAAAGGGTCGGCTATATTGTTTTTCCCAGGGCGGTATACGACACGATAATTATATGACTGAAGGCGCAAAACCCAACGTTCAATCCTTGCACAAGGCCTAGATCTGAGTCCAAAAATTACCTCTAACGGTTTGTGGTCCGTTATGAGATCGAAAGTTTTCCTACCATACAGATAAACGTGGAAATGTTCTACGGACCAAACTAAGGCTAAAGCTTCCTTCTCCGTTTGACAGTACCGTTTCTCAATCTCCGATAGGCTCCTATTACCAAAAGCAATAACTCGGGGTCCTTTTTCATCAATTTGCACTAGTACAGCCCCAAACCCAACGGGACTAGCATCTGCTAATACCTGAGTTTGATCTTCCGGGTCGTAATATCCCAGACTTTGTATATTCTGGAGTTGAGTTTTAAGTTGGTCAAAAGCGGTTTTTTGCTCTTGTTCCCAGTATTCCGATAGGTCTGACTTTTGACCAACTTTCAGTTTTAAGAGTTTCCTGATAGGCTCAGTGGTGGTTGAAAAATTAGGGATCCATTTATTAACGTAATTCAATAAGCCAAGAAAACTTTGAATTTCTTCAATAGTTTTGGGTTCTCTAAATGTATCCACACTTTTTATATACGTGTCTAAAGGTTTTACCCCTTCCGACGACAGCTGATGACCCAAAAATTGTACTACCTTAGCATTAAAAACACATTTCCTTTGATTGAGTGTTACATTATAATTTTTTAGAACTCCTAAAACACGATCCAAACGGGTTTGATGCTCTACTTCATCACTACCGTAAACAATAATATCGTCGATGAAGTTAAGCGTTCCTTCACAAGGTAACAAAATTCTCTCAAGTGTTTTTTGGAATAGTTCTGGTGCACAAGAGATGCCGAACATCAGTCTCTTATAACGGAAAAGTCCTCGTGTAGTGATAAAAGTAGTGATATGACGACTCTCTTCACTAATCTCGATCTGATGAAATGCATCTCTAATGTCTAATTTAGAAAAAATACGAGCTTTCCTAAATTTTGGCAAGAGTTTGTCCATCGTGGGAAGAGGGTAATGTTCTCGGAGAATTGCTTTGTTAGCTACCCTCATATCTACGCAAAGACGAACGCTTCCGTCGCTTTTCAACACCGGTACTATAGGAGACACCCACCTGGATGGTTTATTTACGGGTTCTATTATATCCAACTCTATTAATTCGTCAATTCTTTTATTAACCTTTTTTCTCCAGAGGTACTGGAATTCTTCGACATGGTTGACTAACCGGCGTTACTGTATTATCTATTGCTATATCTAGTGTTATATTTTTAAACTTGGGGAACGGTCCCTGATTTTGAAATTCACTTACCGCATTTATGTCCAAACCTAATTTGAGGACTTTAAGATCTGTAGCAGTTTCTTTACCGAGTAAGTCTCGTGTCCCGCCTTGGATAACGTAGAAGGTACTATTTTTCTCTTCTGCTCCGATTTTAATTACAGCTTGGAAAGAGCCTAGAACTGTCAAGGGTACCGAGCTACCGTACGCCATAAATGTTTTGTCTGGGTTTGCATTTTGTTTTGTAGCCTGTATATTGCAACTTTTAAGATAGGTCCATGTTTTATCGGTTAATATGTTATGGTTACTTCCAGAGTCTATTAGAAGTTCAATGTTATCGACACCGCCTATGTCGCATTTTATCTTTCCGTCCCCATCAAGGTAAAATATGTAATTGACGTTGGATGATGCCTTTTTCTGATCGTCGTTAGAATTTTCGGATTTCCTGGCGCTATTGTCATGTTTAATCTTTTTAATAGGCATTTTTCCTCCATTTGCGTGTGTCGACCTACGTTTACTAGCCCGCGTTCGACACTTAGCCATGAAATGTCCAATATAACCGCACTTTGAGCATTTTTTATCTTTGGCAGGACATGATGGACTGTCACCATTATGCTTCTCACTTCCACAACGTGAGCAACCTTTACTTTGGTCAAATTCACGCTTAACGTCAATTTTATTAATATTCGCAATGGGACGCGGTGTACTACCGTTGCCGTAATCGGAAAGCTGCCTTTGTACTGACTCTATAGCATTCGCTTCCGCTATGACTTTGTCCAATGTAACGTCATCACCTAAGGTAAGGATTTTTTTCTTAAGTTCCATCGAATTGCATTTTTCGACCACTTGATCGATTATGTTGTCGTCTTCCCCATTAGCAAATTTGCACTTTTTGCTCTGCTGACGCAGCCTTACAAGAAATTTTTCAAATCTCTCATCAGTTTCTTGTTTAAGTAATCTAAATATATGTCTTTCATAAACCTTGCTTTGTTTAGGCAAAAAATATTCGTTAAGTTTATCTATGGCTACCCTGTAAACATCTGTTGAGTCTGTTACATCTGCACCCTCAATGTGCGCTCCAGGAATATTATAGTATATTTCTTGGAGGGCTGTGCCACCCATATGCAGAAGAGTGGCTCTTTTTATAACCGGGTTTTTAATTTCTGACGCAAGAAGATATATTTCTAGCGCCCGTCTCCACTTCTCCCAGCGGAGTCCCAGTGACATGGGATCGCCGTCACATTGCAGTGGTTCAACTGGTGGAAGGCTGGACATTTTTTTGGGCGTCCTGGAACAATGTTCATGCTTACGCTTGCATTATCTTTGCACCCTTGGCGCTATTTACATTTAGGTGTTATTCTATTTTTACTTAGTGGATAAGTCCAGATTAATTATTAATCTTAAGTTATGAAATAGGTACTATCACATGAAAAGTAATTTATATTTTAAATTTGTAAATATCTCATATATAATATACATTTAACTAAGGTAAAATACTAGCTTTAATTTGTAAAAATGTTTGGTCAAGTAATCAATTCGATGTAAAAGTATAAAAGTTATAATTGATTCATAGTAAATCGTAATAATCGATTTTTACTTTTATCATAATCGAAATTGTATACAAGATGTAAATTTCAAATAATTTAAATATTTCTGTTATTTTACTATTCATAAACAATGTTTATAAAATCATTTACTGGCCCTTATCCACTTAATTGTTTGCTCCTTGGCAATGTTGTACACTATTGTGAATGTAGGCAAACATTTGTGCTCCTTGGCACTGTCTTATCTATTTATGCTCCTTGGCAAAATTGTTCTATTATTTTGTACCCTTGGTACACTCTTCCCGAGGCTATTTATATTTATAACCTGAAATATCAGATTACTTATACTAAAGTTGTGTAACGTATGAATTCTTGTTATCAATTACTTAACTCGTTATCTATTAAATATCATGGAATATTAAACTTGTCAAATAATATAATGGTAAAATAAAATTTTACCCATTCACGGTTTATACATCAAATAATAAGTGCAGTTACATAAACATGTTTTATTTATTTTATTTTTTATTTATATAGCAATTTTACTGCGTTACCTAGATACATGATTACTGTTGAAGTTATAAGTAAAAGTTCCTTACATGGACTATGTGGACTAGCCACATGTATACCTCAATTGTATTTGTGGTATACGGTGAAAGAAGCCCGGTAAAAATATCTGCTGTATGAATTTAGTTATTATTTTATCCGATTAAAGCCAAGTAATTTAAATACATTATCGTTTAAATTACATCAATTACTTTAAAATTAAAGTTTACCGTTAATTTCATTCGGATAAATAATAACACAAAATATAGGTACATGGTCTAAGTCTTAGGTCTAAGTATTCGGGAGGGTTAGTTTGTTTAACTCGAAAGTGGGTTATTTAATTATTACTCGTATTACAATATAGGTCGGTTGGTACGTTATTTGTCGACTGACGTGCTTCTTTAATCTACCGCTATGTAACGAATTTGGCTAAAGAAAATTTCACTTGATATTTAAATAGATAATTTGTTTATTCATGACAACACAACTTTAGAAGTTGACTTGTTTCCTTTATTGTCGGACAATAAAATCATAGCACAGTTTATGACTCATTTGTTTACAATAATGCGCTACTCTGCATTATTTTAGGCTAATAATCTACTCATAGCCTTTTAAAGATTAAGATTGATTCATATGCACTTTAGGTTCGCATTCTCTTACCTCCCTTATCTTTTCTTTTGACACTGTATTTTCATAATTTATATGATTTCCACTTACATGAAATCTCGTCGCCACGTGTGGTGTTCAGCGTCTTTGTATATAATAAGGCAGGTAAATAAAACCACTAGGAAATACTTTTACACTTGCAAGTCGCACGCGTTCCCGCCAGCTTGCTCCGCTTGCCCGTCGGGTTGCCACCCTCTGCCGCCAGTGGCGCCACGCGTGCGTATTGCTAACTTTAATAATTCTTAAACGTCACAGGACCTACTTTTTGGAACAAGCAACTAGCTTCATTTTTCTGACAGACGGACACCTTGACGATTCAAAAGTACCTGTAATTGGTTTATTTGAATAATATAGTTTTGAGTTTTGAATCGGGTTTGGCCTGTAACATAATAATATCTATTAAAACAACCACATATCATCAAAATACGTTTTGCAGATGAAAAGGATCAAAGCGACCATAGGGCCCGACAGCTAAAAGTGACTTTGTTTTATACTATGTAGCGACTTGTTGTGTTTACAGTTTCCACCGGATTAATTAAGAAAAAAAAAATACCTCTTAATAAAATTAGTGCAGATACAAAACACAGAACGTTCGTTATCGGCCAACACGACCGACTGCGCGATTTTTCGCCAACACTGCTACAATCAGCTCTAAGTCCCGTATGTTTGCTCTCTAAGTTAATTTCGACCGTCTAATAGGATACGGCGAGGGTTGTTTCGCGAATAAAAACTTGTACCGCAAAGTTATCCAACACTTTCCTAGTTGGTTGAAATTTACAAATTAACTGTTTCCGTTATTCCCAAATTTAAATTGGTGGGATGAGTTCGCGAAGTTTTCTGTCATAAGCGGCAAGTCGTGTTTTGAGATTTGTTTTACTTATTGTCCTTTCGCGAAATTAGCCTTTCGACAGCCGGCTGTCGTGCTACTATTGTCTTTCTACTGTGTCTCGAATCACGTGTGTTCGAAGATTAAAATCAAGGTTTAATTTTTGCGGGTAGAACGAAGAATAAATATAGATAGGTAGGTCACTAATTACCTACCAGTCATCTTATAAAAGAACCATGTAATAGTGAGGTAGCAGAGCAAATAACAAATCATGTTAAAAACGAGTTAATGCTTAAATTTACATTTTGATACAGTTTCATAAGTACTATTAATTACTAGCTTCTGCCCGCGGCTTCGCTCGCGTTAGAAAGAGACAAAAAGTAGCCTATGTTACTCTCCGTCCCTTCAACTATCTCCTCTTAAAAAATCACGTCAATCCGTCCGCGTCGCTCCGTTTTGCCGTGAAAGAAAGACAAACAGACAGACAGACAGACACACTTTCCCATTGATAATTAGTATGGATTGTCAAATTATTGTCGTGAATCAAACATACTATATTTTATCAATTTAACCGGTTATTCAATATTTTACATTTAACCTCCTCTTTTTTCGAAGTCGGTAAACGGATGCATACAACCAACGTTGCGGGTTTAAGGCCCGTATTAATAGACGTCACTCAACTCCGAGACACTCTCAAGTCTCTTGCTGTCCTTGTCATTCTAAAGGGAAAAAATAAGGACAGCAATAAACATGAGAGCGTCTCAGAATTGAGTGACGTCTATTAATACGGGCCTAAAAGTTTCCTTTCTTTTCGTGGGGTTATTTGGCTGTATGTAGTTTCATCAAAATTGGTTTCTTTGGTTTAGCAGTAAACACATTAACAAGCGTAACTCCATTACCTCTGTTACGAACAGAGTTACTTTTTGTGTTTTTTTTTTATTTTAAATTGGAAATAAGTTGCTATTTTTTATTTTATTCAACGACATCTCTACGCAATGCACCATACTACGTGTTCAATACGCTCACGTGTTTTACGCTTCATACTGTAAGCGATAATTGTGAAAAATTCTAACATCTTATAGACGGCGCTTTACAAAGTAGTTTACAACTAAAATCATAGATGGCGACACGTAACTTTGTTACAAAAATGTAGGATTACATTTTTTAAACACCAGTGACCTAATCAATGACTGTATCACGGAACACCGAAGTTTGAAATAATTTCCTACGAACGTTCAAATCTTTGTAAATCTCGGCTTTTTTTACTACAATTGAATGTATGTATAAACCATCTTCTTATAGGTTATAAGAAAGCCAAAAGTCGCTTAGCGTGCGATTGAAAAGTTACGGAGTTCCCCTACGTGATCAATTTAGAAACGAGGAGATCCGAATGAGAAGAAAGTAACTGACAGTCACCAAAGTCACTGAAATGGCAGTGGGCTAGGCACTATAGCTCAAAAAAAATGGGTTAGGAAAAAGGTTCTCGAATGGCGGTCCCGTGCAGCTTAGAACGGCCTCCCGTCAGATGGACGGATGACCTTGTTAAGGCACAGATTTCTAAATAAGTAGTACTACGTTTAAGGTCGCAAGAAACCGTTGGATGAGGCGGCACAGAACCGCATGCACTGGAAAAGTTGGTTGAGGCCTGTGTCAGCAGTGAACACTTATGGGCTGATAATGATCATAGAATAACTCTATTGATGAAAATCGCATTTAAACCTTCATAGGACTAAAGATCTACGCCAACATACAACCAGTAGAAGCGTTTTTATTTTTATCCCTCGATGCGAAAAGAGGGGTACTATATATTATATTAAGTTAAGATTTATCATGATGATGCTTTATGTTTACCCGGAAAATTACTTAGTTGAATAAAACAGGTTTAGGTTGAAAACACTAGTATTATATTACCAGCATCTGATTATGTCATAAATAACGAGAGATGTTTATAAATAAAATCAGCAAGACACTGTTATTTTTGTGACTATACCGCAATATTCAGAAGTAAAAACTCCTGAAGAGATTCTTAAGGCCAAAAATCTGGATTATATTATTATTATTATTCCGATCTGTTACCCCGCTTTGTCCCCATCGGGTGACAGATAGGAAAAAAAGTTTGATCTGTCCCCCAGTTAGCAATGAGGGGACAAATCGAACTTTGTTCACTCCTTAACAGTTTCATCTGTCCCCCTATCACTGATATGGGGACAGATGAAACTTTTGATTCCTGTTTGTCCCCCACAGAATTTAATACATTAATTCTAAATTCAATTAAAGATTAAAAACTTAAGAGAACAAAAGTACTAGGCGCGCAGTAATGTGAAGTGATAATGTGAGAAAATTTAAAATACTGAGATACTTTAGTAGAACTAGGCGCGCAGTAGCGTGAAGTGGTTAATAGAGAATGTGACAGATCGGAATAATCCAAAAATCTACACTTTTTCAACAAAGTATACATCTTGATATAGAATAGTGCTTGAGTAGTTGAGTATGTACTTTACAACCATTACACGCTAATTGTCACGAAGGCGAAGGTGTCGACAGCTTTAATTATGTATCAATGACACTATAATAGTAGAAGAGCCAATTGTTTTTATTTAAAGCCTTTACCACACACAGGTGCGTTATTATAGGTCGATAATATCGCATGCGTTATTGCGGTGATTATTGTACGATAAAAGCACGGGTGCGTGGAATAGGGATGACGACAACATAAAAAAAGCTTTTTTTAAAAAAGATAACCGACTTCGAAAACTAAAAGCTCAAAAATAACTATTTCGGAAGTCGGTGGCAACACAAATCGACCGGCAGAAGAGAAGCCACCGACTTCCGAAATAGTTATTTTTGAGCTTTTAGTTTTTGAAGTCAGTTATCTTTTTTTAAAAAATGCTTTTTATTTTTTACTTTTTAGTTAGAGTCTCAGTGTCTGACTACGTTTTAGGGTAGCTCTCAAAATAAACTTATAATCTTATAAAAATCGACAATCCAAGAAAGCAAAACGCGATCTATG
This sequence comes from Athetis lepigone, assembly GCA_033675125.1. Taxonomy (NCBI): domain Eukaryota; kingdom Metazoa; phylum Arthropoda; class Insecta; order Lepidoptera; family Noctuidae; genus Athetis; species Athetis lepigone. The sequence goes on along the minus strand of CM066229.1, from coordinate 20,791,769 downwards.
AGAGCAACGTCACGGGATATCTATTAGTGTTATATACTAAAACCTTCCCCAGAATGTAACAAACACTTTGCTGAAAACCGCATTAAAATCGGTTCAGCCAAACGCGAGATAATCGCGGACAAACATACATACATACATACATACATACAGGTCGAACAGAGAACCTACTTTTTTTTGAAGTCGGTTAAAAAATGGCATTCTGTTTAGTCCGTCTAATAGACTGGCCGAAAATACGGGACACGTAATATATTTTTTGCTTAATCAAATTAATAAAAACATTACACAGATAAACAGCAAAAAAGTTCTCTTTAGCAAAAATTGCACCTAATCGTGGCGTCACGCGAAACTTCACCGCACTGTATCGTCGTCATTTCGTTTACGAGAAAAAGAAAAACCGGCCAAGTGCGAGTCCGACTCGCGAACGAAGGGTTCCATACTATTATCTACAAGTTTCTCCCTGTTAATTAAGATCGAGTAAACTTTACTTAAAAAATACGTTTGTTGTAAAAACACGTTTATTGTATTAATATTTTATTTTTGTTAATTTTTAGTATTTGTTGTTATAGCGGCAACGGTAATACATCATTTGTGAAAATTTTAGCTTTCTAGCTATTACGGTTTATGAGATACAGCCTAGAGACATACAGACAGACATCGGAGGCTTAGTAATTGAGTCCCGTTTTACCCTTTGGGTACGGAACCCTAAAAAAATACGTGTCCAAAATTTTTTGATAATCTAACAGACGGACTAATTACTTTTTTTCATCGTCTCGCATATTATCCCAATAACGTGTGCGATAATAGACCAATAATGCGAATGTGTTCTTAAGTTATCAGATGTACATACTTGAAGTTGTTTATTAATCCATAATCGGTCTAATCCGACTAAAATAATATTTGGAACTGAGGTATTTTGTTATTCGCTACTTCATTTGACTTATAAACAACATTTAATATTTATAAGTCAGCTTATATTACGCCCGAGTATTATTTATTAATGTTGTTTTTGTATAATTCATATAAATTTATTAATGACGCAAGAGAAGATAATTATAAGAAGGATACTGCAACATTACTGAATATTTCTACCACCTTATCGCTATGAAACTAATTTAATTAATCGTACTAATACCGTACTATTCCTACAAAATAAACGTGAAAGCTTTTTTATATTATATGTGTGTGTGTTTGTGTATGTGTGTGTTTGTTACTCTTCAACGCAAAAAAAACTAAACATACTTTACAGATAGCTTACAAGCTTTTGCCCGCGGCTTATGAAAGAGACAAAATGTAGCCTATGTTACTCTCCATCTCTTCAACTATCTCCACTTAAAAAATCTCGTCAATTTGTCGCTCCGTTTTGCCGTGAAAGAAAGACAGACAGACAGGCACACTTTCCCATTTATAATATAAGTATGGATGTGTGTGTTTGTGTGTGTGTTTGTGTGTGTGTTTGTGTGTGTGTGGATGTTTGTAACTCTTCAACGCAAAAAAAAACTAAACAGATACTTTACAGTAATTATAGCTTATACATCGGAATAAGACATAGGCTTCGTAAAATCACGGTATGACCCACGGAAGCAGAGCAGTAACCAAAAACCAGACATAACTTATTAAATAAATAAATAACGCAGGTGAAACCGCGCAAAACTGCTAGTGTTACTCGATTAAAAAGATTTACGATTTCTCTAGATTCTGAGTAACTACATTTATTAAGGTCTTTCAATAATGAAACCGTACAATGAATACCGTTGCACTAAGACAATGTTTGCAATGACAATAAAATTATCATGGGTACTTAATAGTTTAAGCAAATACAGATTTCATTAGGTTTTAAAAAAAAGGTTAAGGCAAAAATACGTTACTTATAGCATGTGGCTTTCTTCTATTTTATCTTGCCGTTGTGGTTTGGTAATTGGGAGAACAACTTAAATTTTTCAATACCATAGCAATAGCCTTTTCCCAACATGTTGGGGTCGGCTTTCAGCCTATCCGGATTTAACCGTAGGCCAGAAATATTATCCGTATTTCCCGTGAAGCGACTGCCTATCAGACTGCCTATCTTACAAACCAGTAACTGGGCGACACGATACCCCTTCGTCATACTTTCTGGCTTTTGAGTACCTGTATTATATTTTAAACTTTCGCGTTGCATATTTATACTTCACTACATATCGGGATTTAACGCGCACGTACCTTTTATTTGTTTTTGGCTTGACGTTTTGGCAGGGTTACACCTGCCATGGTCACAAGCAGACTGTCCGGCACAGGATCGATGTACTTGCCCAGGGAGCCAATTCTCGGTTTTAGAGATGATGTCGAATTCGACAAAAAAGTCGAATGACGTCATTTTTTCGTCAAATTTTAAAAGTTGCTATTCTGGGGATGTCGAGTTCGACATTTGTCGAAGGCTAACGTTAGAGTTCATGTCGAGTGCTTCTGAGCAGTAGAGATGTCATGTCGATTGAAGAGATACGTCATTTCTGTGTGAATTCGTTTAGTTTTGGATTGTACCCTGTGTTTTTATTTCCTCGTTTTTTTAATAAAATACGGCTTGGCATCTCATACCTACTGGAAATTCGATTTATACTTTTTGATTTGTGCATTGTGTTTTTTTGAAACGACGACCACGATTAGACTTGAAACCACTGAAAGATGGACGAGTTTATTTGTTTATTAGAATTTCTATCTTGCACACCCTAAAATACCTAATTTACGTGTTTGTTGAGTGCACTATTATTGTAACCGATTTTATTATAATTGATTTTTTGTATGACTTAACTATTTTTATTTTAAAATAAAGAAGGAACTTTATCATTTACTTCCTCCCTAACACTTGAATTCTGTCATTGACAGACAGTCAACTGTCAAACTGATTATTTTTACACTAAACGTTTCGTTTTATAATTAAATATTCGTATATTTAGCATTTTAAAACGAAATCATTCATTCACTTATGCTACTTTTACTAAGCTACCAAAAACGGAACGTGCGATTCTTCATAATGGTAACATTATCTTCACTCGACTCGACATTTTCGTGACATTTATTTCTATTTTGACTGAGAATACGGAATTCTGTTCAATTCGCCATTTTCTGGTAGAGATAGAGATATTTTTGATAGACATAGAGATAGACTTACAATCTCGAACTCGAGATAAATGGCGAAAATCGAGAATTGGCCCCCAGATTCGAACCCACAACCTTCTTACACGAGAAGCTGTCGCTTTATCTAAATGTCAAATTACCTCAAGCAGGAATATAGGCATTTTATGGATTCTTGTAAAACAATTTATTTCAAACAAATCGTCATCCACCTCTTTTTCTATTCAATTATAATAAGTTACGTATTTGAAAACCAATTCAATAAAAAAACTGTTTTATAAAAAGAATCTAATTTATTGTTAACGAATAAATTACTAATGACTAATAATTAATGATTAAACGAACTTACCTGTACGTGAAGTTCTATCATAATTATACGAAGGCTTCGTCCGAAGGGATTAGCTAATAACACATGTAGTACCGCCTAGTGGTTCGCCAGTCTCACACTATAGTTGAGGGTAGAATATAAAATTAAAAAATAAATCTCACGTCAACAAGACAGTTGACCGACCCGCTTGCTTCATTCAGTTTAGAGAGTAGCCGCATCTGGAATATTTCACACACAATAAAGGGTTAACAAATGGGAGGGAGGGTTGCTAATCCCTTCGGACGAAGCCTTCGTATAATTATGATAGAACTTCACGTACAGGTAAGTTCGTTTAATCATTAATTATACTTCAGGCTTCGTCCTCGGGATTAGCTAATAACACATGTAGACTTTTAGAGATAGTAGTGTGAAATATTTTGTTTATTCCTCAATTTTACAAACAGATATAAGAAAATAGGTAATTATAAATCAGCGTATCTTAACCTTCATTTGAGTTATTGTTTACAATTGTTCTGGCAAAACAATCATTTCAATTGTTATTGGCATTACCTATGGTTCTATTATAGAACCGAAATGTGCTTGATGAGCCGCTCCATCCAGCGGTTTTTCTTATTCGATCTAGGCTGACGCCCAGCTGAAGAGCCGCGGATGTAGCGGCGTGCCTTGTGCTGTGTGCGGTGGACATGTTCACATCGATACCGCTATTGCGCAGGGTGTCTTTTATCCACCTACTCAAGGTTTGAGAACCGACAGCATTGTAAGGCTTTCTAAAGCTTATGAAGAGGGAGTCAATATTCTTTCGCAACGGGCTTGATTTTTCGAAATAGGTAAGTAAAGTCAAGACAGGACATATTATTTCGGGTCGTTCCTAAAAAAACGGTAACACTAACAATGGCTGCAAACATCCTTAGCGTGTTGTTTTTAAGAAGTCAGGAATTTTGATAGTTACTTTAGAAGGGGACAATTCTATGTTTTTAATATTAATCTTTGACAAAGTCTGTGCGCAGTCAAAACGGCAATGAGAGTGATACGTTTTTTCGAAAGGTTTTCAAGGGATAACGTTTCGTTGGGATAAAACTGGCTGAGATAATTTATTACTATTGTAGTATCCCATGTTATTTTTTACTTGGGTAAAGGAGGACGTAACCGAAATATATCTTTAAAATACCTTTTGATTCTATCATCTTCTCCTAAATTATTTCCCATGAGTAGGGCAAGCGCGGATCTACAAGAATTAAGCGCCCCGTATTGATATCCCTCTTCATAGAGAATGTTTAGGAAATTAATTATTTGTGGAATCGAAGCGTTATACAAATCACCATTATTCGCATTACAGTAATTAAACCAGCGCCGTAAGTAAACATCATATTATTGTTTATAGGAGTTTTCAGAAATAGACGCCAACATCACATTTACTGCTGACGGAGGTAAGCTTCTTCTTACCCACGCCGGCGCCGTCCGCATAAGTTCCCTGCCACCGGGGTTTAAGTTTGGTGTATATGTCGCGATCGCTAGAACTGGAACATAAAATTGGATTTGCATTTGCCTTAAAAACAATTGGATCAGACAATAAAAGGCTTTTAAAAATTGGGTAGCTGTTGGCTAATGTGGTACGACTAGTACGCCTCTAGCCTTATCTGTAATTATCTTTCTCAGTGTCTTTAAAACGACAGAGAAAGGTGGGAAAGCATAGAAATAAATATCGGCCCAGGAAATTGAAAATGCATTAATTGCCATTGCATCGGGGTCTCTGTGCCAGGAGAGATAGGCAGAGTATTTAGTATTTATTCGACTGGCAAATAAGTTTATTTGAGGTACCCCATACGTTAAGACAATTTCCTGGTATGCCCAGTCCGCTAACTCCCATTCAATGTCGGGGTGTACCCGCCTTGACTCGGCATCTGCCGTGTTATTGTCTAATAAGCTAATCTAATGAGCTATGACGTACAATTTGCGACATTCACACCACTGCTATAGCTGACGAGTGATGTCAGTGAGGTGGGGGAACTGAATACTTTCCATCCTATTAATGTAAGAGACGGCTGTAGTGTTGTCGATGCGGAGTAAAATTTGACAGTTATTTAAATCTTTAGCAAATACTTTAAAACCAAGGAATGCCGCATGTAGTTATATATGTTGTGTCTTCTCTCTATATTTTGTTTTTGTAATTATTATTAATTAGTATGTTCTCTGCTCACTGTCTTGTCCTCTCAATTTAATTTTTTATTATTGTAATTTTATTGTTTATAATTTTTTTTTGTTGTTTATGTGCCACGCACCGGTACAACGCCTTTTTTGCTTTTTGCCTCAGAACAATGAGCAACTGACGTTCTCTTGTTCTGAGACAGAAACACGCCTTCGGCTAGCACTGAAAACCAGCGCCGTGGTCTCGTGCCTGTGTATGGGCCCGGCATTATGCTGAGCGCTAGCCCTTTCGTGCAAGTGAGTGTGTAATATTTTATTTTTATTATTTGTGTTTTCCAATGTAAACTTGCGAACCACGAATAAACTGTTTTTCTTTCTTTCTTTCTTTCTTTCTCTTGATTACTCCACGACCCGCTAGCCTTCTCTTTGCCACAGACAGCCCCCCACCCCGTATTTGAGGCATCTGAGAAAATTTTCAGATCATGCGTATCGTGCTTAATTTTACACAACGGTATATGTATTGCGTCATACCACCATCTTAGATCAGGTAGTAACAAACTAGATAAATATTCATAAATTTATCATAGTTATCATCAGGTTTTAAGTTTAAATGTTTTACGCGTTCAAATAGTTTAGTATATAGCCAGCTGTATTCTACAGCCGGATAAACTGAAACTGGTAATCCGACCATTTGTGCAAATTCACGTATCTTGCATTTTTTTTATGCGTAACAACTTTTTAATTTCTGATTTGACACGAACTTTTTGTGGATAACGTGATCTGGAAGTCTTCAGAGTCTAAAACGAAACCTAGAAATGTACATACTTGACTAGGTATCATTAAACTTTTATCCTCATTAATTAAAAATCCGAGAGTTGTAATTAATTTCTTAGATTTTACAGTATTGTACAAACATTTGTCGTATGACTCATCTAAGTTATTAATAGATATTAGGCCTGCCAAACGTAGTAACCGGACAATAGGTTTCATTATTTTAGTGAATACTGAATATATATGGGGCAGTGCTTAAGCCAAATAGTAGAACGTTAAATTCGTACAGTTGTTGAACTTTAAATCTTAAATATTTTCTTGTTATAATGAATACTTATAAAATATTAAGCCTCTTTTATATCTATTTTTGTTATTAATTTTAATACTGTGCGTAGATCTTCAATTTTGAAATGGTCGGCTGTAATAAATTTATTTAAGTTTTTTAAATTTAAGATGATACTGTATTTGCCATTTGGTTTAGACACTAGAAATATACTAGATAAAAATTGACCATCGGTAGGTTGACATTTTGACATAGCTCTATTACATAATAAATTATGAATAGCTTTTTTGAAGTTATTTGAATGGGATTTCGTATCCCTTAATGCAAAGGAGAACAATAGGCTTATTAACTCGGGATCATTGTCATTTTTTAATATCAGCGAGTTTTTAGTAGAAACTTGTCTCTGTCTAATTTCAACATTTTTATCGCGTTTGGCATTAACGTCGGAAATAGCCGCCTTAATTTCGGCATTTAATACAGGAGCATTAACTAGTTTGCAATTACTCCGCAATAGTCCTAATGAATTTCGGGACCGAAAATATTCGCAACAGTAAGATCTTCGCTCAGTATTTCGAGTATTGTACTGTTTAGCGTATCAGCTGACTCAGGCTCCTCAGTATTTGTCACCGGCTCCACGGTGCTAGCGGCGGCGGCAGCGGCAGGGGGCGGGGACACTCTTCGTCGGGTTCCGGGACGGGATCGACAAGCGTCTCCGCACATGGCTCAGAATCAACAATACCGTCAAGTAGGTTTGGAACGTTGTTATTACGTTCTTGATCTGAAAACCACCGTTACCTATACTAATCATGAAACAGACCAAAGTACTGTTCGCCAGACTAATTTATCGGGTAGTACAGCTCCAAAGAGAAGTACGCAAACCCATCTTGGTAATCATTACTGACCTACACTAGTCAAGAAACAGACCAAAGTACTGTTCGCAAGACGAATTTATCGGGTAGTACAGCTCCAAAGAGAAGTACGCAAACCCATCTAGGTAGTCATTACTAACCTACACTAGTCAAGAAACAGACCAAAGTACTGTTCGCAAGACTAATTAATCGGGTAGTACAGCTCCAAAGAGAAGTACGCAAACCCTTCTACGTCATCATTACTGACCTACACTAGTCCAGAAACAGACCAAAGTACTGTTCGCAAGACTAATTTATCGGGTAGTACAGCTCCAAGTTATAATAATATTTAGTTATGTAAGTACCATGTTACAAGTAAGTCACACTAATTATTAACAATTAGTTAAGAAACAGTCCTAGAAAACTGTCCGCAAAACTTTTTTATTGGGTAGTACAACTCTAGAGAAGTACGCAAACCCGGCTTGGTAACTATTACTATCACGGGCGTAAGTAATGTTTTATTATAAAAAATATGTTTTATTATAAAATTTATGTACGATTTTTGTCACGATTGAGTCACACTAATTTATTGACAATTAGTTAAGTTAAACAGTCCTAAAATACTGTTAGCATAACTATTATTCTATTTTGATATTGAGTAGGTAAACTTGCAAAGATAACATTTCTTAAAATATCGTAGGAGTTTCTACAAATGGTAAACCCAACAGGTATGAAATGTAACCTATTTAGCTAATTTAGTCAACACTTTTCTTAAGGTTGATTAAATGTATTGTAAAAAACTTGTATAAAACATGTCACGGAATAAGAGCACACCACCAGACATCCAAATTAGAATATTATGTTATAATCATAATACATACACTGATTTTTTATTATTATGTTTAAAATACTTTTTTTTTATATAAATTTGTTGTACAGATTGTGAGAGAAAATTATAGTCACATTAAAAATTTACGCATGCACACAGTCGCACTTGCATAAGGGTCTAGCGTAGTAGGTATTTCATCCATTTTAGTTTGTTTTGACTGTACAGCGGAAGTGTGACAGCAGTTTTAGTTTTAATTATTTTTGGGATAAAATAATACAGGGCAGCTTGTGGCGAGCTGTCGGGCAGTAGCGACCCCCGCGGACCTGACCTCCTGGGAGACCCTTTGTTCTTCATCTCTGGTTTGCCTTCATTGGCCGGCCAGAGTGAGCACTGACGAGGAACAAGGCTCCCACCTCTCTCTTGCCTTAATTGGCTGGTTAGAGTGGAGATTCGCAAGAGCAAACGTGCTCGGGGGAAGGAAGTATTCCAGTAAGATGCTGGTAGGGATCTTGACCGTACTTCCGGGATTGTCCTGATAGCCGTGGAATACCTCTCCACTCCTCTAGCACCTCGATATATGTTGCCCCCTTGTCGCTACGTCACTTTGTGCTAGCGGCCGTTTTCGGGGGCCCATTTACTGAGTGTGCAAGTCACCCCCTGCCTTTTTATCCGTGCTTTCAAACATTGGTCAGGCAGGGGCCATAGTCCCTCCATAGTCTTAAGTACCTAGTCCACCTAAAAACCCAAACCCATAGTTCAAATTGTTTTTTGTTTGCTACATAGTTCTACAATAGTCTTACACTAACCGGGGATTATCCTTAGGTGCACCTGCATAGTGCATATAGGGATAATCGTCGGTTGGTATCTCATTTCTCATAAAATTCTCAAGGGGCCTCTGCGAGTTGGCTTCGGCCCCTCGTACGCCTTCCAAAGGTCCGGGACCCCAGGGTCCCGAGAAACGTAAGACGTTAAACAAAAAATAATAATAAAAATAATAATTTCTTTATTTCCACAAAACACTTGGTACAATGTTACAGGTAGCAATGTTGTATTATTTTCTAGCAAATGGATGTAGCTTCTGTAACCGCGCTAGGCAAAGCCTGTATTACGGTTATCAGTGCCATTTCCCTCGAGATATAAACAATAAAATTAATGCCAACAGTTGCGAGATATACTATGTTAATTTATCGATAAAACAGTACAGTAATAAAAAATGAATAATAAAAAATAAAAAAATGAAGAGTAAAAAGACAGTCCTGTCCTGAGACCCACACACCCTGTGGGTTTCTGGTAGGTATGTGATAATATGAGTGTGTGAGTGTGTATGAGTGTGTGTGTGTGAGTGTGTGTGTGTGTGTATGTATGTGTGTGCGTGTGTGTATGCGCAAGTGTGTGTGTGCGGTATTACTTGTTCTTTATTTGGCTACGTCTAATAATTGCTCCGTCTCTTCATAAGTAAGTTTCTGCAAATAATTACTTATTTTTAATTTACACTTTGATTTTGTAAGTGGATAGATATTTAATTCTTCATTAATTTTATAATAAAGATACGGGCCAAGAAATTCAATAAACCTCTCGCTAAATTTGGTTCTACTAGTGGTCCGTTTCATGTTTATTGTGTGATTACGACGCTTCTGAGCATGAGGGTCGTAAAATAGTTTTGCGTGTTGTTTGAGAATGATGTTAAGAATAAAAAGTTGCCTGACTGTCAGAACCTCACAAAACTGGTACAAAGAAACAGTTGGAAAATAAATTGGCTTGAAAGTACACACCTTTAAGATTGCGCGTTGGGCAATTTCTATGGATTTCATTATGGTTTTACACGTACCGCCCCAAGATGAGATACAATAATTTAGTAATGACTGGCATAGAGCATAATAAATTCGTTTTAGTAGACTGGCTTCTGTAACATGGCGTAGATGTTTAAATACAAAAATAAGTTTCCGCACTCGAGTACCCAGTAATTTGATGTGTTCCTTGAAGTTAAGATTACTGTCTATGGTTACCCCTAAGTACCTAATGGATTGTGTACGTTCTAATGATGGGCACGTGCAGTCGGCCATTGAGACGCAATCGTGTGTGATAATTTTATAGCTATTTGGATCTATAGACTTCTTAATGCCAAAAGAGATAAATTTCGTTTTTTCTACGTTTAGTGTAAGAATGTTAGTTTGTAGCCAGCTTCTAGTGACATTATAGCCCTGCTGAGCAGCCTCAAATACCTCATCCCAAGTATTGGCAGCAAAAACTAAAGCAGTATCGTCCGCGAAGGAAATGATTTCACCTTGGGAGAGTTTAAGATTCGTGAGCTCGTTGATATACACGAGGAAAAGTGTGGGTCCTAAGATGCTGCCCTGTGGTACGCCATGCGTGACTGGTAGGTAAGCACTTTTGTATTTTCCGACACGGACACATTGAGTTCGTCCGGACAAATAACTTTTAAAAAGTTCCAGTTGTGTACCTCTTATTCCTAGTACTTCTAGCTTGAAGATTAAGCGGGAAACAGAAATCGTATCAAATGCTTTGGCTAAGTCTAAAAATAATGCAAGACATTTATTACCTTTGTCCAGATTATTACTAATAAAGCTTGAGAGCTTATTGACTGCTTGTTCTGTGGACTTACCATGCCTAAAGCCATACTGATTGACCGAAAGCAAGTTGTTTTTTTCTAGAAAATTTACCAAGCGGCTATTTATAATTTTTTCAAATATTTTGGAGATTGCAGGAAGTATTGAAATTGGTCTGTAATTGCAGATACGATTTCTGTTCCCACTTTTATAGATTGGGCAAATTTCTGAAATTTTCAGGGAATCAGGGAACAAGCCTAAATGTAAACTATCATTTACGATTTTCGTGAGAGGAGAGATAAGAACGTGCTTATGCAATTTCAAAAAATTTGAACTGATTTTATCACAACCCGATGCACAATCAGTCTTTAAACCATTTATAATTTGTTCGATTTCAACTTCATTAGTGTCCATCAAAACAAATGAATTTCCCTGCTTGTTAGGCTCATCTAGATATTTTTGTAAATTTGCTTCTGACATAAGCTTTGTCTGCTGTTTCGTATTCTCAGCCAGTGAGGCTCCGACACCTATGAAATAATTATTTACTTTGTTCAGTGATTGCTCTGGAGATGAAGAGAATGTTAGAAGTTCTGTTGTGTGTTGTGTAGATTTTGTTGTGTTAGTAATAGTTCGAATTGCTTTCCATAATTTTTTATTGTCTGTTTGTGCTTCTTTAATTAAGTTTTTTTCGTACTCCCTCTTAACTTTTCGTAATAATGCATTACAGAAATTTCTGTAGCGCTTATAACTAGTTTGTAATACGACATTATTTGGAGACTGTTTGGCTTTCCTGTGTAATCTATCCCTGTTCCGCATACACCTCAGTAATCCTGGAGTAATCCACGGCTTTAAAATCTTTTGACGTCGTGGTAAAGTAATTGACGTTGTGTTTTTTTCTATAATATTTTGTATGCTTTGAGTCAAGTAATTCAACGTATCATTTGGATTTGAGGACTGATAAATTGGATCGAGATTTAATTGTGATAGGTTCTTTTCTATTTCTTCATTGTTATCTTTAGTTATGGTGGTAGTAGTATAATGCCATGTTTTTTTTAAATATAACCTATATTAAAAATTACAAAGAACAAACTATTTTCTCAAAGTGCAATAATTCAGTTACACATTGTATATGTAAGTATCTACAAGTTACTTCTTAGTAAACATAAAACCGTGACAAAAAAGTTTCGATACACTTGAAATGTATGTAAAAGTAAATAAGGCAAGTAAAATCGTTGCCTAAAGGACATGCATTATGGCGACTTATTTACCGCCAGCTCGTTATTAAACGGGCTTTGTACGGCAGCAATAAAACTAACAAACAATAAATACACAATGACTGACCTGGAGGCTCCGAGCGGGAACGAGTATCAAGCGAGTTGAAACAACTCAGCGTACTTACGGCATCTTCCCAACACTTTTTTTTTTTCTAATTTCTTGAACTACCGCAGCAGATGATCGTAATCTTCTTCACGTTTCCGTTTAGGCATGTTAGATAAGCACTTGGAATAAACAATTAGCACTTTTGAGACGCGAGCGTGAGATCGTGGCGAGCACTAAAAAGCGAATGAAGCAAGCGGGTCGGTCAACTGTCTTGTTGACGTGAGATTTATTTTTTATATTCTACCCTCAACTATAGTGTGAGACTGGCGAACCACTAGGCGGTACTACATGTGTTATTAGCTAATCTCGAGGACGAAGCCTGAAGTATAATAAAAAATGAGACGTCATTTGGCTGTTTACAAAAATTATTTTAATTAAAATAACAGAAATCCAATTAATTCGAAAATGTACAGCCCTGTTTCCAATACAGTGATAAATAACGTAGTTATTAGTTTACCAAAATTCACATAAAAACACCGAAACAATCGTAAAGTTACGTTAGGTCTTCAAAATTGACAAAATGTTACTTACACTTTTGACAAAATGTTTGGCGGTGTTTAAACACAATCCTAAAAGTTTACCTACCAAGGGTAAACTTTTAGGATTGTGTTTAAACACCGCCTAAAAAAGTACCAATTTTACTACCAAAAAAGTTCTAAACGGTTACCAAAATGGATAAATGGTCACCAAATAACGCTTCTTAAAATATTATGAACTAAATCCAAATTGTTTTTATGTGAATTTGACTGAAAACTGAAACTTTATATGAATCACTTGTAGGTCTGGCGGTCACAGTTCTAACCTAACCTAACCTAACACAATTTGGTGACCATTAATCCATTTTGGTAGCCAAAAAGTTTTTTTTGTTGATCATTTAAATTATATCCTTACTTTTACCCCGATTTTGTTCAAAATGACTCATCCTTTACTAACTTACTGGTTTAAGATGAAGAGAAGCCTCAACTATGTAACATCACTCAATTATCTTCGTCAAAAGACCTTGCAAACTTCTCCCCACAATGAATACTACTTTGTATATTAAATTAAATCTTTGAAAACCACAACGGAATCATGTCAGCCCACAAAATGAGCACTCTGAGGCCTTTGTTTAAAGCCTGTAGCAACATTGCTTAGTGTGTCAAGTATAAATGACCACCTGCCTTTAATTGCTCGTCTAACCACAGTTTTTAACTGCTTAAGAACAGGCGTAGACTGTGCAATGTGATTGCTTGTGACATTTTTTACCCACTTCTAAAAAGTTCTTAGTTTGGCCTGTGTGTGTATGTTTGATTCGCGATTATCTCGCGTTTAGCTAAACTAACATTGTTGCAACTTTCAGTAAAGTATTTGTTACATTTAGGAGGTTTTAGTATTTTAACCGACGTCGAAAAAAAAGATTTTCAACAAAAAAACCCACTAAAAACTAAAAATAAAAAGCTTAAAAAATATGTAAAACAACAAACAGAACTAAATCCACTGACTTGCGAAATTTATACCTGGTTTTAGTTTTTGAAGACGGCTCTTGCTTAAAATAACGCGGCTTTAGAGACTGAATGGATGGATTCAGCTAAATAACTGTTTTTAAGGTGGTTCTTGGAGTTTTTGCTTCTCATCTCATCGTATCTTTACAAGTTAGTTACTTGGTAACACTAAAGCCCTTGGTACGACTATTTTTATCTTGCTGAGTTGTAGTTCTTTCCATCATACCATTACTCTGCCTGTCTGTCTCTCTGCCTGTCTATCTCGCTTTCACGCCAAAAATACTGGACCGATTTAAATAAAATTTGCTACAGAGATAGTCCATAGCCTGCAAAAGGACATAGGATAGTTTTTATCCCAAAAATCCCACGGGAAGTGGAAATAAGCGGTTAAAAACGCGCGGGATAGCTAGTAGCCTATACATCGTGGCTGTTGTTTATATTGCAAGACTGTAGTAAGGTTTTCGTTTTGTCTTATAAGTACAAACATTTTTCAAAATGTCACTTCAATGCAATGATTAGATTCTCATATCTTGCAACAAAAGTTATATGTTATGCGATGACTTGCTTACTCAGAGAACTGAGAATATACATAGAAATAATTATACTAAATTATTTGATTATTTAGTTTTTTTTTATATTTACTATTATAGCGGTAACAGAAATACATCAACACTATCTTACATTACACACACATTACATTACATTACACTGTACTTAAATTGTGAAATTAACTATAATTATCTTGTTTTATATTTGCACGCCTCATTTGGTTATAAACAGTGTACCTCTCTATCATATTTTGTAACATCCTTTTCTACCTGTTTTATGCAAATAAATTATTTGTATTTGTATTTGCTATTCATAAGATGCATTTTGGTGACAGACGGAAAACGGAGTCTTAGTAATACCGTCCCATTTCACATAATAGTAAAACGAGACTCTATTGAATAAACTCATTAACTACAGCCATATTGAATAGTCAGTTTTATGTCTGCAATTAACAGCAACTTCATATAGTATTAGAAGACAAATTTGCGCCATTGCTTAGCTTTGCCAAGTGAAAGGCCTGTCCTTGTTATGTTTACAGCCAACATTTTTACACCATAAATCATAACTTCATAGGTAATACACGTTTTCTGGCTTTGTGACGGGTGTTGCGAAAGAAAGAAATGTGGGGCTTTGTATTTTAAATTTTGAAGTGTGTGTTCATATTGTAAGTATTGTGCATTTTAAAGAATGTTATATGAATGAGAAGAAATATCCTAAACAAACTTAGAAATTAAGGTATCTTTTAAAGTCAAATCATGCGAGAGCCATGAAAGTGACTCAGATACTCTTGATGAGGTAAGTGCACAGATTTCTGAGGAGCTGTCCAGACTAAACCGTAAGGAGTCCAACGTTTTAATGAAGAATACCAAAGTAAAGAAATTTGAGTAAGCCGCAGTATTAAAACAGTCAGACTATAAAATAGTAGCTGTCCTTACGGATTCACCTGCGTTAAGTTAGGTTTTTTGGTTACGCTATGTTACTGTAAAGTTTTATAAAAATCTGTTCAGTAGTTTTGCTGGAAACAGTAACATCCATCCATTCATCATCGCAAACTTTCACTTTTATAATATTAGCACGATGATTGCCATATAATATAACAGAAATCTTAAAAATTGATTTTGTGCAAGCAGCTAGCATTTTAGTTTATGTTAAGGATGATGTAAAAGCTTGTGCAAAATTAATGTTTGATTGTTCACAGGCTTTTCTTGTATGCAATTACTTTTAGTTTGATATAGCTAGTTTAGTATTTTTGTTTATTTAATTCACAACTACTTAAAATGTTACAGACGTTGTGATAACCCTGTAGTTAAAACGCGACCTCTTTACGGGTTCAACATCTATACATAATTATATTCATCTAACATTATTCGTTCGCTTAAAATAAGAAAAACCAAATAAAGATCTTCAAAAGTAAAAAAAAATGTTTTGGTACGTCAAAGGGAAAATATAGAATCGTTATAGGATCACTTGGTTGTCCGTCTATTTTTCAGTGTGTGTTTGTTACGAACGTTTATCTCGAGAACGCGTGGAAAAATCGAGTTGAAATTAAAACAAAACCAAATAACTCAGGTCTGCGGTCTCTTGAAGCATGGAAGAAAACAAGTTAGTAGTAATAATAATCCGAATTTTATTTATTTTTCATGTTTACAATAAAATATTATGGCTTGTTAGTTCTTAACAATTTACATGTGCCAGTTACATTCGCAGTAACCTTGCTATTTTTGAACTCGGTAACAATGAGATTTCAAAATTGCACAATTTGAGCTAAGACAACTGACGTCTTAGCAAGACGTCTTACACACAGATTGCGTTATATTTTTTACAAATTAAGAAAAAACCTGGAGATTTATCTTACATAATTGTTTGATCATCAACGGTCATTAACCTTCATAAAAACGAATTCATATAAAAAAGGAAATTGCTGCTTTTATGAATCTGAACTTTATAATTATTTTTTTGTAAATTTTGAACTTTTTGTAATCAATTCTCATAAAAACATTCAACCGAACAAAATTAAGCTTCTGTGATTGTTATATCCGTAACTTTATCAATTCGTTATAGGTTTATTTTTGTTTTTAATATCTTTATATTTATTATAAGCGGTCTAACTCAAGCTCTGCTTGAGGCCGGTATTCTATCAAAAAATAAATAGGTATATTGATCTTTTTTTTGGGGAGTGAGAAATCATCAAATAACTGCTCCCGTCCTGGGTGCGGCGGGAGAGCGTGTCAAACTTTTACTGACTTAAACTGATCTGAAAAATAATATATATAATAATTTAAGCTTTATTTGGTCAATTTTCAACTATGTGCAAAAAAAGTAACCCTGTTAGAAGACATTTTATTGATTTAAATATATTTACAGAATAAGTAAAAAAAAATGCTATGTTATTAAAAATATTCAATCTACACATTTACATTAATAATAAATTTAATTTGTATGACATTTATAACATTTATAAGTTTTTCCTTGAAATAGTCCACGACCACATTCTCACTAACCCGTCACAAAACTAGATTTGGGATGATGCTGTGGAAATCCTAACGGGAAACCCATACAGAACAGCCATTCGACCACCAAAACGACTACCAGGCTCTCTACCAGGAAAACGTATTTCTTAGTAGCTCTTTTATTGCTTGCCTTGCTTAAATCAATTTCCAAAAATCGTTTCAAAAGAAACAAAGAAAGAAAGAAAAACGTTTATTTATACCTCTCACACTCGTTCACATATTACAAAAAAAAAATACATAAAAAATCTGTGCAAGGCCAAAAAACTCCTAGCTAAGCATTTGCTGCGATACTTAAAACAATAAATATCGCAGCGCTGGTATTCTCCTAGGGCCAGCTGTGTGTGAGGTCACGGACACACGGACATTTCTCAGTGTGCATTTACGACATAGAAATAAATTACAGTGCATTGTATATTTTCTACATTCAGTACTTCCGGCTATGCGTTCATTACCACCAATAAGCCTGATTCGTTTAGATATGTATGTAGGATGATAATTGATGTTGATAAACTTGTGTGACGTCAGATTGCTAGAATGCGCTGCACGTCATATGAAGATATACGGCACCGCGTGTATGTGTGTAGGCTCTTAGGGTATGTTCAGACGTTACTACAACCACACCACAACCACTCTGCAATGGAAACACGTAGTAATAATGCACACATTTAATTACTGTGGAATTTTTAGTAAATATGCCTATTACAGGGTGCGTCTCTTGTCATATAAATTCATTTGGTATTTTCATTTCAATAATGTTTTAAGATATAATAAAAAATATATAAAATTTTAGTGAACGTTCACTTAAACAAAAATGATTAGGTAAAACGTTTAAGTCCGTACTTCCGTACTAATATTCTAAATGCGAAAGTAACTCTGTCTGTCTGTCTGTCTCTTTTTTACGCCTAAACCACTGAACCGATTTAAATGAAATTTGGTACAATATAGTCTGGGACCCGAGAAAGGACATAGGATAGTTTTCATCCCGGAAATCCCCCGGGAACCGAAACTTTTATTCCACTTATTTGTATTAGTTTGATATAATTATATTGATACCATTAATATGGTTAATACGCTGTCTCAGGACTTAGCAGACATATCCATACTAATATTATAAATGGGAAAGTGTGTCTGTCTGTCTGTTTGTCTTTCTTTCACGGCAAAACGGAGCGACGGATTGACGTGATTTTTTAAGTGGAGATAGTTGAAGGGATGGCGAGTAACATAGGCTACTTTTTGTCTCTTTCTAACGCGAGCGAAGCCGCGGGCAGAAGCTAGTAACGTATAAATAGCCTTAGTGGATATTTTTCTTATCGCTGAGCTCCTATTTATTTATGCGAATGACGTATTATTATGCGACGACATAATTATCGTCTTTATGTGTATGCACGAGCCCTTACTCCAAAAAACAAAACGTAGACAATCAAGTGACTCGCTTTATAAATCGAGTTATGCACTTACAAAACTTTGACCATGAAACTAGACCGATCATTTTTGCGTTTAAAAATTACGTATAAATAACAATGAATCTATTTGGCAGTTTGACTAGTTTCGCAACTCTTCATGGCAAACAACATATATAGTAATCATTGTTTATCTAGTTAAATAAGTTACGTAATAGGTTGACGGTGTCAGTTAGATCGATGTGTTTTGAATCTATTATCTGCGTGGGCTATCTCATTTCGTTTCCTTTTGTATAACTATCTGTACATATAAAATGTCAAACTGACTGACTGACTGACTGACTTCCAGCCCAAACAGTTGGTCTTAGTTAGCCCTACATGAAACTTACAGGGTGTGTTATTTTGCAAAAAATAGGCAACCACTAAGAAAGGATTTTTGTAAATTCCAACCCTTTTTTTGGAAGTGAGAAATCATCAAATGACTTCTCCCGTCCTGGACGGGGCAGGAGGGCGTGTCAGACTTTTACTGACTAAAACCCACCCTTTGATTGGCCTTTATGTTCCGGGGTCACGGTAACTATTATAAATATTCCGCAACACTATTTTAACCATGTAGGGGTTGAATTGATAAAAAAACCTTAGTGGCTTATGCTTACTCTTCAAATAGAATAACCCTTCCAAGTTTCATGTCTCTAGTTAGTTATTGTTAAATATCAACAAAGCGTTGGTATCAATCTGTGAGTATACTATTATATGTACATCAAACGACTTTTCCCACCCTGGGCGGAGCGGAAGAGAGTGTCAGACTGATGGCCCTTTATGTTCCGGGGCAGCGGTAATTATTAGAATTAATCCGCAACCAATGCAATGCATTGGCCCTAGAGGGCCCCGTCACGTTGTGACTGTTCCTAGCCTACCCTAGGCTGATAAAATTTTCGATTTTTCTAAATATAAACATTAGTGATGGGGAAGGCTTCCCCCGAAGGGGAAGGGACCGCGCCCCTCCACCGCACGGTCCTGTAGAGCTCGTCCCAGACTGGACACTCTCCCACCATTTCTACGGAATGAATTCCCATAAGCCTATACTGCCTTGTCCCGACTTAGAAAGCTAGGGGACAAGGAGGGGACCAAGGATGTTAGTATGTGAATTCACAGTTATAAATATACATACTATAAAATTAAACAATAAAGTGAAGAGACGAGAGGACAAGCAAAAGTATATTGTATAATGTAAAGGGTGGTAAAGGGACCGTTACACTTGCGCCTATGAAATCATCATTAAGGATTACGTTAAGCTACAGCTAAAGCCCCACCCCACTAACGAGTTATAGTAGATGACGCGTTCGTGTACTGCTAGACCTCAATACGTGAATCCTATGGGAGACGCCGCAATTCTAGCTGTCCACGTTCCCTAAACAAATCCATGTCTTACACAATACCTGAAGGCAGTCGAACTGCGAAGTCCAATTACCATTGAGGAAGACAAGTTTATAATAAAATACTCCTACACGCGTACTAGTGTGCATGACCCTCTTACGGCAGCCTATGTGACCCTAACCCGTACAATGAAACAGCACAAGTGTACCGGAGACTCGGTCTGTAGCAGAATTCGTTGCGGCTGTCCTTAGTATTCTTCGAAGTGGTAAATCGTCACCTCACTCACACCCCCTTAATCTTCCCATTTCGGGGCGCCTTCGCTGCATATGCATCTGCTGCTCAGCGCCCAGATCACATGTTTCGCTAAAGAGTGAATCAGATATGTGGCCCGCGGCCTTTTTGTTTTTTGTGGGGTTTTAGCGAGACACAGACCCTAGCGTTCATAGAACGGAGATACCAATTCAGTTAGGGGTACTTAGCAATGCCTACCCCCGCTCCCGGAGATGCGTGAACAATAAGACCAGCGCATACTCGTTCTGTGCCAGACCTTCTGTATGAAACAGTTATCATCATAAACATTCGGTTGGCCTATAATTACTTTAATTCGTAATTATTACTGTACTCTCATTTGCATTCAATTACTGTCTGCATTGCAGCCAAGTTGGAAATACTGAATTCGCTTAGAACTTTAGTAGATTGAGCAAGTACGGTTCGACCTTCCATGTTTTGTATGTCTGGTACCATTAGTCAGGTGTGTTAATGTACAATATGTAGCGGTGTATAATAGAATATATAGCAGGTAGAGTAAATCGGAAGGCTGTCGCCGTTTCCCTACAGCCAAACGCTCATGATGAGTCCCTGCCAAGGTGCGGATTAGGTGATGGGCATATAGGATGAGAGTATTATAAATATAATACAAAATACTAATAACATAATATAATAGTATCTACATGCTAAAGTAATGTAATCATTATTTATAAATCTATTAATAGTGATAACTAGTCTAGTTACTTAGGATAGACTATATGATTAACGTACACTCTGAATAATATTTACGTGACCGTAATTAATACTAAAACAGATCAAAGACTCACCAGAACAACGATTTGAAAGATTTAGATTCTATTACCAGATTAGACTCGATCCTCGCCATAATCGCCTCCTGCCACGTACAAACACTGACACTCGCGACAAACCAGACTAGACCACAAATGACCACAAGTATTAGAGCTATCGACGCAACTCAACTCTCCGTTCACGAACTTCTACCAGACGTTGTCGAATCACTCTCCGATCTCCCTAACTTAATTCGCCTAGATCACGACCGACCTCTCTAGTGACCTGAACCCAACTGTCCTTCAGCCTATCCAACTTTCACTAAAAACCACGTGTTCCCAGACACTGCTCACACGCAAATCCCCAATTCGCAGAACCCTTTTTTGTTACATTTCTCAATTGTTCTAAGAGTCGTTTGAAGTTAATAGATGGGGCTCTTTATGACAACCAGATGTGAATTTGTATTGAGAGTTGCACTTAGAAATCGAATATTTTACAAGTTTCTTTAGAGCTCAACGATAAATTGTTTTATGGTATGTCGACTGGCACTGTTATCTTAAATTTGTTTCGCATTAAATAGAGGATTTATGCTTTCCTAAGTAGCGACCCATGAGAAGGGTCTTTTTGAACAAAAAATAAGATATTTTGTTATTATTTAATAAGGAAACGTGACTGACCGTCACAACGTGCTGACTGCTCTTTAAGGTGCGAGTGGAACAAACGTGCCGTCGACATGAACCTAGTTCTTATCGGGCGGCGAGCAACGCATCGCTCGCCGTCCGCAGTCCCGCGCCTACGGTGGCCGATAGTCGTCTTGCGACTCTCTACGCCTGGGTTACTGTCCGAGGCGTGAGGAGTGACAGTGTCACACGCGCGCCGCGGCCTCCTCCTCCAGCATGACTGCTTGGCAGAAGGAGGCGACAGCTTCCCATTCAGTCACCCCCGCCAATATCCTCTGCAAGAACACGGCGGTGGCCCACCCGAGTGGGGCATACCACCGCCGTATGCTCCACCGTGTCCTCTAGGCAACCCTTGCTGCAGTGGTGACACCCGGCGTCGCTTCCGCTCGAATGCGACACAGGAACCTTCCGAAATGTCCGGTCTGGTAAGGATCTGTTTTCGGCGATACGTAAGAGCACTGTGGCGCCTCGCCAGCCACTCCTCAAAGAGACGTGCCCACCACTGGATTGCGACAGTCGCAGTCTCCATTCCGCCATAAGATCCCGCAGGAGCTGAGGTGCATCGCGCTGCAATTAACCGCGGCAGTGCAGTTATTTTTGGTTACTGATCGGCTCCCGTGGCTCATGGTGCAATATTATGTAGCACAATATTATGTGTTATTCTGATATATAATATAAGCTACGAATATCTTGCAAAGCCATCGGCAAGCCTTGCTACTTACTGCTCGTATGTATCATCATTATATTGCTGCAGAGTCATTTTAAAACTCTGTGATAATTCTAATTATATTTATTGTAATTAAATTAAGTAATCGGCAATTTTGTACAAAATTTAAAACTTGTATAACGTATTTATATTTTATGGATTTACTATATTCATGAAAACCCTCTGATATATCATGCATTATTTTAAGACTAATTTCTTTGCCAAAAATGGTTATAGTGAGTTAATTATTGATATTAGACATATGCTTTCGCGGACTTTTTCTTAGAACGTTTTAAGAAACAATTCTTTAGTACATAATTTTTGCGTAACTTCAACCATTTTGTCACACTTTTCATTACTGCTCGGCTCCTATGTGTCTCAGTGATATGTTATATAGCCTATAACCTGATTATAATCGTACTAAGTTTAATTAAAATTCCTTCAGAAGTTTTTCACACCCATGCGTGCACATACAGACAGACAGAGAGACAAAAAATTTACTGATTCCTTTTTGGCATCAGTATCGATCACCAACCATCCTTCAATATTAATTTTAGAACTGTAGAATTGACCTCTCTACAGTTTGTGGGCACTTATAGGCTGAGGATGTCGTTATAGCGGCAACAGATAAGTATCCGACTATCCTGGTGCATGATATATAGTCTGATGACAGAACACAAAAATCCTCTCTGCTCACTTGCTTAAGTGGTGGAACCAACATACAAAGTTTTAAGTGAATCTTATCTCTTTAATGTTTTCAATTATTCCCTAATTCTCAAACCAAGTCAAGTAAATTTTTCGAATCGAAATTAAATTTTTGTGGATTTGCATGAACTTTGGTACAGTTGTGCAGCTGGTGTTCAATATTGTTTTTATTTTTTAAAGTAGTGTAGTTTGTTTTTATTATGTTAGTGTCTAATGCGTGTAAATGTTGCGTACATACTCGAATGATAGCACAAATGACGCAGCGTTTGATTTCCTCGCAAAAGACTAATATTTGTAAAAATAAATAAATAATATTAAAAACAAACTATTTTGGCGGGAAACGGACTAACCACAAGTCTTAATAATTATTGCTTATATCCTACTCCTGTTACTTAACGTCATCAAGCTTAATTTAAGATCATGATATTACTCATACTACTTTTGTGTACTTTGGCATTCGATGTCGCTAATCTACGAACTGTAAATAAACCAATACACAGAAATTTTGGCTCAAAAGAACCTTTGCATGTATTTTTTAAATATTGTATTGATAGTTTACATCACTCTTAAAACACAAAAAATATATAAATTTAAAATTTAAAATAAAAAAAAACCTAAAACTGGCCAAACCGCTTGGGCACTTCAAACGAGCGTGTGACGTCATAGTTTATGCCAATCTAACACCATACAAGTACGCACTTAAATAGGTATTTGTTGTGATATATTTTAAAAACATTTTGCTCTGATCATTGGCGACACTTTCCAAATAGTTTTTGCCACTTTTCATAATAAAATAAATAGCAAGAATAAACAAATAAGACTAGTAAGGAAGGTTATTGAATATCAGCATCACTCAAACGATGTTTTTATTCAAACAAAGAGACATAAAGCTAATCTACATAATATTATAAATAATATTTACATCTGTCTTACTGTTGTATATATATATATATATAAGATATATCTTATTCATCAATTAATAACTCCGAAACCAAGGTCAAACAAACACCGATACTGAAATATAAAAAAATATTAAAATGGCAAGCGTCAAAATTGCAATGACCTAGAAGTTTAGGAGATTAAAATTTTAAGTAGTCTAGTACATACACAAATATTTATAATTATGTAATTGATTTGGAACGAAAACTTTTAAATTTTAAAGTCGAAATTATAACAGAAGCAGTTTGTGTCTCAGAAATCTGTCGTTATCGTCGTCGATATTGCATAATATCCGAGCTCGCGAGATTCTTTTGGAGAATTTCTATAAACAGACAGCCTTCAGCTTTATTGTACTAGTACAGTTATGAGCATAAATATGTAGCAACTACTCAAACATTGAAAATATTTTTTCTCTTAGATCAGCTATACTTTCTAGTACAAGAATATTTTATAGTAATTATAACATAGACTATTATAAAATATGACATATTTTTTTTTTACTTTTTTTATAACTTTTTTTAGCAATGCTCAGATAGGCCTAGCTGCTTTTATTCTTTTTGTTTGTGTTTGCTGCATGTTTTGGTACAGATGGTTAGTAGAAAATAGAAAATTCGCAATTGGCTGTAAGTTAAGCGTTTATTGTTAAGATATTATTACAAAGAACTGTGGATTGTAACAAATAAATAAAAACTTAATGTAACTGTAGTTTTATTCTAAGAGGAAATGGATTTTAATTTTTGCGTAGTTGTTACATGCTTATGCTCGTGACTGTACACAGGTCGTTCCCGCGATGCGCGCACGCACGTCCCAACAACAGACGGTCAAGGTCAACGATCAGAACATACAGAGTGACAATTAAATGTGTTAATTAATATTGTAGCCAACCACCAACTGTTATTTATAGACTTTTAATTGCTTTCGCTATGTGTTAGGAATATTATTATGTTTAGAGATGTAAGGTCAAAAACCCAGAAATGATAGGTGTTTTTGCGAACTACCTACTTTGACACTGAAGCGATAATTGTTTTAACAATTTTGTAGTGTTTACAAGGACATTAGATATCCGTTAGTTACCTATGTTACTCATCAAAGTAGGTAGTGTTTAACAAAATTCAGTACACGATTTTTAAATCTGGGTGCACGTCACGAGATACTCACATCTTACTTCGTGGGGTATGTAATTGCACAAGTAAAATCTCCGAAAACCGTAACATTGTTTTTTTTTTTCACAAAAAAATTGTTGATGAGTGTAGGTGTACATTGTACGGAACCTTCGTTGCGCGAGTCTGACCCGCACTTGCTTTTTTTGTACGAATCTGCCAAGACACATATTTTGACTAAAATGTAAAGAGAGTGCGAATGACTCGCATGTAGAATTAGATGTTGATGATTCTGGTAGAGAATGCCTAAGGCATTAAGTCCGCCTCTGTACATGAATTTTGTGCATAAAGTATAAATAAATAAATATGTTAGATTCAACGTAAAATCAGATAAATTTTTGACAGTGCAAGCCAAAATACACTT
The DNA here is from genome assembly GCA_033675125.1 of Athetis lepigone. Lineage (NCBI taxonomy): Eukaryota > Metazoa > Arthropoda > Insecta > Lepidoptera > Noctuidae > Athetis > Athetis lepigone. Next base: position 20,766,586 of record CM066229.1, on the reverse strand, counting down.
CCGGACTTATAAATCGAGCCACCTAGCATAATGAGTTTGTATTATCTATAGCTTTAGAAAAGATATATGAATAATTATCAATGCAGTTTTGTAGCTGGCATATTAAACATTTGAATACATTTTTTAAATGCACTAATTGACCTTAGTGTGTCCTACATAATATATTTTTTTAAAGTTATACACGATATTAGCTCGATCCGCTAGGAGTATAGTTTTGTAATGACAACATTATCCGTACTAATGTTATAAATGCGAAAGTAACTCTGTCTGTTTGTTTCTTTTTCACGCCTAAACCACTGAACCGATTTGAATGAAATTTGGTACAGATATAGTCTGGGATCCGACATTGGACATAGGCTAGTTTTCATTCCAAAAATCCCCCGGGAACGGGAACAAAAATTCCACGCAGACGAATACGCGGGCTGTAGCTAGTTACATTCTAAATAAGATAATGGTGAGGCAACATTGTAGAAGACTTAGCACTCTCCACTATTCAAACCATATTATAGAAAGTTACTAATTTAAACACATGTAGAATTGTCTATATTATGTAGATACAAAATACAGGAAAAACTAAACAGACGCGTTTGCGTTTTCGTACAAAATTGTTGTTTTTTATGGACATAAACTGAAAAGAGCTAACTAAATGCGTAGTTCCTAATTAAACAGCTTTCTAAGTGTCATCAACCATTATTTTGTTGGAAAAGTTATTGTTCCAATCCTGTCGAATTTTTATAAGCAGAATACTCGTCTCCATAGCTATCCGAGAAACATCGGACATTATTAATTGATCACAAATTCTGCGCCAATCTCTGAATTTACCACTAGATGTTGTATGTAGGTGTAAATAAATAAATAAATATCTTAGCACAACTCACACACGGTCATCTGATCCCAAGCTAAGCAGAGCTTGTGTTATGGTAACCAGACAACTGCGGGGTTATTCACTAACTCTATTGACAGCTCATAGTGATGATCACTTGATAAAGTGTTCAACGGTTAACTGTCAAATAGCTAGTTTCGTATTCGCTATCACCAGTGTCGAACTGGAATGACGTCATTAGCAACCGGTATGGCTGATAGTCACCGTAAACACATTTTGACAGGAGTTGTTGTATCGATACTCGTAAAATTGCGATTCTCTAAGCTTTTGAAGCTGCGAGTGTACATCAAATTGAAGGTCACTTCACCACTTGATAAGCACTGCTCTTGGGTAGTGTTTTATGAATTCTCGTGATGAGCACCGGTGCCTATATTGAGTTAAACCCACTAAATTAAGTTTATTTACTAACTGTTAACTTGTAATTTGTGTCTTAAATAAAGAAAATGTAAGAATTACGTCGAATATAGGAATTACATATTATTGAATTGTTATTTTTTTTTACTATTCTCTTGTTGTATTTTTTTTGGTGTTTTGTTCTTTATTATTTTGTTAGAGATTATGATATATGTTTATTATGTTATTAATATAATGTGATTATGGATCTTAGATATCCGAAATAATAATTTTTATTGAACGTTTAAGTTGTTTATAAATTTAAGAAATTTGTTTATTCTACTTGGGCGCAATTTCGAAATTGGCGGTGGGAATGCACAGGATAATAAGTGTAATTTTATTCCATATAGATATTTATTATTTTGTTTGTTATGGCATGGCACACATTGAATGAATAGTATAATATGGATAATAACAGCATTTTATTGTTTATAAAAATGGTTAAAAAGATTTAAGACAGTCACTGTTTTTAATTATTAAGTAATAATATCTAATCTTATAACTATAATTAATATGAATCATATCAGTCTTTTATTGTTTTTAAAAAATGGATACAAAGAAAAATACAATTTTACATAGTTACGTAAATCAATAAATTGAGATTAGTAAATAAGATACTTATGTACTAATAGTTAGCCTTGGTAGTTACTCATCTAAATTTAAGGATTAACACATCTATCGCTAATTCTTTTAATAAAGTACATATTCGTTGAAGTATTTTTAAATGGCGTTCTACTTGAGCAAGACGTCGTAACTCCATGTATGTGGCCCAGCGTGGAAAGGACTTCATTTGATATCTGTAAAATAAAAAATCTTATTAAATTTACACATACACAATAATATCAATCCAGTTATAAGTATAATTATAATGAAATGTATGAAATCTAATAATTCAAAATGATTAAGAACTAAAAATACTCAGGCAGGCAATCCCACCTCAGCCTTTTATTTGTCTCAACCCAATGCCTGCCTGTATTACAGATTCAATAACACTATTATAAACACGTACAACATAAAGTTTAAATGCAAGCTATTTTTACAGTGAATTGTATGAGGTACTCAAGTGGTTGTGAGAGGTGCTTTTATGTGGGGTCTAACATAGTATGTGTACCAATTTTAAAGTGACAAAAAATTCTTGGAACTGGGAATGTCTAATAAGGGAAGGATTAGATAACAAATATTTGAAGTTGATAGGAAAGTACACTTTCTGAGGATAATTAAGATATAAACTTACTCTTCGCAATGGTGTACCGTCTCGCTTCTGCCACCCGAGTTCGACTGCTTTGGAGTTCCACACTTCTAGAAAGAATATTGGGATTGGACTCCGCAAACTCTTCAAGCAATTTCAGCTGCCTAGCCGAAACTCGTTACTCCAGGCATCTTAAAATTAAATATTCTACATTAATACAATTTAGGGCGTTGTATCTACTTATTTTAAAGCATTTACTTAGTTTGTGTTACCTACTTGTATTATAACAATATAGTTGTAACATCACTATGTAATAAAATATGTTTTAATATACCTACGAATGTATTTGGTAGGTTTACTTACGTTTTATTTTATAATAAGATCACAAAACACAAAACTTCCACTTGATTTACTTGTTTGTTTACGTAAAAATGTCACGAGCATGTTATAAACCGCTCAAATTCAGTTGTTTACAAAAATGGAGTATTATTACTCATAACAGGCACTATTCAACTTAGCAACATAATAGTCGATAAAAAAATAGAGGTGTCAAGTGCTGTGCCGAAGAGCACCGTAAATTGTTGATAGCCACCGTAACGTGATAGTCACTTCATGTGATACGGAATACCAATTTTATGACATGCTCAGTTGTCATCAAAGTTCAGTGTACAACTGAAGCCAGTTGGCCACTGGCATTGAAAAAGTTAGTAAATAGCCCCGCTGATATACAAACTTATATAATTTATAAATACATACATTATAACATGATAGATAAATCACACCCAGACACAGAACGAACATTCATGCTCATCACACAAAGTTTGTCCTGGGTGGGAATCGAACTCACTAGACCAACAGGCCTGTCATAATATAATACATGTATAAGCAATTTCTTGTTAACAAGACAAACGGTCATACCTGACTGGACTTTAAATTCATATATTAATTACACAATACTTATTTATTTTAAGTTTATGGTCTTAGAAAATGTAGTGAGAAATATAACACACTGTAAAGGCACTTCTAAGATTAATGGCGTAATATCACCTGTCAGATTGAACATTAAATATTGCTGTAGTGTGTGCCAACTTTTTATTACCTACATTACAAGTATTAAAACTGCCTTATTATTATTTTCTACACTAATATTATAAAGAAGAAAACTTTGTTTGATGGATTGTAATGAATAGGCTAAAAACTACTGGACCGATTTTAAAAATTCTTTCACCATTCAACAGCTACATTGTCAACGAGTAATATAGGCTATATAATATCACGCTATGTCCCACGGGAGCGAAGCAGTAACCAAAAACCTAACGTAACGCGGGTGAAACTGTGAGTAAAAGCAGGTCTTGTATAAGATAATAAAATACCATATAATATATTATACTAAGGACTCTCCCCAGATTCGCGATTTCAGAGCTGGTTCCATAACATAAGTTGTTTGTTTTCATGAGTAGAATCATCTCCTAGCGGGTTGAGCAAGACCAAAAATACACCTTGTATATGTACTTGACTGACTCTATCTAGTAAAAAACCGCATCAAAATCCATTACGCAGTTTTTAAGATCTAAGCATACATAAGTACAGATTCTGATAGAGGAAAACGACTTTGTTGTATACTATGTAATGATATTGATATACCACTTTTAAACTGTAAGAAACAGCATTAAACGATCAACGTGCATTGTCTCGACTGAGCAGAAAAAAAACAGATAGTACGTTTTGATGTTACCCAAAAGCCTTAAAAGTAATTGCCATCAAACGTTTTATCTTTTTCGACAAAATACATGGTCAGACTTACTGGATTATTCGGAAGTGTACATAGAATTGTAATTGACAACCCCAGGGTCGCTTAAATTTACCACTAATACAGGTTCGTAAAATTATTTTAAACGTGAATTAGTAGATAAAACCAAATGACTCAAGTTTTTAAACTAGCAAGATTTTTTAACAAAATACATGCTAAAAAGTCGTACGTCTCAGGCTGAGGCTACACTAGGCAGCGCGACGCGAGCTGCGACACATGAGCGATTGAAACAAATATTTATTTATTTATTTATTTATTTATTTAAAAGGCTTACCTACAACTGTTACACTAATAAACACTATAAAAAAAGGATACAAGCGATAGTGCTAGCTAAGTGTACAATATTATGCGGTAAACACAGAAAGCAAAACAAAGTTAATTAAAGTACAATTTACAAATTTCTATGCCTACAAACAAGTTAGAGTTAAGAGAAAAGTTATATTAACAAAGTGAACTACTACAGATTTGGTGGACTTGACGCTTGAACTGACAAAGTGAGTTGCAAAAAATATCGACTTGATCATCACATTGATTAATGAGCCTGCACATTCTCGGTATTGGTGAATTGGATCCTGAGACTGTCTTGCGGAATGGGGGGTGTAAAAGTTTAATGCGGTTGCGCGGATATTTATAAGGGACGTTGAAATTTAACTTACTCAATAGCTCGGGACAATCTATTTTATGACGAATTATTTTGAACAAAAAGATGAGATCAATTGAATCTCTGCGAGTTTCGAGGGATTTCATGTTAAATTTTGCGAGACGATTTGCATAGCTTCGAATTTTTTTTGATATACCTGTAGAGTAAGCAAGATGATTTAGGAACCTCTTTTGAATGAAATGAAATATATATGGATGCTCACGTATATGGCTACACCGTTCATCAAATATTACAAGCGATCTTTGTTTTCTTATTGCGACAGGAACTACATTACTGTAATCGCGGCACCGGCTACATCGACGTATCAGCGAAGTTGAATCGAATATACGCCAGATTTTCGCTTATAATGTAGCCATTCCATGTTTATCTCGTTTCGCTCTTCCAGTCGCGTCGCAAATCGCTACCTACTGTAGCCTCAGCCTCGAGGACGTCATTTCATATATTACAATAATAATATATGATTATAATATATGATAATAATTACAGCCTTTGAAAGTTCCACTGTAAGGCCACACAGAGAAGTCACAAGCATTGACCACTGCGCTTACTCAAGGCAGATTGGCAATTCTAGACTTATATTAATTACCAGCCCAGGTTGCCTCATCAAAGGTATCATACACTTTTATTTTTCACACCAATTTAATAAATATTATAAATGTGTTCAATAAATATTAATTTATAACTCTTAATGTCAATGACTTGCTAACTGTTACAGCTAGTTTTTTATTCAAATATTTAAAGATAAATAGTTTTTTTTTTATAAATAACTAGCTTTTGCCCGCGACTTCGTCCGCGTGGATTAATAGTTCCCGTTCCCGGAGCATTTCCGGCATGAAAACTACCCTATGTCCTTTCTCGGGTCCCAGACTATATCTGTGCCAAATTTTATTTAAATCGGTTCAGTGGTTTAGGCGTGAAGAAGAGACAGACAGACAGAGTTACTTTCGCATTTGTAATATTAGTACGGATAGTACGGATTTAAGAAGCGATGAGAGCATAGACCCGTTTCTTATTAAGTTATCTATGAGAGAACTGACAGAGCTGTTCTGGTCAAAAAACTTAATAAGCTGGATGCTAAAGTGGATACCACAGTTAGTCAAACGGAGCGTGAGATGCTCCCCGGCCAAATAAAACTATGAGTACTAAACATAGAGTTCTTAGAAATAGGTCTACGTCACAGACAGACAGACTACAAAATAGACTGAATATGGTTTATTTAGTAAAGTACACAAACATCAATTAAATGTACCACTAATATCATATACCCACAATAAACATTGGTGCCGATTCTCTTGTGCACAAACTAACGTAATTTTAAGTTAAGTGCATCTTTCTCTTTCCATTTCTTATAGAAAAGGACAGAAGATAAATTTTAGTTTAATCCTGTCAAATTAGAAGTAAAAAAAAAATGAAAATTGACGTATATTTAGACGCGATGTTTTTAAATTGCGTCTAAATTATCTATGCAGTGTCTAAATTTGACAGGACTTAACTAATATTTGATCTTCTGTCCTTTTTCTAATTAAAAGGAAAGAGAAAGATGCTCTTATCTTAAATTTACGTTAGTTTGTGCACAAGAGAATCGGCACCATTTGCATATATTATTAAGTTCTAGCTTATGTTAAAAATTACAGGTTATCCAAAAATTTTAGGCATACAAAGATCAAAAATTTACCTCTAAGTGGCCATGATGATTATAAACCGTACCTATACCATTTTTTTGAATACTTACAAATCTTTATAAAAAACAAAAAAATAAATCTAAAAATAAAAATGTTTTTTACACAAAATTTGTTCATTGTGTATTATGGCATCAGTGTTGCAATCCTCAGTGATTATTTTTTATTTTTTACATATTTGAATCGAAATTGTATTTAAACCCAGGCTGGTTTTTGCTGTTTTTTATTATTTGGCAAAAAATATGGTGATAAAAGGTAAGGGTTAACGCATACATTGAACTTTTTCATCGACTAAAGGAATTAGTCGAGTTATTATATTGTGTACTTCTTGTGAATCCACATAATTAAACAGTTTAGTACATGAAAGTGCACATATTACAATTAATAAAGTCGATCGTTGATTGTTTCATTATGAACATATGATTTATGATATTGAATAAAAAGCACATAATTAATTTGTTTTTACCCGACTGCGCGACGCAAAGGTGGGTAATGTGTTTATTGCATCTACTGAATAGTTGCGCTTGACCTAGTAGATCAACTTTTTATTCAAAATCAAACCAGAACAATTATCAGCATATATGCCACTAAACCTTAAAACACTTTTCCTTTAATTTTTCAAGGACCAAGCGACAGGCGGCTGTCTCGCTGCTATTTTCTTTCTATTGTCCCTCGAAACACTTGTGTTCGAAAGTGTAATCCTAAAATAATATATTATATCTTAACATAATATTGATACCAAAAATCGTTTTGAGGTTTAAAGTGAAATAAATGTAATGGCCGTAGAGTTTTGAGGCCTTAGGGATTAGTGGCATAAGTCCATTTATCGAGTACATTAAGACACTTTAGTTAGTGCACTTTTTATGTCCGCAATATTTAATAGTTGTTCAACTAAAAATTGTATGTATGCGGTAACCCTTACGAGGATTTATGGAATTGCAGATTTCTGGTTGGTCACCAACTTGTTTGACGTCAAAGATATAAAAAAAGAACATTTGGGAAGACGGTACTTATACATAAAATAAATAAATATATATATCCCAATCTTTGGCTGGGTTTTTGACCGCTGCCTTTCAAGGTTACCAGTGAGTTTGTTATTAAATATTTGCAAGAAAAAAAAAACAATATTGACACAAAAATGCTTAGCTTTTACCCGCGGCTTACGCGTGACTGTTAATAAATTAGTCTTTTAAGTGTCAAAAAATATAGTATCTTTACTTACAAAAAAAATATCTTTAGATAGTATGAAATTAATTTTTTTGCCGTATGTGCGTTTAGAGATTTTGAACTACGAAACGTGGCAATGCGATTTTCATTAACAGATAGGTAGAGTAAATAAATAAACATTTTGGGACAATTTACATACGGCCATCTGATCTCAAGTTAAGTTCAAGCTACTTTTTTATTATTTTTGAGGATTGATTGATACATGATTTTTTTAACTTATTTTCCCTTGTCTATCCCATGTCATGGGGTATCGTTGAACAAATCTATTAAAAATATAATTATAGGTTAAAAAAAAATATTCAAGGATCGATTTTCGAAGTAATAAATAGGCTAAAAGAGCTCAACCAAGGAAGTGCAATTTTGCCGCAAAGCTACGTAGCGATGTTCCCATTTGAAGGGTGTCGGTGTACAAGCACTTAAGACGTGTTTTCTTTGTCTTTACGATAGGAAAAGGGTAAACCATCATAGTCGTAGTCAGTCCACCTCTAAGGCGACCCTCAGACCCAGTCAGCAAAGCTAAAAAGTATAAAGGCCCGACAGATATCCGTACTTCCATACTAATATTATAAATGCGAAAGTAACCTATGTCTGTCTGTCTATCTCTTCTTTACGCCTAAACCACTAAACCGATTTGAAAGAAATTTGGTACAGATTGGTTAATTGTTTATTGTTAATTAAAACGGTATACACCAATTACATTAATTAACACGGGAAAAAAATACATTAACAAACACAAATAACAAAAGGGCAAAAAAAAACAGATTATATCTTAAATTACTAACAATACATCACAAAAAAGATAGAAAAAAAAGATACAATAACTTACGAACAAATAATAGAGGACACTCTTGCACACAGATATAGTTTGGGACCCGAGAAAGGACATAGGATAGTTTTCACCCCGGAAATCCCCCGGGAACGGGAACTATTAATACACGCGGACGAAGTCGCGGGCAAAAGCTAGTACATAATAAAATTTATCTTAAACAGAAATGGGTGTATTCAACTAAAGTAAACATTAATTATAAACCTTTCAACGTCTAAGCGACAGCCGTCTGTCAGGCTGCTGTTGTCTTTCTATTGCGTCTTAAATCGCGTGTGTTTGAGGGTTTAAAGAACAATTTTTTACTATAATTCAAATTGATATTAGAAAAATATTTATTCGTGGACGAGAAAATTTTAAATATATCTGATGGGATCGTTTATACTAATTAACTTTGCTAACCGAATTTAAAGACTGGTAACGTAGATGTTCAAAGGCGGTGGTAACTACCAAAGAGTAGGTGGTATCTGTTAGTTTGCCATGCAATCCATACTTCTATATTACTAATCCATACTATACAATTCATACTTACATACTATTACATACTAATATTATAAATGCGAAAGAAACTCTGTTTGTTTGTCTGTCTCTTCTCGTCTATACCACCAAACCGATGTGAAAGAAATTTGGTACAGACATAATCTGAGACCCGAAATCCCCCGGGACGGGAACTATTATACCACGCGGACGAAGTTGCGGGCAAAAGCTGATATTATAATAAATACTCAACTAAATAACAAATTAGTCAAACCTGTCATGGTGCGTGCCTACACAAACACTGCCGGTTTTTTTTATGTAGCTTACTCATCGTTTAATAAAATATTATCTTCAATATGTATATGACCGAACATAAATATTTTTTTTCTGTTTTTACCTGTCAGGAAGTCGAGTTGCGAATATTATGCAAATTATCGAGGAATGCTTGGTATTTGCTTAGGTTTGTCAGCATAATAAACAATCTAGCACGTAGTAAAAAAAAATTAAATTTATGGTTTCTAGAATATAGGCAAGACGAGACACAAACAAACATAGATACACTCAAAATAACTGTTTACGCATACAAACAAATTTTATTAGCACATGTTTTTCTACATTTGTAATGTGTTTTGCCCGCGGATTCTTCCGCGTACCAGGCAGTTTAGGCTGTGTGTGTATGTGTATTAACAGTCAGTCAGTTTTAAAAACAATACATTTTTTTTTTATAAAATGGCAATCAGACGATACTATCAGCAAATTCTGCCAGTGTTATGTAATGGCTACACATGGGATCTTGTGGTTCATATACTCTTATTTATTACTTAAAATGTTTTGGCGTCCAGTGATGATTGGTTCTACAACAACACAAATATTATTGTTAGTGGATAAACTATATACATTCTTAACTATAGTACGATTTTTAATTCGAGTCAGAAAAATGACAAGTGCAACTGTCACTAATACCAAAAAGGGTGACCCGCTACAATAGAGACATTTAGTCATGCTTTATTTTATTAGGTATCAAAGCCTTTTTTCATTGTGAATATTGAATACGTACCGTATTAACACTACAAATAAACACAGTATAAACCCACAGAAACTCCCATAACCCAGTTAGGTTTTAGAGGTCTGATAAGCAGTCGCTTCACGTAAGACACTGGTTCCCAGCTGAATCCGATTAGACTGGAAACCGATGCCAACATAATTTGGAAGAGGCAAGGAAGATGATGATGATGACTTATTCACCTTAAGTAAGCATAGTGATCAATACTCATACCTGTCTACGAGATGTGACAATGGCGCTGATTCTCTTGTTCACAAACTTAACTAAATTTAATTAAATGCATCTTTCTCTTTCCATTTCTTAAATAAAAGGACAGAAGATACATTTTAGTTTAATCCAGTGAAATTAGACAGCGCCTGAAGAAAATTGACGTTTATTTAGACGCCATGTTTTTAAATCGCGTCTAAATTATCTATGGAGTGTCTAAATTTGACAGGACTTAACGAATTTTTTATCGTCTGTCCTTTTCCTAATTAAATGGAAAGAGAAATATGCACTTAACTTAAATTTACGTCAGTTTGTGAATAAGAGAATCGGCACCATTGCCACTGACATCATAAATAGCTTAATAAATAAGTAGACCCAAGACTATTTAATTTAACTTTGGCACAGAAACGTCAGTTCACTCACTTAATTGTATAGAACGGCAACTCATCGTGACAATAATAAATGATGAAAGTTAGCCTTCACCCAGGCAGTCTAGTGTCTTCAAATGTTTAGCAAGTGATTAGTAAGTTGGCACACAGATTTAATTTTGTCGTTTTGACCTTTTATAGTGTTCATGGCCAGTCCTTATTATTTTTAGCACTCCTAAACGGGCCTTTGTAGCAATGTTGGCTTGAGTATGCTAAAATCAAAGTGTTGGGCATACTTGGCGTGACATCCCCAGGCTTGGCCATTTGCGATAGCATTGTTGCAGAACACGTTAAAAATTAAATATTATAATTATCTTTGTAAAACACAATGAAGCAAAGAGGATTTCCGTTTTGTTTTGTTTGTTTGTTGGCGATTAGCTCATTTGCGGAATTTAAGATGCAGAGGTTTTTAATTTTTTGTATAGATTTTAGAACAAACCATAATATAAGTTCTACAGGCAAACTTTGTAATAAGCTACTATTAGTATTTGTGTATTTTTTAGGTCATAATACCTGCATAATTTGTATATGCAATTTATTCGTGTACTTAAAACTTTTTGAAAAATATAATTGGGGCTGTGAACTTTAGACGCTTACGCAATGACATCGTGATTCGACTAATGTAAACATGGCCTTACCGAAATAATTTTAAAGTACTTTATAATTCAGTTAATATTAGATGATTGTTCAAATCAGAGAGGGCTTACCAATCATGACTTGGCAAAATTTTTGGCCTTCTGTTTTTCTTTGAAATGTTTTGAAAGTATATACGTGGTGAATTATTTGCTTATCTATATGTCATCAATTGGACTTTGAATGGGTTTTTTCAGTGGTTTAGTTTGTGAGGAAATTTAAAATTGAACCTTTGGATACACGAAACTGATATTAGTACTTCTTAGATAGGCGCAGTTCTGCGGATGGCGAGCGATGGGTAGCTCGCCGCCCGGCTAGGACCAGGACCGCGTCGACGGCGCGTTAGTGTTCCACGCGCGCCTCAAAGAGAAGGAGTCAGCACAGGAAGGGGCCCAACAGAGCCAACGCCTGCCGGGGTTGCGGAATGTTTATAATAGTTACCATGACCCTGGAACATAAAGGGCAATCGAAGGAACATGAGTGGGTTTTAGTCAGTAAGAGTCTGACAAGCCCTCCCGCCGCACCCAGGACGGGAGCAGTCATTGGATGATTTCCCATTCACCAAAAAAAAAAGTACTTCTTAGATTATGGTCTACTTACATGTTAAAGATATCATCTCAATACGTTTTTACGTTGTTATTATATCGAAGAATTTAGAGATTTTAATTAAAATAACATAAAATATGAAGTTTCATCAAGATCTTAATTTACATAATTATTTTGAACGTGTGTTTGGCACCCTTCTTTTCTTTGTTGTCCTTCTAAAAGGCTGGACCGATTTGGAAGAATTTTCGCATGTAAAATTTATTTAGTTCTGTAATGGTTAATCCGGACCCGGTTAATGGTGGACCCGGTAAAACACGCTGCTCAGTATGCTTCAATGTAAGGAATGACTAAGTTTTGTCGGGTTTTACTAGAATTTATAATTATAATACCTTAGATTATGTACATGTATAAAACATTAAACTTATCTAAAACATGTTTTATTAAACCTTAAACCTGTAAGTTATTACATAGTGGTTGTTAGTGGTCATTTTCCTTATATCTTGATAGTCTAAACACTTATATAGACACCACATTTTGCAATGGGCAACTAGAATCACTTTTGTAAATGACGTTTCAAAGTGCCTTTTTTGGCCTAATGAAAATAAACGATTTGACTATTGACTATTAGCGTGCGGTCTGAGGTAGACCCTAAATAAAAAAAACAAGTATTGCTAAATTCAGATTCTCGGAATTTCCGTGGAAAGGTTAACGTGGTACTGCTATGCTATTGTTATGCCTAATTTTTACTCTTGCTATCTCACGAAATCCCAGAATAGCAGACTCTTTAGTTTATTAAAGACTAACTATTGCCCGCGACTTCGTCCGCGTGGAATAATAGTTCCCGTTCCCGGGGGATTTCCGGGATGAAAACTATCCTATGTCCTTTCTCGAGTCCCAGACTATATCTGTACCAAATTTCATTCAAATCGGTTCTGTGGTTTAGGCGTGAAGAAGAGACAGACAGACAGTTTGTTTGGCATTTGTAATATTAAGAATAGATTTCTGGCAGCGATTTAGGGCGCTGGAGAACTTTTACCCCTTGTTCGGCCACTCTACTGCAATCCATGTATGTTGTGGCGTTTCTTCTGTATTAAAGCTTCCTCCGAATAGAGGGCTGTCTGTTGCCAATATGTACGTTGAACAATTGTTGATTGTTCAACGATTGGCGACTCATCTACAGCTACAATGAAAAAAATGGTGCCTTTGCAGTGGTGCTCAAAATTAACTGAGTACTGCTATGCCTTATGATCTAGATACTAAGGAAATTTTGTTTTGACACCTTCAGTAATAGGCCCGAAGTTTTTTACTAACTGACCAGTGGGTTTAATTTAGGCCTGAATTTTTTTAAAAGAATATAAAATATCTGTTTAATAGTCACATCTCTAAATGTTTTTGACGTTAATATTATACTTTAACCCATTGAATGCTCTAATAGACATAATTAGAAAAGCATTGTATCACGTCCTAGACACATGAAAGGTTAATACTTGTTTACTGGTTCATTATTTAGGTAGTTACTCTGTGTGGTTGTCTCATAAAAATTATTACTATTTACTTTATCTTAAAAATTGATCGATTATTCCGATCTGTCACCCCGTTTTGTCCCTATGGGTTGGTAAAATACTGAGATACTTAGTATATAAATCAATAGAAAGTAGTAGGCGCGCAGTAGCGTGAAGAGGTTACTAGAAAATATGTTCCACTGAGTTCCACACATTACTAACTGGGGGACAAATCGAACTTTTTTTTCCTATCTGTCACCCGTGGGGACAAAATGGGGTGACAGATCGGAATAATCCAAATTGATAGGCTATTCTTATTAATGCAGGTCATAATCCATACTAATATCCATACTTTAAAATTATAAATGCGAAAGTAACTCTGTCTCTGTCTCTTCTTCACGCCTAAACCACTGAACTGATTTGAATGAAATTTTGTACAGATATAGTCTGGGACCCGAGAAAGGACATAGGATAGTTTTCATCTCGGAAATCCCCTGGGAACGGGACCTATTATTCCACACGGACGAAGTCGCGGGCAAAAGCTGGTCTTTAATAAAAGACACGCCCCTAATGGGTCGAACTTTTTATCTTAATGATTTACTTTCGTACAGAGTGTTGTTTTTTGCTATTTTGCTATATTGTATGTTTTTTTTCTTGTGTAATGAAAATAAAGAATAGACCTATCTAGAAGCCTGCTTCCTATAAACAGACCTAAACAATAAAAAAACTCTATAACAAGGACATTATGCTTAAAATCATAGTTAATTTGAATATTGTTATTTGAATATTGGTATTTAGTCTTTAGAATCAACATTTTTTTAAGAGAAATATTTTTTTTGTTACCTAATGAGAATTATGGAATATTGAAAAAATGTAAATAGATATTTTTTAACATAATTATTTAAACTTATCAGGAACCCACCCGTCTCTTAGATGAGAAACGGAAAATGAAATTTTTTTTAAAATGACTAAATTCGCCTTGAGCAAGCGTGATGATCAATGCTTGTGCGTATGATCTCGGCATAACAAGAGACTTTTGCCCTGCAGTAGTATAATAATTGCCACAATTTTTAAGTAACAGACATATATGTACTTTAACCAAAACCAAATAAATTGTTGGTCGCCGAATATGAGCTAAAAGATGAGATTCCAGTGTGCGACACTGTGCTATCAAGTTAAGGCACAGATGTTTCTATTGGTGGTTTAATAAAAAATAAAAAATGTACGCGTGTTTGCCGCAATGTAATCAATCGCATAATCGTGTGCGCTTTTTGTACATAGGCACAAGTCGTTATACCGCTACTACCGCTGCAGAAGCGGAAACATTGGCCGTGTGTGAGTTGTCCCGGGATATTTATTTATTTATTAATTTGTTCGGAATGATTTTGTTAAAACAGAAACTATCGGATTTGTAGTCAAAAGTCAAATTGTTTATTTATTAGACCTTGAAGGCACTTTGGAACAATTTAAACAAAAGTTGATTCTAGTCGCCCATTCCAAAGAGTTGTTTTATATGGAGAAGAATGGGCGTGAAACTCCATATAAGCAGCCATATAAGTAGTTTTTTTAAATAAATGTGTTACATGTTAATACAATGTTAAAGTCATAGTAGTGTTCCTCGAAAAATGTGTGTGTGTTCATTTTCTTCAGAACTCAGTACATTAATTGTGCTGCGTAGGATTTTATTTTATTTATTTATTTATTTTATTTTATTACTATTAGGAAAACTTACAGCTACATGATACAATAACATTTAAGAGTAGGTAGAAAATTGCCAATTTAAAGAATAAAATAATAAATTTAATTAAGATTTATTTTATTTTGGTGGAATCACGTCGTTGAATTCAAAACTATTGTGACAGTAGGAACGTTCGGTGTAAGCACCGCCCTCAAAAAGTCAAGTCACACATCACTGGCAGAAGTGAGACGAAACATTATAAGGAAACCTGTAATTACGATAACATAATGTAAATCTGAATGAGGAGGATTTTTTACAGACTAGGTCACAAAGACCATCGCCAAATTATGTTACTTTTTAACACTAACAAGCACTTATAACGACCCTTATTTAATGTTAAAAGAGTAAATTAGTTAACTCACGCGAACATTTTCAAAGAAGATGACATTATTATCGTTGGAATTAAGAATAATAACTATATTATTAACACTCAATTTTTACAGCTTTTTCACATACATGGTAATGGTTTGTAAATGATGGACAAATTGGTCATTTACCGGTGACACGGATGTTATTTTTAGGGATTGTGAAAATTATCTCTGTTCTTCTTTTATTCTCACGGTTCAGGATCCCAGTGCCCTCTGGTTTATTTTATTGTATTGTAGGATGCCGGGATTTCTCAGGCTATCGACCACCTCTGCACTAAATTTCTTTTAAATCGGTTTAATAGTTTTGGCGTGAAACCGAGACAAACAGACAAAGATATTATACAGATAGACAAGGATATTGACACCCTTGTTTTGAGTATGCAGAACCGCTCCAGATGTGTCAGGAGAGTCTTAGGTGGAACCACGAATTATTAATTTTAAGTTTTCAACAATTTTTATAAAAAAAAATTGTTTTGTTGTTTAGGTTTTGAAATTTCAAAAATAAAGTTAAATTGAAATTTTGTTGAGTTTTTCCTCTTCTTCTAAGTTTTTTTTTTAATTTTACTTTATCTAAAAGTTTATTATCAGATTAGATAGGCAATTAAACAAGGTTTATTTTAAAGTGTAGGTGTCTTAACAAAAAGTTAATAGAATTTTAGTTATTTAGGTTTAATTAACATATCCCTAGACACTTTTGATGTGTGTATTTGTTTCAGGGGCCGTTTTTTCTTTATTTCTCAGGTTAGATAAAAATAAAGCAGTTGCATAAATGATTAGGATTTAGGATGTAACCGTATGAATAAATCATGAGGTTATTGTGAAAATGTTTGGAATGTTGAGTTTGTTGCTAAAAGCTAGATAATTTAGTTTTTAAAATGATTTCATTTCATTTTACTCAGTCAATTAATTAGTTGAAAAATAATTAATTTGGGGCACATGTAGATTTTTAAAAGCAAAGTATTTAATGTAAGAATTTTCGAATTATTCTGTTGTCAAAATTTTGAGTGGCACAATACATTTGATCTGTAACATTTTTGCATTCATTTGGAAGGCCAAAATAATAGTATTAAACATGATTAAATATACAACAAAAACAGTGCAAATCATTGTTTGGAGAATGTAATTAAGTCCTTCCCCGGAAATATCCGGGCCTGTTTACCCGGCCGGGCCGGGACTGTTTAGGCCTCTACGTGGAATACCACGTAGAGGCCTAAACAGATCATTTGGTCTTTGACTAAAACTTTTTTTTTTTGGGAAAAAATATGCCAGTCAGAAATTGTTAGTTTTAGGAACGTTGTGAGTTTTAAAAGTAACAGTCACATTATATTATAAAACAAAGTCGCTATCCGCTGTCATACGGTCCCTAAGAATGCTTTTTTTTTGAGGAGTGGGAGATCATGAAATAACTTCTCCCGTCCTGGGCGGAGCGGGAGGGCGTGTCAGACTTTTACTGACTAAAACCCACTCATGTTCCTTCGGTTGCCCTTTATCATGAAGCAAATAGTCTTTTCCCTTTATGTTCCGGGGTCACGGTAACTATTATAAACATTCCGCAACTCCATAAGTATGCTTAGATCTTTTAAAGAGCGCATCGGTTTTTTTTTTTATTAACGGAGTTCAAGGGAGTGCAAAGTTGGGGCGGGTCGCTAGTAATTATATAAATACTAATTAGACGTTGAACCTTCTAACAAGTTATTATAGTGTCAGTGGTACAGTTGTTTTCATTACTATGTAACTAAGTAATATAAAATATGTAACTATTACAAAGTTGAGTACATGACACTGTAATAGGATGTCCTTTTATATAGGTAATCTATCTAATGGGTAAAAATAAAATTCCTTAATATCATAATTAGTGTAATATCCGCCACTATTAGTATCCGTCTAAATACATTAATATCAATCGACGAAGTAACCGCATCGTTAGAATCAGTCATTAGTGTTGCAACGAGACAAGGTTTTCGATAACGTATAAGCATAGTATAAAGAGAGGGAAGTAGGTTATCTTCATATAAACGCACCTCGCGCGGCTTGTATGTGTGGGCCATAGTATCTATGCGTCGATCTGATTAGGTACCTATTCTTTTCAGATTACCTATTGAACAAAAAAGGCAAGCTAGTCACTCATTCTAGCATATATGTAGTTTTTACTTGATGTTTAGATACCTACTCTTATTTATTTTTTGTTGTAAATATTAGTTTTCTATCACACAGAGGAAGTAGGTAGGTAGGCCTAATTAAATTTCCTACTAGAATGTATTAGGTACTTTTGATCTGTCAATTAATTTGCTGCTTTTGCTTTTTTTACGTTTAGTTATGCCGATTTCTCAGTATTGTAGGTATAGTAACTAAGTGCCTACCTAATTACAGTTAGATAATCATAATTGAGTCGTGTGTAAAAGTGACAACCCTAAGACAGTAGGCAATTATATTGCGGATTGGGCCGGAGATAGCCTACTTCCCTCTCTTTATACTATGGTATAAGTATTTAAGCCATAATAACTGAGAATACATGTGTAGGTAGATTTTCTGTTTAAGAGGCCTTTTAATACTGACGAAATAGTTTCACACCCACTTCGTTATAGGTAAGGCAAAGAAGCCCATAGTAATGAATATGTCAAATTCGTATCGGTATAGGCACTATGATGAAAATTTGAATCATGATTATAAGAAAATCACTCGATCTAGTTTAAAAATTAATCTTTTGTGCTCGCAATATTGGTGCCGATTCTCTTGTGCACAAACTAACGTAAATATAAGTTAAGTGCATCTCTCTCTTTCTGTTTAATTAAGAAAAGGACAGAAGAACAAATATTAGTTAAGTCCTGTCAAATTAAGACACTCCATAGATAATTAAGATGCAATTTAAAAACATGGCGTCTAAATATACGTCAATTTTCATCAGGCGCTGTCTAATTTGACAGGATTAAACTAAAATGTACCTATCTTCTGTCCTTTTCTTTAAGAAATGGAAAGAGAAAGATGCACTTAACTTAAATTTACGTTTGCTTGTGCACAAGAGAATCGGCACCAATTTGTACAGATTTAGATCTACATAATATCATTTTTACATAGATTTCAAATATTTAAATTTTTTTCGTGAATTCCGAGTTGGAATTAGTTGCAAATTAATTTAAAAACATTCCCACTTTAAGTGCAGGGCAGCGAGAGGTAAGTACCTCAAATAAAAATATATTTCATTACTTTATTTTAGCACTTTGTCGTAGGCCATATTAACGTATCCTTACAAAGTTTCACCTTTCTAGCACTAACCGTTTAGATGTTAAGCCAAGGACAAACAAACATGGCGAAACTATCATGGTCAGTTTTTGGTACAAAGCCTTAAAAGTATATAGTAAAGGCATCTGTCAAATTGGAGCCATAGATAAATAGTCTTGGATTAATAAAACTGAATGTTCGTCGAAACGCAAATGCAAATACTTATATTACATAAATAACGCAAAATATACCTGTAATACAATGTGCGTATTGCGTTTAAAATGACGAAATTAGTGACATCACTAATCTGCACACATTACTACACGCATTCTTAAAACCAAACATAACTAACTACACATCGACTACGATGCATGTAGCGCCAAAGGAAAGGAAAGGGAGTGTTCCCCCTTTTCGGCACTACATACCTCGCTTTTAATCTGTGGGTCATAATATAACCAGAGGCGTGTCTTTGATTTTTGTTTCTTTAAATTTTTGACGACCAAGTGACCGCCGGCTGCCAAGCTGCTTTAATTATCTTTTGTATTGTGTCTCGAATCACTTGTGTTTGAAGGATCAACCTATACTGCTGGACAAAAGCCTCCCCAAAGACCGACTCCCTTGTTCTTCGCTTCCTCGAACGACCCCTCGTGGTAAACGTCAAGGTCATCTCACCACCTTTGCTTGTCTTTAATTCAGGCCGGAAAACCGGTTAAGAGTCTATAAATCTGTTAACAAATAAAAAAAACATAATTTTAAAACGCTAAAAGCAATTGGATGAGGTATGAGGCTGACCCTAAGTTTGGCACCTTTACACGCCATTGTGCTTGTGATTTGGTTAAAATGTCGGGGTTTAGTGGCCCTACCATCACCTCCAGGGTCAAAGCCAACCTCACCTGCTCGTGGTACACCCTGCTGATTCACTGACGAGGCTCTGACGGACTAGGTCTCTTCAAAAAGGAGATCTTTCGCAGTCATATTGCATATATTTGTATCAAAGATCTTTCTTCGATTGAGATATTGTAAAATAAACATGGTCATGGCAGAATTGTGGTGTCTTTTTCACAATTGCCCTTAATACAGAGTTGAAGTTATTTAAAACTACCTTTGCCCGCGACTTCGTCCGCGTGGAATAATGGTTCCCGTTCCCGGGGGATTTCCGGGATGAAAACTATTCTATGTCCTTTCTCGAGTCGCAGACTATATCTGTTCCAAATTTCATTCAATTCGGTTCAGTGGTTTAGGCGTGAAGAAGAGACAGACAGACAGAGTTACTTTCGCATTTATAATATTAGTACGGATGTCATTTCTAAATCTGATATGATAAAACAAAAAGACTGTAATCCAATCGGTACTTTAAATAAGCGCGTTTAAATAAAACAAACAAAAAATCTCTTCAACTTTATTGAACCACAGATTAACATCTCAACGAATACAAATGTTGCAACGTTAAGCGTTATTCAAATGTTGCAACTTACACTTGACATTGGATTATGATACTTATGTAAGGTACACAGTGAGCGCATCGTTGCTCAAATGCCACGTGTCATGGCTGTCGGATATTTATCTAATTTTTGTTTGGACAGAATACGGATATTGTTTGACTTTTCCTGATACAGGAACCTGTTCGTTGAAAGGTTCGGATAGTTATAACTGGCCTTGCTTAATTAAATTGTTAGGTTAGAGTTAAGTTTTTATATTTTTTTATTTCCGTTGTAACTATGATTATGCTTGTATTTTAAAGCTTAAAACTTTTTATACATTGTTAGTTTGCTTGAAACATTTCAATTTCTAAACTTCTAGTAGGATTTATTGAAATCCCTTTGTATGTGGCTTGATTCTTAAGGAATAGTGAAGGCTATAATTATTTCATTAAGCTACGATCTACAGGAGCGGTGTAGAAGCAAAACAAGTAAAAATATACAATGCTTTGTACATAATTATAAAAATAAAACTCGTTTTTAGTCTATTGCTTTGTGCTCTGGGTCTCGTGACCGCAAGACAACTGATAAATGTAAAATGCAGAGTTCAATTTCCAGGTCGAGCAAATTGATATTAGGTTTTTCCTAAACATCGCGGAGCTTAAACGATGATGATGATGTATGATGGTTCCCTACCCTGAAAGTACGTAATATAGTTGAGTCATTCAGATTTTTGGCTGCCTTTACGGATAATCTGTCAAAAGCCTGATACACTGTCAACGAGTCTTAGCGGTATCGTGTGACTCAGCAAATGAGTTGTGAAGTTTAGATAGGTCCAACAAAAACTAGTATTAAGTTACAACCAGTTACACTGGAAACTAATCCTAAAGGAGAGGCTAAGCGGATATTTAAAAACTTGTATTAAAATTTATTGCCTTGACCCAGGCCACACCCCGTTTATTGTAGCTTCTTATCAAACATTTTGTTTTCAAGTTATAGTAGAGCACCGGGATTGCGGAATTGTTGGAAAGAGTTATCCCGGCCCCGAAACATAAAGGGCAACCGAAGGGGCATGGGTGGCTTGTAGTCAGTTAAAGTCTGACACTCCCTGACTCCCGCCCCGCCTAGGGCATGAGGAGTCATTTGATCATTTCCCATCCACAAAAAAAGTTACAGTAGAGCTCTTTGTAAAGAAAATCTTTTGGAGAAGCACTACTACCATACATTATTTTTTATTGTGAGGAAATCCTCATGGACTATCCCCCGTCTGGGCAAGATGGAGGGGTGCGCCGAACTCTTACCGGCTAAACACACCACGGTATTTCTTAAACGACCTTTGGGCGGAGGTGCGGCATACGCTTGCTCACTCATCGCGCCTCCGCCAGTTTATGACCCGCCAACGATGTGCGGGTTCCGTCAACCTAGGCCTAAGCTTCACCGAATCCTCGAACATTGCGCGCCCTACACGGACCAGCATCTGGTGTGGGTGGACTGCCCTTAGGTCAACCACCTGTAGGCTGGCAACTCTTGAAGGCCAAAGGTCATTGAGTGCCCTCCAGCGGCCACTACCGCAATACCTACTATACCATATTACAGCCGCAAATCACCGTTGCTTGGATCCAACTTGAAGAGGAGGGAATATGGGTTCCGGTGTAACATACATTATGACGAGGCATTTCTATTTTGTCTCTGGGATGGCGTGGCGACGCATCGGCGATGCCTCTGCTATTGTATCAATACTATTATAATAACGCGAAAGTGACTCTGCCTGTCCCGCTTTCAAGCCAAAACTCCTGAATTGTGAAATTTTAAAATGAAATTCGGTACAGAGATAGTTCATAGCGGGATGGGCCATTTGGTCTAGTGGTTAAGACCCTGACTGCTAAGCCGGAGGTCGTGGGTTTGATTCCCACCCAGAAAAAACTTTGTGTGATGAGCATTATTGTTTCTTCTGTGTCTGGGTGTAATTTATCTATAATATGTAGGTATATATTTATAAATTAAGTATGTCAATCAGTTATCTGGTACAAGCTCTGCTTAGTTTGGGATCAGATGACCGTGTGTGAGTTGTAAAAAAACAAACAAATAGCTTGAGAAGGGACATAGGATAGTTTTTATCTCAAAAACTCACGGGAAAGGGAATTACGCTAGTAAAACAAGCCGCGGGAGACAGCTTGTACATCTATACGCGGCGATGTCTACCTACCATCAGGTGTAGGCGCGGTTCTGCGGATGGCGAGCGATGGGTAGCTCGCCGCCCGGCTAGGACCAGGACCGCGTCGACGGCGCATTAGTGTTCCACGCGCGCCTCAAAGAGAAGGAGTCAGCACAGGAAGGGGCCTAACAGGGCCAACGCCTGCCGGGGTTGAGGAACGTGTATAGTAGTCACCGTGACCCTGGAACATAAAGGGCAATCGAAGGAACATGAGTGGGTTTTAGTCAGTAAGAGTCTGACACGCCCTCCCGTCGCACCCAGGACGGGAGCAGTCATTGGATGATATCCCACTCAC